>JARVGV010000645.1:33137643-33148465 GCA_031762435.1 Hypsolebias longignatus
GACGTCACTAGGGGTGGAGCCGTAAGTACGGAGCGCCGTAAGTCGACTACGCCGTAAGTCGGGGACCGCCTGTATATTATCTGAACATCCCCAGTCCCCCTGTAGCAGGCAGGTCAGGAGTGCATCTCCACCCTCTGTTGAGTGAGCGCTGAGCAGTAGGAGTAGAGACAGAGCACAGATCATAATGGCTCACAAATTATCAGCAGTAATGGGGGTTGGGGAGTTGGAAGCAGTGAGAGATTATCTGGAGAATGAATCAATACACCAGTCAGTTTCTAATGAGGGGACGAATTGGTCCAAGTCGAGCACATGAAAACCCTGCTCAACATTAAGGTGGTGTCTTTCTGTACCGTCTGTCACTCTGCTAATAGGTCTGCAGTCGCTTGTGCAACAGTGCCCCAAGAGGGGAGTGACTGCTATGACAAGTGGTACTAGCATTAACTGCATTTTTGTGTGAATTCTTACAGCTTCACTTACGCTCTCCTGATCTACCCACATTCCACTTTCCTTGGATATTTCAGACATCACTTGGGACAAATTTAGAAAAGCCTGAAGAATAATAGCTGTTTGTCCTTCACTACACCTCTTTTAACCACCCACAGCTGCCAGCTCAGGACAGTAAATCCTACACCTCACCCACTCAGCCTGCCTAGCAGCACAGCAATGTGCTACTATGCACCAACACAACATGCCTTCTCCTAACACGATGGGAAGCTAGATTAAAAGGCCAAATGGCTAATAGTATGTATTTCTTTCCAAAATATTGACAGAAATATGTTCTTCTTAATTGTTCGGCACCATCATCAGGCATTTGGCCCTGTTATTCAGCTCTGGTTGCTTTGCTATTTACTACATCTGCCTTGCTTTCCTTTTTTTTTTTTTTTTCTTCTGAGGGGCCTTATGTCGGGTGGGGGTGTTATTTATGGCTGCTCTGTGCAAGTGGACACACACACATACACACACCCTTTCACAGGATGAAAGGGCAGTCACACTGCCTGCAAACATGATTTTACAGCCCTGAGTGGAATGAGTGGTGGAGGAGAGAATGAGGACAGAGCACAAAGGGGGAGAGCCTTTAAATTTACAGGTCCCGGCAGTCAGAATGCAACTGTGTCGCAGCACACATTTTCAATGCTTAAAAAAAAAAAAAAAAGACAATTGTCTTTACAAAGGTAGACAAATGTGTGGAAGCGGATTTAAGTAAGCATGGAAACACAAACATAACATCTCAAAAGATAAGCTCTGCTTTTTCAATTTTTTCCTTTTTTTTTTGGAATGCAACACAAAAATGCGCAATTTCCTTCTGCAATCTGTTTCAGTTTTTCATCAAAGATGGCAAATAAGCATGTGTGAACATCTGCATGAAGGCTTGTAGCTTTGCGGGGCCGGAGCATATTTATTCAACATGTAGAAGCTGCAGAATTTCCTGTTTATGCTGTTTACCAGTAGACAGACTGTGTATACGAGTGTACGGGCTTGTCACAAAAATCAACAACAATCTAATCACAAATATATATACAGTATAAAAAACAAAAAATCCATAACCATGTCTAAACTAGAGAAATTGCATTGCCTGCAAAAATGTAGTGTGAATGTTTATTGCTGAAGAACTCAAAAAAAATTGCTGATATTATCTAAAAACTGCTGAAATGATCAAAAACATGATGAAATTTAGCTGAAATGGAAGAACAAGCCTAAATTAGCAGAATAAAGCAGAAAGAATATGTTTGCCGAATTAGGTTTGAATAAGAAGAAATAAACCACAAAAATGAGGAAATTGCCGGTAAATAAAAAGCTTAAATTAACAAAAAAAAAAAAAAAAAAAAAAATAGCTGAGAAGTATATAAAAAGGCAGGAAGGAGCTTAAATACCAGTAGGAAGTGGAATGAGCTGAATTGAGGAAAATAATAACAATAATAATTGGAATTAGCTGAAAAAGCTAAATTGTGCACAAAACAGCTAAAAGGTACCTGAAATAGCATTAAAAAATGCTTAAACTAGCAGAAAAAGCTGAAAGGAGCATAACAAGCTGAAAATAACAGAAATTACCACACAAATTTTGAATTTATCTGAAAACAGCTGAACTTAGCTGAACAATGCTTACAAAATAGCTGAAAAGGTGGAATAAGCTTAAATGAGCAACAAAATGCTGAAAAAAACTAAAAAGGCAGAAGCTGAAATTACAAGAAGAAAGTGGAGAGCGCACATTTTTGTGAATTAGGCTGAAAAAAGTTGAAATTAGTGCAAAAAATGTGGAATTAGCTGAAAAAACTTAAATTACCATAAAATGGCTATATAGTAGCTGAAATGGTAGACAAGCTGAAACTTGCAGAACTAAACCGAAAGCAGCATAACAAGCTGAAATTAGCAGAAATAAGTTAGAAGTAACACAAAATGTAGTACGGTAAGCAAAAAGAAGCTGAAAGGAGCACAGACAGCTGAATAAGACCGTTGGAATTAGCTGAAATTAGCTGGAAATTTTTTAAATTTGCACAAGGAAGCTGAACCAGAACAAAATGTGAAAGGAGTAGTAAAAGGTTGTAAACAGATTTGAAGGATGTAAAATGAGCTCAATTCCTTTTCTGAGGAAAAAATAGAGGAAATGGCTAAATATTTCAAAAAAGCTAAAGTTGCACCAATACCAAAAGTCACAGCAGGATTGTCCTGAAAGAGCTGAACATTTTGATATAGGACTTGTTGAAATAGCTAAAAAAAAAAAACTGTCGGACGAGAAACGCACTGAAAAATGCACAGCAGTGTGAACCCTTCATAAACATTCACACAATAAACAGCTGCATTCACTGACATTAAAAACACCTGAATAAAAAAGAAAAAAGAAAAGGAGGGGTGCACATTTCCTTGTTTTACACATTTTTAATGAGTTGACTAACAGAATTTAAAACAAGCAAAACAATTTTTTAGATAATGAACAATGTCCAATGAATTAAAGAAAACGTTTGCAGAGCGCATACTTAATAGAAGCTCTAGCACGGACATGCAGCCAATCTACTCCCACATTGCAAAGAATCTCCAGGAAAACTAATTATCTGTTTTGTTTGCACTTGGAAGTGAGAAGTTCTGTGTTCTAAGAATAAAAAAAATCAAAAATCAAAATCAGCAGGAACTTCAGTTCGGAAAGTCTGAGATTCTTGACAAGTACAGGTCTATAATCCAATATGGCTACCTTGTGCCTGAAAAGCTGTGATAGCTGCAGTAATAACATTTTAGTTTTAGTGTGTGTATCAGTAATCCAGTCACACACACAGTACTGTTCAGCTCTATTAGTGGATGTGTTCATGAAGGGTTGAATGCAGAGAAATTCATTATTACCAGCTCATATTGCTAATGCTCATTTGCCTGGTCACTAAGCACATCTGATCCCAACAGCACAACTTTCTGACTGGAACGCAGTGATTCTCACATCAGAGTTCTGACTTCTGAGGTTAATGGTTCGTGGCATTAAAAAAAAAGCCTCATTTCCAAAATAATTTCACCGCAAAGACAATCCCTTTCAACCTGCTGCTGGTTGTTTATAAATCATATACTGAGCCATCCCACAAAGTTGTAAGCTTTTGTTAATGACCCCAGCTTCGCAGAACCCAAGGATGTGTGGACTGTAACTTAGCTGCATTTAATTGGAGCACTGCACATGAAATATGTTGGACATTTTCCCATTTTAAATCCTGCCACAAGCTGGTCGCGCAGATCGTCTGTCATCACTACTTCACACCTTGAAACCACAAAGCTGGTTTCATATGTTGACCATTACAGCACAGCTACTACTACAGGTGGCGCCTTTAAGACATGACAGCAGCAGGCTTACTTCAACACCACCCCCCATGCCACATCCATCCTTTTAGAAATCACACCAAGATGGCAAGAAGGCGACTCAGGCATAGCTTAAAGTGGTTTGAGAAAGAAGTTGAAGGGATGAACGGTTTGGTTCCTCCACAAAGCTACTACTGTATTGTCATGTGGCAAAACAAATAGTATTAGCAGAACTGTGAATGTTTATGAAGCGTTCACACTACAGTATTGTGATCCATTTTTCATCCGTATGTTTTTCGGCATGGTTCTCGTCCTGCAGTTTTCAAGCTGTTTCAACAAACCATAAATCAAAATGTTCTGCTCGTTCAGGAGAAGGGTTCCATGACTTTTGGTATTGGTGCAACTTTAGCTTTTTGAAATGGCTTTTATGCCATGTTTTTTTTCTCATCAGAAATGAATTGAGCTCATTTTACATCCTTCAGATCTTTAGAGCGGTTTACAATATTTTACTACTCCTTTCACATTTTGTTCTGGTTCAGCTTATTTGTGGAAAAAAAAAATCAGCTGCTTTCAGCTGTTTTGTGCTCCTTCCTGCTTTATTTTGTTAACTACAACATGTTTGTACTTCTAATTTCTGCTAATTATCCTTTCAGCTTATTTTTGCAAGTTTCAATTAATTCTGCTATTTCAGCTACTAGTTAGCTGGTTTATGCTAATTTGAGCTTTTTCAGCTAATTCCACATTTTTTGCACTCATTTCAACTTTTTTTCTGCCTAATTCAACAAAAATGTGCTCTCTCTGCTTCATTCTGGTGATTTAAGCTTCTTTCTGCCTTTTTAGCTACTTTTCAGCTGCTTTTGGCAAATTTTTGCTTTTCCCAGATAATTTCCACTGATTTTTCTCATTTCTGCTTCTTTCAACCTAATTGGGCATAGTTGTGCTCTCTCAACTTCCTTCTGGTTATTTAAGCTTCTTTCAGCCATTTCAGCTACTTTTCAGCTATTTCTTGTTAACTTTAGCTTTTTTAACTAATTTACTAATGTTTGTGCTCATTTCTGCTTATTTTAACCAAATTTATGTGTTCTTTCTGCTTTCTTCTGCTAATTTAGGCTTGTTCTTCAACTTCAGCTACATTTCAGCATGTGTTTAGCTAATTTCAGCTGTTTTTCAGCAAGTTCTTCAGCAATAAGCGTTCACACTGCTTTTCTGCAGGAAATGCAATTTCTCTAGTTAGTCTTGTAACTGAATATTTTGTTCATTTTGATTATATTTAGTGTGTATACAATGTCAGGGAAGACAAAAACAATTCAAAGATTTTATAAAATGTGGAATAAAAGCTAAAACCTTATTTTCTCACTCTTGAATGATCCATAAATTGTGACTTCTGCTAAAATAAAATACAATCAAATAAAATAAAGCCAAAAAGAAGGCAGTAAAATTAGACTGGTAACTTCAGAAATCTGCTCTCCCAGTGCCAGAAGCAAAACAGCCTAGGTGAGGATGGCAGTGTAATTAGATTCGATTGTGTTAAATTGACTGAATGTGAAAGCAACTCTGTATCCGACTAATGACTGAATGGAGCTGGTGTTTTCAAGGTTTAAACAACGTGACTGCACAATCAGTTACCATAAATGGGTATAAAAGCTGAAGTAAACAGGTAATACGTTTTGGAAAACAGCAGTGACCGTGATGCAACAGTGCAGCTGTGCTTTGACACATCACATTTTTTGAAACCAGCATGCACTTCAAGTCAAATTTCTTTTTTCCAACAACGATTTTCACAGAAACCTGAATTGAATGGGAGAACTAGTCAGTGTGCACATCACTACTTTACTGACAAGTGTGCAGTTTAATGAAAAAGCTTGTATTTGTGTTGCTGCTGTTCTTCCTGTAGTGCATACTACCTCTAGTGGGGCTCTTTACGATCTGTCAAGTAGCAGCTGCTTGTTAAGGTTCTGTCTGCCCCCTGCTGGTAAATCAAAGTACTGCATCAACATGATCTAGTGCGGCTGTTTCCAAAAACAAAAATAATCAGAACAAATCAGCTTTTCCAAACAAAGTATCTTATATAAAAGTTTAATCTTCTGGTTTTTTTTAACCATTTGTGGGATTTCAAGGACAATATTTAGCAGCTGCTAGTGTCATAATTGTATTGAGACGTCCAACAAATGTCTGTCGATATGTTTAAACCAGCTGTTCTGTGTGTGCTATAAGTTGACAACATAGCTGAAATTTGCCTCTACATGTCAGAGTAGAAAAGATCAGCCAAACAGGACAGCAGCTGAGTTCTAGTTAATTTAACTTAAAAAACGATCAGGGTCACAAACCTGCTCTCTGAACTGCTCTTGAGACAGACAGTCAGTCAAGTTGACACAACCCAGCAGACATCCAGTGGGGTAGTCTTTAGGAAACTTTGGCTCTGCAGAGATTAAGAGAAAAGCCACAGATTTACCGTCATGTGAAACTTTGAGGCATCACTAACACTTTACTTCAACCTTGGAACTAAACATGTTCAGCATTTATTAGAACAAGAGCAAACTGTTATTGTTTATTTGACATATGCATGTTAATCCAAGGTCAACGATGCAATGAAATGTTCAGAATGAGAAGAACTGATTCGACTCACTATAAAAACAAGAAATACTAAAGCATGTAAATAAGGGTACAAAATAAAGTACAAAAAGTGAAAAAGAACTAGAAATATAATATTCACAAGGTCCAAAAGAAATACACAAAACAACAAAACGGTAGAATATAACAGTGCAAATAGGATGAATTAGTATAAATTAGTATTTCAAGGTAGTAATATTAGCTTAAATGCATTTGATATGCATAGATATTTTTAATTTATTTTTATTTACCCTTTATTTATCCAGGTAGTCTCATTGAGCCACAAGAACTTATTTTCAAGAGAGACCTGTTTAGGGAGCAGATGGTGGGGGTTAAGGGCCTTGCTCAGGGGCAGTAGGTCTGTCACGATAAACATAAACAATAAATCAGTTAATCGCACGATAAATGGAAATTATCGACCTAATTTTCATTTATCGGCTTTATAGTTTCTTTGTGTCTCTCGTTCTACTGAAGACACTGGATGACAAAAGGCTCAACTCCCGTGCGCTTCACTGAACCCTCCCTTTCTCTTTTTTCTCTTTTCTTTAAAATCAGTTCCAAAATCGCATTTTTGGATCGTTAAAAGCAGCTAATCTGAGAAGCTAAGCTACGAGCTAACAGGTCGACCTCAGGAAAAAACCTCTGTCTTGTCAAATCTTCAAAGTTCACGACTGAAACCCATGCTTTTGTGTAAAAAGTTGTTTTTCTCTGAAAAAATAAGCTGAGAACGTGTTTACTGATTTTTTTTAATCAAAAGTTTTGTGTGAAAAATGATATGCTAAAGAGCTCAAACCACCCCGAGCGTCCGCCATTTTGAGAACCAAAAAAAGAGAGCCAGCCCATGTCACATCAAGGGACCTCCCTTCATTTTTTTTCTTAAAGATACACGCTGCTCGCTCCCTCACTATCCATCCTTGGGTTTGAACAGTCTTATACTACCATCTATTGGTCAAAAAAGGCACTACAACAAAAATTAACCAACATTTCTTCTTAAATTTGACAGTAATTACTAATTACACTATTGTCAAATTTCAAACAAGATTATAGTTTATTGCAATAATTCCTCAGACAATTAACTGCCCAGCAAAATTTGTTAATATGACAGGCCTAATTGTTAGTATTCAGTATTATTATTGATAGTTCAGTAATCCGACAGCTTGTGGATAATAACTGTCCGAGTCTGTTTGTGTGCGATGGCAGACTCCTGTATCGTCTGCCTGAGGGTAGCAGATGGAAGAGTCCTTGTGCTGGGTGGGTGTGGTCCTTAATGATGGTGCGTGCTTTATGCAGACATGGGCTGTGGTAGATGTCCTGGATGGTGTGGAGACTGCTACTAGTGATGTCCTCTGCTGTTTGCACCACCCTCTGTAGAGCTTTCCAGCTCTGACTGGTGCAGTTCCCATACCACCCTGTGATGCACCTGTCAGCAGGCTCTCAGTGGTGCACCTATAGAAGTTGGTGAAGATGCTGGTGTTCATACCAAAGTTCTTTAGTTTCCTTAGGAAGTAGAGTCTTGGTCAGGCTTTCTTGACCACAGTGTCTGTTTTTAATGTTCAGGACAGATCCTCTGTAATGTGAACGCCGAGGAACTTGAAGCTGCTTACCTGCTCCACCTCAGCATTGTTTATGTACAGTAAATGGTTGAGTGCTGGAATTCATGCTGTTTCCTGAAGTCCACAATCATCTCCTTCATTTTGCTGACATTCAGAGGGGTTATTTTTCCTGACACCAGCTGGTCAGTGATTTCACCTCATCACTGTATGCACTCATGTCGTTGTTGGTGATGAGGCCCAAGTTGGTGGTGTCATCAGTGAACTTGAAGGTGATGTTTGGGCTGTGCCTGGCAGTACAGTCATGTGTGAATAGAGTACAACAGTGGACTGAGGACACAGCCCTGAGGTGTACCGGTGTTGAGGACTAGTGTGGAGGAGAGGTGACTGCCGATTCTCCCTGCTTGTGGTCTGTTGGTGAGGAAGTCCAGCATCCAGCAGCAGATGGACTTCTCCAGGCTGTGTGGTGAGCTTGGAGACCAGCTTGGAGGAGATTATGGTGTTGAATGCTGAGTTGTAGTTAATGAAGGGCATTCTCACATTGGTGTTTTCTTTCTGCACATTACACTCAGGGGCCGAGATGGTGTAGAGGTAGGGCAGCTGATTTGGGACCAGAAAGTTGCAGGCTCAACTCCCCGCCATGCCCACATGCTGTGGTGTCCTTGAGCAAGACATCCAATACCTAATACCTCCCCGGGCGCCTACACAGCTGCCTGCTGCTCCACCTGGGTGTATCTCACGTGACTGGTTAAATGCAGAGCACTAATTTTGTCATTGTATGGGAACATACAGTACAATGATGCCAACATATAGCACTCCACGTTAAAATATAAGTCTTGCATGGAGCTGCAATCAAAACAGTTTTCAAACTAAGGCAGTGAAATCACATTATGGCCTACTATCAAAGAATACTGTCAGAGTTACAAGGAGGCCAAAACCAGGTCAGTAAATATCAGCACTGCATCCGCTCCGAAAATACCAAACACATCCTCACTTGCATCCAGCTAAGATATTTTTGTCAACTGGTGAAAAATTCAGAATGTCATTCAATATTCATTAAGCAACTAGCGAGATGCGACCAAACTCTAAAAATATAGCTGCAGAGCAGAATAATAAATATTTATCTTTGCTATGTGTGGGTGTCTCGTGATCACTTCTCACGTGCAGCAGCTGCAGGACACAGCTGAAAACTGTGGTCAGAGCAGCAGCTGCTGTGCCCTCAGTAGTAATTATTACTGCTGGGAATCGGCCTTCATAAAGGGAGGGTTGGCACCAAGCAGAACAGAAGCAGGAAGGCCTGCACACAAAGCGGTTACACTGCTTTTCAAGCTTTTAAGATTAATTTTGGAGTGTTATTGCAATAGGTTTTTATAAATTAGTCAAATTGTTTTTTTTCCACGTAACTTGTGCATTCACTTGACTTTGCAGTACGGTGTAGCTGCATGTGAGGTGTGCAGATCATAGATATGACTGTTCAACGGAGCCCAATTAATGCTGCACCTTGTGGGAATGGACAAAAATAAACAAAAGAAACTATTGAAAAAATAATAAACAGCCATTTAAATACATGAAATATATTTTAAAAAGGCAGAAAGGCTAGAAATAAACAAAAAAATGTATTAAAAAACAAAAGACTGACAAATGTAAAACTTACAAAATGTTCCTGGTTTTGTGTTATTGAGCCCAAAATACAGCTAAAAAGACTAAATCAGAAATGTACAGTTGCGCTTCTGTGAAAACATAATGCGTATTGTTGTACGATCTTCTGACATGATCACTTGTCAAATACTAGATACACAAGAGTACAACATATGGCACATTTTACTCTTATCGACAAACTAATATATAGCCAGCAGTCAACAGCAATGGCCCGGACAAGAAAAGACTTTGCATAACCTTTGACCTTGATTTGTGACATTGAGTCTAACAGTTAAAATTGCATTTTATGTTTTGTACATTTAATAGCATTCTTTTAACCTTACATAAAGATGCATGCTGACACATAAAAACATTACCGGTATGTGTCCTTGCTAACTGCTTCAATATTTAGTAGTCTGTAAACAAGTTGTTTTCTTGGGTCAAATCTGATAAGTTTATAGCAAGGAGGACCCCAGCACCAGAGCCAAGATGAAGAAAACTGTAGAACACACCCTTTAAACAACACACAGAGTCCTGGACCAACCAAAAGCTGCATTATACTTTGTGGAAGAATACAGTGGTCCCTTGCGACTTCGCCGTTTGTTTATCACAGATTCGCTCTATCGCCGTTTTTCAAAATAAGATTGGACGTGACACATAATTGGCTGATTAATGGATGAGCCGCACAATCAGCATTAAATTTTTATTCAAAATAAATTATTTTGACTTATTTAGCACTTGATGAACCTGTGTGCAGCCCCGAGCTGCAGAAAAAGCTTCCTCCTGCAGCTTTGTGCAGCCCTTACTGCTGCAGGATAAACTTCCTGATGCAGCTGATCAGCGTGCAGAGTGGAAAAGTGGGCGTGGCTAAGAGCGTTTGCAGTGGCAAAGAGCAGAGGAGGCAGGGAGCTGAAATCATGACATTCTGTGATCTTTTAGAGAGTTTAGAAACATTGTTTAGAATATTGCAAGTGTGTGAAGGGTTTAAAACGGATGTCTGTGTCTGATGAAACGTCTCCACACGTTGGCTTCAAGCTTTGGAATGGATTTCCTGAACGGAGGCTTGCCTCATGAACCCAGAGTAATAAGACCCGCCTCACATTCAGGAAATCCATTTCATAGTTTGCAGCCAGTTACAAACGTGCAGTAGTGCTGTGGCTAACGGCAAGCCAACTTTCTATCGTAACATGTCCGCTGTGTGGAAGTATTTTACACTAAACACCACAAGACAGCAACGTGCAATGTCTGCAGAGCCA
>JARVGV010000645.1:33173626-33185848 GCA_031762435.1 Hypsolebias longignatus
TTTGTAGCCAGGTCTCTCTTGTAAATGAGTCCTCGAGGCTCAATGAAATTAACCTGCCTAAATAAAGGTTGAATGAATGAAAAAAATAGCTTCCCAATACACATTTCGGGTGTCCTCATGACTAAATGAGACTACCTGTATAAATAAAGGTTGAAAAATTAATACATATGACAAATGGAATTACCAAACAGGTCACACTGAGGAGTGGGGACAGGGACTTAATTTTCTCCTTCCCTGGGGGCGCAATGATGTATTTGCAACCACTCGAAATAAGTGTGAATCGTGCATTAATGTGGCACTCCAAGTTGGGTGGGATGATTGGAAGACTGGCAACGAGAAATCGTTTACTAAAACTGGCTGCATGAGAAGTGCAACTTTTGCTCAATCCTTCAGTGGATCCTGACAGCGAAGCAGTGTAAAAAAAAAAACAACAAAACATATTTTACCAACGGACCTCGAAAGGCAGCTGCATGATGAAGAACATCTTGTGCTGTACAGGCACTGTTCAGAAAAAACAACAAAACTATATGTATTTATGTATGTTAGAATCAGAAGAATCAGAATAACCTTTAGTATCACTGTGCCGAGATACAGTGAGATTGTGTCGTACAGTCATCTGAAAGATGAGCAGAGTCCATGTTCCTGCTGCTACAAGACCACATCTTCTTATCATTTATCGGAATAATATTTTTAGATAGAAAAAGGGAAAATGCCATTAGAATTGATAGTGGTATTACAAAAAAGATCTCTTCACATCTTGCCCTATTTAAGACTATTTAAGACACTATTTAAGATGTTAAAAAAAAAAAAACTACCAACAAGCACATTTATAAACACATTACATATGCATTTGATGTCAAGATGGTGAGATTTGTCCATGAAGTACTTTCAGATAGGCTACAGTCCTGATAAGAAGTTGGTCAGCCGGCAGTTCCAATAAGCCTGCACAGAAGTTCTCGGGGGAGATAGACAACTTTTTTTTTTTCCTTATTTACCCGTGTCCTGGGAGAAAATGGATGGCCTGCTTCCGAGGCCAAACAGAGGAGACAAACTCAAGCCACAATTGTTGATTTCTTCAGGCAGACTGTTTTTTTTTTTTTTTTTTTTCGTGTCAGCCTTGAGTCCTGCTGGTACTTATGATCCAAAATGGCTAGATTTGTGGGCATTCCACTGATCTGTGCTATAAGCCTCCTTCAAGGTCGCCTCCAACATGATGGCAAGTCCTAGAAGCCGCAGGTGGCCTGCAATTGTCACAAATTGCTTCCATCTTAAGGTTTAGCTTGTAAATCAGCTGATTTTGAGTACTCGTGGCACAAACCAAACCTTCAAGGCAGGCAGCCTGACGAAGGCCAAATTAGCTGCCGCCGTCTTCTTTGTATGTTGATCAACCAGGAAACAGCCGAATCCTAAAAGCAGGAAAACTGTTATCATATATCCAGTTATGTGTCTTTGGTGTCCTCCTGAGACAGAATGGAAAAACACATCAGCTCCAACATCCATGACGTATCCTGCAGCATGAGTCTTAGAGGGACGTGAGGATTCTCCAGGACCCTGTTACTTTGTTGAAAAGATTTTGTCGATTGCATTGAAAGTCCAGCTCACCAGATCCATAATAGTATTTGTTGTTCGGAAGATGTGTAACGTGAGCTCTGAGACACAGACAGAGAACAACAACAACAACAACAACAAAAAAGCAGGAGGAAGAGAACAGTGGAGTGAGAGAAAAGGCATCCTCCTTGTGCAAGAGCGAGTGCAGAATTACCGGTACATATTTAATTAAAAGTTTTTTTGTTTGTTTTTTTTTTTTTTTCTTCAAATTCTGTTTAATTATCTCATGTTACAACTTGGACACCAGTGGCCTGTACACACGCATGGCATATATATATATGTACACATGTTATTATTATCTTTTTTTTTTTTAATTTAAACTGAGACTTCAACTCTCTCTTGTAAATGAGTCCCTGAGGCTCAATGGGACTAACCTGTATAAATAAAGGTTGAATGAATATATGTGCAAATTTTATTTATTTATTTTTATTTAGCAGGTGCAGCTTACATTCAGGTGCACTCAATGTTCCAGAAATTACGGTACAGTATTTCCATAGTACAGGTAGTCCTCGACCTACGAAGGGGTTCCGGACCTAAGGACCATTCGTAGGTCGATTCTGCCGTAGGTCGGAACCAAACGCACATGGCACCGTATGTCCGCATTTACGGCCGCAAATCGAAACTGAAACTAAAACGGCGATTGGTAACGTCTTTTTAAACACGTTTTTTCTATGTAAAACAACTTCGAACGGCCGTATTAATGTTTTTTAATGCATTTCCAAGCAGTTAGCTAAGAAACTACCCTAAAAAAAAACGAAAAAATAAAATAAAATACTGCATAAAAAAGGCAACGAATGGCACGATGACGTCACTGGGGGCGGAGCCGTAAGTACGGAGCGCCGTAGGTCAATGGCGCCGTAGGTCGGGGACCGCCTGTATATAGAATACCAGCAACATTAATATAACACCCTTTAATCATGGTGCAGTGATATTCAGGGGGAGTTCTGACTCATTGCAGTGTTTTTCAGTGCTATTCAATACAACAAAGCAAAATAATGCATTTTTGGCATTTAATAACAACAAACCAAAAACGGGGACAAATTGTATAAAAAGAACTGCTGCATGTGTACTTAACACTCTTTCAATAACTAAGCAGTGAGCAACAAAATGCATTTTCTTTAATCAACAATGAAACTAAAGTTCACAAAGGAGTCTTTATAACCACTTGCAAATGCAAAAAATATAAATTCTTCTTGAAATTCACATGCCGCTGTAAATAAACGGGTCTCACTGTTGTAACAGCAGTGAGGCCAAGATAATAACCTGACTGTGGAGGGAATTCAATAACAGGGACTAATATGATCAAAATAAAATCATGTCAGAACATCCTGTGGCAAATCAAAATGGAGCACAAACAACTGCTTATTATTGGTTAGTCATTAAAGATTATAAATAAATCAAGATTGTTTCATTCTTGTAAAATATGTTATATTGAGCATGCAACTTAAAGATTAAAGATAATGAACACGCGATGATCGTCATGACTGTCACGGTAGGTATTTTTACATCATAACTTCAACGTGTACTTTTTAATTATGCTTTGTCTTTGAAAAAAAAAAATCATCAGTTCTGATCTTCACTGCTTTGTTGTACTTTTATTATTACTAGTTGTTTTAAAAGAATTTCAACATTTTGTGTATGTTTCACAGTAAATGTGACATGAAAGATTATATTTTCTTTAGTTGCTGCAGGCCTTTTAATGCAAAACAGATGGTGGAGGGAATTTGCATTAACAACAAATGGCAAATGGGGTAAATAAAAAAATATCATACTTAAGTTTGACAAAAATATAGGAATAACTTATAGGAAAACTAAAATCTTAAGTCTTCATTGATAGGCTATTTAGAATAAAGACCATCTATGCTTGATTAGTTTTAGTTTAGCTCCTTTAGCACAGCTGAAATTTTATGGGATTAACAGTACTTGTACATATACTTAACCAGTATGGTATGGAAATCAGTAATGGACATGTACACGTAACCAGTTGGAGGACACATTAGGCACATCACTCTTCTCTAGAAATGTGTCCTTTTGTTAATTACTCATTTTCAGGTCTCTCTTGAAAATTAGTTCTCGTGGCTCAATGAGACTACCTGTATAAATAAAGGGGGGAAAAAAATAGCATTTTGCAAAATGGCATGGCAAGAATGGATTAGAGGAAGACAATCTAAAGCACTCTACACCAAAGCAAATCATAAAGTGATAGTTTAGATATATTATAGGAGCTTGAAGTCTTGGCTTTTTGATTTAAATCAGCTTTGTGGAAAAGCTTTGCTGTCTTGATGATCAAGGAGAGTGAGAAGTGGCTAAATGGAAAGCCAAACCAGTCTTAAATGACAATATTTGAAGTTCTGCTGTAGCAAGTCATTTATGTATTTATTTCATATTCCTGATGTCAGGTGTCATTCCCATCTAGTTTGCCACCAGCAGCACTTAGCTAGTTGAGAAGCTTTTCTAAATTGCTTGAAACTTAATAAGTCCTTTAACAACTCCATAGATGATTCACAATTTTATTTCATGCTAGTCAAATTCACCCTTGGTCCTATTGCAAGTTCAAGTGCTATTGGTGTGCAAATAAACCAGGATAATTAGATAATTACAATACAGAAGATGTGTGAGGAGGTATTTTAAGGTCACATTTAGAAAATGCATCTGTTTCATTACATAATTACTGCAAATCTGATTTGTTCCTGGAGGGTGTGGAGACAGCAGACATCTGAGCTGCACAGCCCTGTCTTACTGCCTATTTTTCACCACTCTTATTCTCGGCACTCTTGCCAGAGGCTTGTAAAAAAGCCATCACTGATAAGATGGCAAGATTTATAGGCAGTGATATACAGCTCGTTGGTTATGCTCGAGGGGAAGGTTTTAGGGTAATGACAGAACTGGAGCAACAATATAAAACTGGCACTACAGTTGGTAGTACAGCTGACTGACATCCTGCTGAAAATATATTGCAAGTCTAAACTGCAGGCCAAGGCAAGCTAAGTGACCACTGATAAGTGAATCATTACACTATTTAAATGTGCTACATAAGTCAAGTTTTAAAAAAATGGTTTTAGTAAATAAACCTTTTCACAACCCTTAAGAATACTTGGAAATTTCATGCTGAAGAAATAGTTAATGATTTGGTTCAGTTAAATTTAATAATAGGGCAGATTGATGGATTTCTAACCTGATATTTCGTTGTATGATTATTATTATTATTATTTTTTTTTTTTTTGGTATGCCTGTGCGACGTGTGGGTTGTGCAGACATGGAAAAACAAAAAAATATATACACTAATCCAGTTACAGTACAAGTTTCCTTAGGGCAGGGGTGTTTGTTTGAGGGTTAATGAATACCAGAAACAGGGCTGTTTTGTTTGGGGAACATGATAGGTTAAAGAACGATTGGTGAACGATTGCTGCTGCATGCATTTCCCAACAACACCCTTTCACCTCCCACATGTAGCCCATAGCTCATAGACAACCCATCTGTTTCACCATTCCCTGGGTGAAACCAACCTTGACAGAGCTGCCTAGGTAGTATTTCAAAAGTGACTTCAGTGGGGAGACACAGTTTTGTGTTGTTCCCTCTCCGTCAAAATCTCTGTCTCTGGGTTTCTTCCTCACCTTAGACTCTATTATTTGCCTTTCTTGCAGAATTGTATTCCTCATTTTTACTCTGTCATTCTCCCCATTCTCTGGCTTCCTTCTCTCTGTTCCTTCCTCCCCCTCTTCCACCCTCATCATTTTTAAAAGCCACATGCTCCCAGCCCGTCTGGCTCAGTTGCTCCCCGCCAATGAAGGGCTTTTTATTGGGCTGAGATTGAGTGCAGCCAAGCAGGGCCTGGCTATAGCGCTGATGCAGGGGCCAGTCTCACAGTCCCCCAACCCCCCTCCTAAACTGCACAACCCACTCCACATGCCTGTTCTGGTCTGGCCCTGTCGCCCAGAAGGAGATTACTTGTCTCTGCTGCCCCTAATTGCCGACAGTAGCAGAAAAGAGCCAGAGAGGAGAGACGAGAGAGGGAACAGTGTTGGTTTGTTGTGCTGTTAGGTGACAAGCTTGCTGTCAAATTTTGGCTTTGGTTTAGTTGTTTTTATGAAGATCTATGTTGTTGTTTATCAAATTTCTGCACATTGTTGTTGGGGTAAATACTGTCATAGTGAATCAGGAACCAATCAGGGAGCAAAATAAGCAAAGTTGACAAAATAGTATATATCTCAGTCCATGATTAAATATTGAAAGTAGGGATGCACGATATTATCTGCATGGTATCGGACAATCTGAGCAATAAAATTACATATCGGACATCTGCCATTCCAAGGGCTTCAGTTTTAAGTTAATTTTTAATTTAAGAAGCTGTCAAGTACGTTATATCTATTAATGCACTACTTATCTGCTTTTCACTTGTTATTTGTGAACAGATCAAGTTTAGATTTGTGAAAATGTACAAATTTGCACTGTTCGAATGTTGTCATTGTGTTAGAGAGTAAATGTTAGGAGCAGATGTTATAAGATTTTTTTCTTCTTTCTGCTGCCTTTCAGTTTCTTTGGAAATTGTTTATTTTTTATTTTTTGGTTTGTTTTACAAGTTCTTCAATTTTAACTGAAAATGGCTACATAAAAAATGTGATGAATAACTTTGACGTTAAACATAATCCAAGTTGAAGTGTTGCATCATTTTCAGTCCCTTTTTGACATCTGCATTTGGTAGCCGGCCAAATTGACATAGACCATGCAGAATAATGATTTTAATTCCACAGAGAAAGTTCTGCTCTGTAAGTAGGTCTAAGAAAAAAATATCTATTGGTATTGATTATTGGCCAAATAAGTTTTAACATATTGGCATATCGCCTATCAGCCAAAAATGCAATATTGTGCATCTCTAGTTGAAAGAAGAGCTGATGGGTCATTTTCACATCCTTTTGTCTTCCAAACCACTGTTATTCTTCATCACCAAAGGCATCCCTGCAGCAGCCTGTACATAATCTTTTTTTTTTTCCCATTGAGCTCAAAATTTCATACCTTTTGGTTATTAGAAAACCCTTTCTGGGTTTTTCTGGGTCCCATCAAATAAAACTGTGTGTTATTTATTAAAATAACATGTAACATTGTGTATTGATACTGTATTGAAATGGCCAAACATCTTGTCAAAGTAATTTTTACCATAAAATCACAATCGCAGTATTTTTTTCAGTAGTTTTTTTTTTCTTTCATTTATTACCAATTAAGGTAGTGACCATTGCAACCAAAAATTTTCTTATGTAAATAAACACAAAACCCAAAAAAAAAAAAAAAAAAAAAAAAAAAAAAGTGTTTAGGCCAACTAACATTTCAGAACATTTTTATCAGTTTGTGCAACTTTGCCAACTTGTGCCAAGTACAAAGGACATTGAATAAATATACTTGAGTGTGCCCCATCAACAATACTATAATCTCTGTGTTTAGTATCATCATATCACCCTCTCCTGGCACTGTGCTTTATTTATCAAACGAAGACAACACCTGTCTAACTTAACATCATAACAAAATGTTACCTTGTGATATGAATGATATGACCCAACCCATCGAGGTTCCTTAGCATGCACAACATTTTGAGATCAGACTAACATTTAGGCCTCTGTTGACAATTTAGTACCGTAATGAAACACTTCTTGGAGTAAAAACATCTGCGTGTAACAAAGCAATAAAAGACACATAATGAGGAAGCACAGGAACCTTGTTATGTTGAGTCCAAAAATAAACAAGTGGCTCAAAAATATGGCAACAATAATTGTGCACTTTAGCACAAAGCAGCTTTTGGATGTTAGGGATACTGTTGCATATTGTTTGACCAAAGTTTAGATGATGACCGGTATGTTTTTTTGTGTGTATGGCTCTCTTTAGTTACATTTGTATTTAAAATTTGCTGTCAGTTTAATTAGGTAACACTAATATGCTGATTCACAGTAAGTTCCAAATTTAAATGATTCCAGGAATTATGCAAAAACAATTTTCCCATCTTTTATTTGGATTTTATTTACTTATTTATTTATTTTATTTTATTATTTTATTTTATTTTATTTTTTTAAGAAAACTCAATTTATTATACTGTATTCTGGTGTTGGCCTTCTACTTGGTAATGTCTGCCAATGCTTTGGAAGGCTGTTGTTGCAGGAACCATGTAGCAATAGATTCACATTTCCATCAAGTACCTGGTCATATTAAGCAGTCTGGAAAATATTCTTCTTGTTTTTTTGTTCTGATCTATTTTAGATTATTTTGAATCACTACCAGAAAGAGAAGAAAGATAGAGGAGGGCCTCCTGCATCACGAAGGACCCCACTCACCCAGCACACACATTTTTTTCCAACTCCCCACAGTTAGGAGGTTGAGGAGCATTAAGTGTAGAACCACTAGACTGAGGAACAGCTTCTACCCTGAAGCTGTTAGACTAATGAACATCTAACCAGAATAATCACAGTGAAATATCACATCATGTTGCTGCTGATCCGTTTCATGTTGCTGTGTTCATTCGTGCTCATCTGCTCACACAGACTCATGTTCATGCTGCTGTTCGAAATAATTTTTTTATGCTACTAGTGTTTAGTGTACTGTATTTTTAGTTGATGTTTTTCTTAGTTCATATCTTATTACTGTTTTTCTTTTACATTTTATTGTTGGATGTAACTGGGACCATGTGTACATAATCTCGTTCCATCACATGTACCACATGTGGTGCGAATGACAATAAAGAATCTGACTCTGACAAAGAAACGATAAAGCCCGTAAATGAAAATGAGGTCAATAATTTTCATTTATTATGTGATTAGTTGATTTATTGTTTATTGCAACAGGTCTAATTCTGTAGAAGCTGATGAGCAAACCAGTGGTGTTGCATAAATTTGGTAAAATTAGCTTGATTTTATGTATGCAAATATTTTTTAAATGGTAGACCTAATAAACAGAAAATAATTCATTCATTCAACCTTTATTTAGGCGGGTTAAAGAAAACAATACAACCGAACAACGGAAAGTTCCATTCCCAAAGCACATATACTTTAAAATTCACCTTTTAAATTATCCCATTAAAGTAAATGTGTAAAAATGTGCCCCCTTTTTTTCCACTCCAATTCCTAACAAGGTAGCCCATGGTAGCTACTCTAAGGATATTTACTCATTCAGCGTTCAGTTACTACTGAAGTGTCAACAAAACAGCAGATCTTAGATAAGCAACGGAGCAGGATGTTGGTTAACATGGTTGCACAACTACGTGTAATACTCTTCAGAATTAAAATATCATCAACAGAAAACGACAGGAGGTATTTCTGTAATACAAGATGGAGAGGAAAGAATAACTCATCTTACTGAGTTTGATTAGGACCAAGTTAAAAAAAAAAAAAGAGAAAAAAAAAAAAGAGAGAAACACGTGCAGTCCCAAAGAGTTTATCTGTTCTGCTCTCAAGGTTGAAACACAATGCACATGTCATTTGAAACTGGTGCTGTCACCATGAGAGCAAAATTGTTTAAATCAATCAGCAAAACATATTTCATCTCTGCCTAACCGTATCACTGTCACAACAAAACAAACAGTACGTGGGGCGTTTTCTAACAGCCTTTGTATGTCATTGACATGGATAACAATAAGCGATACGTTGATGTCCTCTGTCACTGATGGATAGGAATAGTGAATGTTTGTAGTTTTGCAGATGCATGTTTTTAATGACTGGAATTGAAAAGGGGATGCAAGTCAACAATAATCTTTTTGGTGCAAGATATTCCAGTGGGTAGGAGTTACACTGTGTAGAAGAACAGAGAGAGGTTTTTTTTTTGTTTGTTTACTTGTCCTAGTCAATGCAGAATGGTGAGTGGAGGGAGCAATTTTATCCAAGACCAGGTGCAGTGGTGCAGCCAAGGAGTGGCCAATGGTAGCCTTGGTCACCACAGTCTAGGCCCTAGACTAATCTGTGGGCCACCCAAGCACCCTGCTTACAGAACTGCCCCTGCTCCCACCGTCGACTGCTGGCACTGACGTACCAGCATCTGCATTGCACTCTAGCTGTGCACAATACAGATGTGCTAGCTAAAAAGCTACAGAGGTAGCACTCCACTTTCCTCAAGCGTCGAATAATGTGTGTGTGTGTGTGTGTGTGTGTGTGTGTGTGTGCGTGCGTGCGCGCGTGTGTGTGTGTGGTGAAAGTTTAGAGTTTGACCTGGAAACCTCATTTTCAAAAGTAATCTTTCTACAAAGTACACATAGACAAAGCCACACACCAAAATAATTTGGGCTACAATTTGGTGTGGTAGTAATTGAAAGTGGTCCCCAACTTATACATGAGAGCTAGTTGACCTTGCAAGATCTGTGTCCAAATCATTCCCCTAATTATTGGAAGCAACTTTATCAGTTTGTGAGCAATATATCTCATGAACTGTTGAATGGACTTCAATGAAACTTCCAGAAAGTTCATATTTGGTCAACACCTACAACTTGTAGATTTTTTTATCTCAATCCAGTTCAAGAAGGCTGCTGCAGCCAATTGACATTAAGCACATAAATGGCTATAAATTGGTCCAATTTTCAGATATTGAACTAAAAATTGGCATGATAGCAAAAGAGTATCAACCTCAGAATATACTCTTAGTGCAACATATGAAAAGACATCAATGGGTAAAAGATTAGCAGTCAACCCTTTTTGTCTTTAGTTAGCAAAATATCTCAGAAAACCCTGGATGAAATCACTGCACTGTCAGCTTCTCATTCACAACACATACACCAAGGGTTACGCCTTTATTAGAGGACAAAAACCACTTTACCAACAATTCAGCCTATAATTTAAAGCCTAAATTACAAGTAATCTACACTGCAACATAATAATAATAGATAAAATAAATTAAATGTCTGAATTCATGTCAGTCTTGTACCAACCTCACCCACTTCCTCCAAAACCTCAATCCCTCAGCAGGAAATACAGCTGAAAACAGTCTGTGCTCCCAGCCTCTGGGGAGCTGAAGAGTGCTTACGCAGGATAAAACGCTCTGACATGTTGCGTAATGTTTAAATATCACTGGCAGTAAATTTATGACCCAGTTCAGTTGAAGCAGCAAGGAATACAGGGATAACAAAAAAAGCAGATTTTAGTTCTTTATTTAAAGGGAATGCTGAAATCCAAACATAGATTATGAGGGTAAAATCTAAAAATAGAGTATTATGGAAAATAAATAAAGAAAAAACATCCTGCATCTCCATTTGTGTGTTATATATTGTGAACAATTGCAGGAATTTCAAAAGAAACAGGGACTCAGAGACACCTCATCTTTGTGAGGTGTTGATGCTGCTGCTACAAGGCTGACTCATCAGCTGATGGTTCACACACTGATGTCAGTAAGTCGTAGAAAACCCATTGTTGTCAAGTACAAATAACATTGTTTGAAACATGTCAAATGCCAGTCTATAGCAACGTATCTGTCAGAAAGATAAATATAGAAAACTATTATGAATAAAACAATTAAAGTGGTGTATTAAAATGCTACTTTAGAAGAATCAAAAGCACCGATAGTGGTTCTTGTTAAAAAATGGCCCAACTGGTTAATTTCAGAGAATTCGAAAGTCTGAGCAATCATTTTAAAAAGATTACCAGTAATATTGCCTGCCACCTTTATTACTCATAAAATGACTAAGATCATCTTATGTTGAGAAATGAAGGCCTAAACCTTTTGGTTAAACTTTAAAAACATCATGCACAACCTCATGCGATATAGTGAGATGAGAACTGACTCTTGGGTACTACCACATGAAATATTTTCTGGATATCTGTAAAACTGTGTAGGTTACAGCTTTATTTACATTGACTAGAATCAATTAGTTGTGGTGACCATCTTGAATGGGATCAACATCAAACAATTAGTTGTAGATGCACTTCTTGTACATCATGGGAGTTTAACTCTTGACGTTTAGCAAATCTGTAGAAGATTTATCACTATGTTCCTTAAAGCATTCCTTGAGGGTTGCTGGGGTCACTTAAAAAGACTACCTGTGTGCTATACAGGTATACTGTGTGAATGTATGTATTGGCGTCTTCGGGTCTTGATCATTAGTGTATACCTGGGTAGTTCATAGGTGGATGTAAAAGTGGCTGTGATGAGAGTCAGTTCATACAAGTCTGAGAACGTTGTTCTCAAAAAGAAAAAGGTGAAACGCTCCCTCTGAGTCAGGGGGTGAGACCGCCTCAAATGGAGAAGTTCACATATTTAGGAATCTTAATGGTAAAATGGAGTGGGACATGGACTGACAGATCGGACACTCGTCAACAGTATATACACACATATATATATATATATATATATATATACATATATATATATATATATATATTCAACCTTTATTTATACAGGTTAGTCTCATTGAGCCTCAAGGACTCATTTACAAGAGAGACCTGATTTAAACAAAGAACACACATGAGCTACAGACGAGTAATGAGGGGGTTGCCCTAGTCTATTGTAGTGAAGAAGGAGCCAAGTCAAAAGGCAAAACTTTCAATGTACTGCTGTGTTTCCCCTAGGTTACATGCAGGGCGCTCATCTGTTTGAGGATTTTTCTTGACTTGGAGAATGGTGGTGGTGTTGGGAGGGGGGGGGGGGGGGGGGTGG
>JARVGV010000645.1:33238004-33252633 GCA_031762435.1 Hypsolebias longignatus
AAAACTATTTCTTTTTAATATTTTTATTAATCATTTTCATTTCAAATATACATCGTTGTAAATGTTATTTCTTAAATAAAAAAAATACAATTAATGACAATTTTTACATGGCGCTCCTTGATGAGTGCTATTTTTAGAACATGCCCCGCGGGCACCTCATGTGGTCCCTGCGGGTGACCAGATGCCCACGGGCACCGCGTTGGTGACCCCTGCTTTAGACCTTTATTTATATAGGTTAGTTCCCATTTAGCCTTGAGGACTCATTTACAAGAGAGACATGTCACATACTGACAAAGTAAATAAGGAAAAGAGAACACAAAAGGTTGGAGGATGGGGGAAAAAAATCATATATCACACTATGTCCTGGCTAGGGCACAGTGTGAATTTGCAAAAAAATTAAAAATAAATTAAAAAAAAGACCTCGCAACACAAACAGCAACACACAATGACATAATATATTTATGCATGAGGTCAACAAAGGTGGTGAGTTGTCCATGTGTCAACACTCCAGAAAGGTCAATAGTTCTGATAAGATGGTATAGTGTCTATCAGCGGCTCAGTTCTGATAAGGCCCACAGATGTCCTCGGGAGAGAGGGGTAAGTTATTAATATACCGGAATGTTGATTGAGAACCATCGCCTTCCCATGAGCTTGGGCGCTGCAGTTAGTCCATGTCCACTCAAAACCATTTTTTCCAAAACAACCCCCTATTCATTACTTCATTGATTGTATTGTTATTAAAAACATCTTCATTGCCAAGAAAACACCAAAATCTGTGTGTGGCGCTATAACTCTACCGAAAGCCTTCACCAAAAACAGAAAACGAGGCGAGGTGCATGCACATAAAGCTTGTACTCCGGGTAAATCTGTAAACACTACAAGAAGAGGACTACGAGATCACAAACGTTCAGGACAATACTGACTGGGATTAGTGCCAGTCCAAATACACAAACATAATGGGAGCTTTCAGGCACAGTATCCACTGAGAGACATGACTTGAGGGTAGATTTTTCCTCACAATGTTTAAAGCATCAACACAACTGGCAAGCATGTAGTATTCTGTTATTAATGTTGTTACATCTGATATCTGTGGTTGGAGGTTAGCTTAGAGGTGTGGCTATGATACCACTGTTTTCACAAGCTTGTGTTTTGGCTGCTTACACAAAAAGGCAAAGGTGGCGTTTTACATTTTTTTCTTTTTTTCTCTCTGAAGTACAGTTTCTGTCTTCCTAATAATACCCTTTCTGCATGCACAGATGACCAGCCATGATATCTTAGTTTTATTTTGCTCATCTCACTTGTAACAAAATTTATTTTAAACTGTTTTCCTTTTTTTTTTTTTTTTTTTTTTGCAATGTTGACACTGATTGGGCAAAGAAAACATTTTTAAAAATATGCAAAAAATAAATATTACTAAGAGCTTTAGTTCTTCATGTCAGATCAAAATGCCCAAATATTGACACTTCTATCATTTATATCCAACACTTAAAAACGTGCATTTGTTGTGTTACCGTTACCACACAGGAAGATGGGTGGTCTGATGTGAATTGACATGAAACAATGGGAGTAAATTACACTTGTGATAAATAAGGTAACACTGCCTCTACCTTTTGCTTAAATTCATACTGCAGCTTTTCACTGTGAGCTCTTAGGTCTTTATTTGTTTCTCTCTTGGCCTCGTAACCTTCCTCACATTCTGCATAAGAGCACCTGGGCTTTCAGGAAAGAGCACATATATAAATATATATACACAGGCGACTCCAGCTGAGCCCCACTGCTTACAGTACAAATTGATCATTTTCCTTCAGCTGTGGAAATAGTCTGATTTCTTAAGAATTGTTTTTTTTTCCCCATCACCAGTTTTTCAACAGCAAAAAATAAAAATCAGTTCATATGTTTAACTTTTCTGTCAGTGACTGCAAAGGATTGTCTTAATTTATTGTATGTTTGGGCTTTTTGCAATTTATGACCACAGTACTTTAAATTTAAATACCAAATGTTACATATCCCTAAATCAAAATAATTATTTGCGTTTGTTTCTTTAAAGCAGTGGTTCCCAACCCAGGTCCTTGAGGAACACCATCATGCATGTTTTAGTTGTTTCTGATTCAGTGATTTAATTACTTTCTGCTATTACTTCAAGTTCTGCAAAAGCCTGTTAATCACCACTTCATTTAAATCAAATGTGTCAGAGCAGGGCAACAACTGAAACATTCAGGATGGTGTTCCTCAAGGACCAGGGTTTGGAGCCATGACATGATTCTTTAACAGCCAAAATGGGGTAAACCTGCTACTTTTGACAAGAATGGAGTTACTCTGAAAACACAATAACTGTTTCTTTTCATACCATTTTGTTGTTTACCAGCTCAAGTGCACTCCTACTTTAATTCCAGTGAGATCCAAAAATGTGTGAGAAACAGTAAATCATTCATGCATGTGAACACAGCTGTATTAAAAAAAAAACAACTTGATGAGTTAGATTAAAATGATGTGGGTTTTTAAATTCCTTGGGTTGAATGTTACCAGGCCAGCCTCACACCCACTCGCTCCCATCATCTGTGCTCCAGCTCTTCCTGCACCCCCCACTCCTTCAAACATGCCTTCCTCTTTTTGCTAATTACCAAATGTGCTGCCTTATTCCTCTAGCAGCTTGTTAAGCTCTCCAGGAGCTCAGTTGACCCACTTTACACACAGACCTGCAGGCTAAAACCCTGCTGATAGCTCATTTTTTCCTCTTTGGAGTGAGCCCCAAAACACTTTATATATTTTTCCTCTCTTAAACTGCTTCTGAGGAACAGATACACATAAACAAGCGACAAGAAAAATGTTTCGTACATTCCTCCAGGAACGTTGTTTAAAACAGATGTTTCATCAACGTGTTCATCATTTGCAAAGAACGGAAGTTCAGTGCTTGAAGTATTTGTTTGTAATTACAAATAAGATTTACCAATTTCAAAAAGTATGGCATCAACATACATTATTTTGGTTTGTTGAACATAATATGTGTACTACTTCTTTCTTTGGATGTTTCTGTGGCTGCACACATTTTTGAAGTGATACCTCCATTTATGTTTAGTTTTTTTTTTTTTTTTTTTTTTTTTTTTTTTTTTTTTTTTAGGTGAGATCATATCTGACCTGTCGTCTACAACCATATGTTACCTTAAAAATAATGGTCAGAATATTTTTTTGTTTGGAGAATATGACAGTTTCATTAATAAAACTGTGTTTTTCAGTGTGACAGACATAACATATTTAAGCGTTAACGGAACAGTTTGGCCGTTTCGTTAGTTGATTTTATTTTAATAGTTATCAGTAGTTGATTCTAGGGATGGGGCCGATCTGATCCAGTATAGGGCTCCGATACCAGCATAATTTATGTATCGGATTTTTCCGATCCAACCTGCAGAGATTTCCATTCCATGACGCATGTCTGTGTCTGTTGAAAAGTCTCCATTCTGTACCACTTATCTATTGTGTTTACCAAAGCTGTAAACCCAGGCTTGATCACTATATGAATGGTCATCATGTCTTGCACTATGAACTCTGTTATTACTCGAGTTATTTCCACATGCAGTTTTGAATTATGTTCATACAGAGTAAAACCTTCAAACAGTTCTGTCAGTGATCCCTGTCGGCTGCTTACTTGAAGTTAAAGCACTGCTCGTTAGTATTCTAGCCATGCAACTGTTGTAAGTGGCTTTGTGGTGTTTTTTTGTGTTGATAAAGATTTGTGGTGTTACCTTGAGACGGGGTAACAAATAAAGTCCAGTTGTTTCTGTATTGAACGCTTTTTTGATGTTACCTTGAGAGGTAGCAACAGCAGCAGGCAGGTTCTGCACAGTACATGTCATTGTTTAGTCTTCTTTTTTATAGCCAAAATAATTCCAAACAACAGACATGCTGCTGCTCTTTGGTACCAAACTTTCAGATGTATCAGTTTCTGTCGAGCCTGATGCCATTGTGCAACTAGTTAAAGCGCAGAGTTGACTTCTCCCTCTCCCTGCTCTGCTTTGCTCTGCTCCGCTCACTCGCAAGTGACGTAACCTGATCATGTGAGCAGTCAAACTGCAGCCTTTGTGATTAAAAAATCTTGTTTTATCATATCGCGATATTATTGCAAATGCAATTAATTGTTCAGCCCTACCAAGAACTGAACCTTGAGGCACACCACAAACCGCACTCACTTTGTTAGAATCGTCAATCGACGCAAAGGACTTTGTCTCTAATAAATGTTTTAAACCAGGTAAGAACGGGACCAGAAAAGTCAGACCAGTTTTCAAACCTGTTCAAATAAATATCATGATCAACTGCGTGAATAGCATCTTTAGATCCTTAAGTATAAGGACTGATATTCTTTACTCTGCATTTTTTATGCAGGTCAGTTACAACTTTACTAAATGTTGTTTCTGTGCTGTAATTACACCAGAAACAACACAGATAAATGTCAAAGACATGTAACCAGCTGTTTCAAGTATTTTTGTCAGAGATGGTAAATTTGTGGGGGGGGGTGGGGGGGTCTATAATTAGAGATCACAGCTGGATCCAAACTAAGGAAGTGGGTTGATGACAGCTTGGAAAATTCCTGCTATTAGAGAACAATTAATCATTTCCAATGCCTCAGATGGTATAGTTACAAATACTTTTTCAAAATTTTGCAGGAATGGGCTTCAGACAGCAGGTGGATGACCTTAGCTGTCTAATTATATTATCCAACTGTTTTATATTTAGTCTCAAAGTGAGACTTAATGAAGGTTGTTCTTCTGGAGAGCTGAGATTGTTATTGGTTCTTGATATATTGTTCTGTCTAATTGCAAAAAATGAAAGCTGAAGCTAATTGTTCACATTTTTCCACAAACGACATCTCAGATAAGATTTCAGAAGTTGGCTTTATACGTAATGCTGGCAACTGAGGAGAAAAGTACTTTACTATTGTTGATTTTTTTAAAACTTTATTTATTTATCTTTACAATCTTTCATTGTTTAGTTCAAACTTTCCAAGTTTTTGTCATTGGCTATTGCACCCAATAAATGTTGTTTTGGAAATTCTAGCCGTTCACTTTTACTTAATACTCTTAGTTTAAGTACATTTTATATGAGAAATTTACTTTTGATACTTAAGTACACTAAATGTTAGATACTTTAAGACTTTTACTCAAGTAATACTTTTTAAAGGAGACTTTAACTTTTACCAACGTAATTTTATGGTTAGATGTACTTTCACTGAAGTATTACTTTGAGGTACTTTATACTGTACAACACTGGTCATCTGGACGTTTCTTTTTCTGTTGAGACGTTTTGTCTTTCAACCAAAGGACTTCATCAGTTTGAGGAGTCACCACAAACTCAGTCCCACAAGCAGCACACCCGCATAGTGGACCAACCAGTTTGCTGGTGATAAGCTGGTTCCTGGGGCCTACCCTCTCCCCCGTCGAGTCCTCTGAGGCAGCCAGAGCCAAAGTGGTTCAAAACATCAGAGTTCACTGGTTGGGTTGGACTGGTTGGTCCACTGTAGGAGTGTGCTGCTTGTGGGACTCAGTTTTTTGTGGCTCTGGATGAAGGACAAAACAAATCAACAAAAAAAAAGAAACCGTCCAGTTGACCTGACTGGACTTTGTTTGGTTCTGTCTGAGTCGTTTTTGTTGTTTGTTGTAGTCAAATTTGATAAAATTGAAATGAACTTGAAGTTTAGCTGTGCTCCGCTACGGTTCTTCCTGTCAACGTTTCCTTTGTAGTAAATCTTTAACAATAATAAGAACACATACGTTGTTAATCAGTGTTATTATTTTAAATACTAATGACTCTTTAGATCTCAGACATGTGTTCTTTAATAAGTCACATGTGGCTCCTTTGAATTTCAGCTTATCATTTGCACTCTTTTGTCACAAACTACATCAATATGTACTTAATAAAGTATGCAGAGGCAAACTGTGCATCTTATTAACACTGTACAGTAAATAACAGCTCCCATCATGATCAGCTCAGACATTGAAATAACCAGCAACAGCTTATATGTTCAGTGCAACGTCCTGTCTCAGTGCCTCCTCCCTGAAGGTTGCACAGTCCACGTGAGCCGTATAATTCGTCAGACTGAAGCCCCCATTAGCGCGGCTCCCTGTAAAAGCATCAAGTCATTTAGAAAATTTCTATCATAAGCTGTTCCTCCTCTGAGTCTCCCTTCCCCCACTCTTCAGGAAAATCAATAGCATCTGCTGCCCCACCGTTAAGCTTCTTTATTGCTGAAGGAGACAAACAGTGGGAGAGCTAAATTGATTAAGTATCTGTCTATTTTTAAAGATGATGATTCCTCCGTTTGTCCACATTGATGAAACGTTAAAACAGGATTAGTGCATAGAATGCTTTTGCAGGGGAATCGTAATTTACTGTAACTTTATGATAAATCAAACATCAACACAGTAACCACGCCGGCTCCAGCTTTTGAAATAGATGCTCCTAGCACGCTCGTTTCTCGATGAGCGTTTGTCACATGCATACAGTAGTCGTTGGTAATTAGTATGTAACACAGAATACGGCTAAGCTAACCAACGATGCATAAAAGGGTGGGGGTGGGGAGGTAATTGCATGTTGTGGCATATTTGCTGCAGTTATCAGCCCCACCCACCACCATAGCCACCCATGCTGTATTTAAATGCAAGTCTTTCAAAGTGTTATCACAATACACATGACAGCAAACTGTTAATCAGGAAAGGGTTTTACTTCCTTCGCCCTGTCTCCCCTTCGCACAGCTGCTTCTGTTTATTTGCTCTGCATCTGCTTGAAGAGTTTCTTTGCCAGAGTAACAAAGAAAACACACAGCTGGAGGAAATGTTTGTATATGGACGTTACTGTTCAGACAGCTCTGAATTTCACCGGATAGTAGAAAGATGTTTCCATAACGCTAATAAATTTTTGACACCTGTGACGTTTTGCTCTAACTGTCGCCCGACTGTGTGTGAGTATGTGTTTTATTTTTGGACGAGTTGTCAGCCTGAGCACACGAGAACAACACGGCTCCATTTCCATTTTTATGAACAATCCGGTTACCTTTGTCAGGGAGACTGATGGAGGGAGTTCTGCTGGATCAATGTCATTGTGCCTCTGGCATGACAAGGAGCTTGTCCACCACAATACTGCTTCTTTTTCGTTTTTGGCCCAGCACCACCTCCAACTCACTTGTACATTTATAAACGGCACCACTCACACACATTTTCCCACTACTTCTCTTTCTGATTCGCAGAGAGGATGCTCACTGGTGTTTAACTCCAGCGTGTAGAAAAGGAAAACATAACCTTGAACCAACTCGAACTTGAGCTAAATTATCTACTTAACTAGACGTAGGCCTGTCACAATAACAAATTGTGTTGGGCGATTAATTGTCTCAGAAATTATTGCGATAAACGATAATATTGTTTGTAATTTGACAATAATTAATAATTATTGTCAAATTTAGGTTAATTTTATTTTTTAGTGTAGTACCTTTTTTGAACCAAAGGATGGATAGTGAAGGAGCGAACAGCATGTCTCTTTAAGAAAAATGGGAGGAAGGCCCCTTGACATGAAACGGGCTGTCTCTTCGGTTTTCAAAATGGCGGACATTCGGTGTGGTTTGAGCTCTTTAGCATAGCATTTGCCACACAAAACATTTAATTTAAAAAAAATCAGTAAAATTCTCAGCTTCTTTTTGCAGAGAAAAACAACCTTTTAGACAAAGGCACGGGTTTCACCCGTGAATTTTGGCGTTTTGACAAGACAGAGGTTTTTTCTCAAGGTCGACCTGTTAGCTTAGCTCGTAGCTTAGCTTCTCAGCTTAGCTGCTTTTAACGATCCAAAAATGTGATTTTGTATGGTTAAAACAGATTTTAAAAAGAAAAGAGAAAAAGAGAAAGGGAGGAATCAGTGAAGAGCACTGGAGTTGAGCCTTAAGTCATCCAGTGTCTTCAGTAGAAAGAGAGAGACACGAAGAAACAATTAAGCTGATAAATGAAAATGAGGTTGATAATTTTAATTTATCAAAATGAGGTTGATCATTTTAATTTATCATGCGATTAATTGATTTATTGTTTATTGTGAAAGGCCTAATTAGAAGTAAGGGATTCTTGATATTTACTGGTCGTAACGTCTGACACGAGTGCTCGAATGCCAGAGAAAGGACTTTCAAATGAGCAGAAAATCTGCACAGTCCCTGTAAAACATTTGATTTACAAGGTTGGTCACCTTTAAGGAACTCACTGTTATTATTTCTTGTCAGAACCTCGCTTCTCACCCTCAAATTATCGCACACAGCAGTTGGTGCAGGCTTTTAGTTGTAGTAGTGAGAACGATATGCAGCGAGACTGGAAGTCCTTTCAGTGCTAGTGCTCTTTCCTCCCAATTAAATTGTACAGCTCCATATTATTCACCCAAACAGAAAGGTTTTTTTTTTGTTTTGCTTTTTATGTAATGTCAGCCAAATAAAACATGTTCCGCTGATTCTTGTTTATGACATTGAAGGAGCGCAACTTGCCAGATTTATTATCCCCTGGATTTTTATATAGACAACATGAAGATAGTCTGGCAAAATGTATTACCTTTGGATATGACTATCAAAGAGAAATTTTTATGCATCACATCTTGCTTTGCTCACTCATTGAGGATTTTTAATATTTAAAAGATGACGCATGCTGAAAAGCATGTGCTAGCTTCATGTAGGTGTCACGTAATCCCACAAAGAGTGCTCTGAAAAGTCTGAAATAAAAATTGGAAAGGAAAACATTTATTTTCCTTGAACAAATTGTTTTATAATGTGCATTGTTTCGAGTAGTTCTGTTTCTTCACATTTCTTTCTTGCTGTTTTCTTGTTCCAGCTGATCATAATTATTCAGAGAGTAAATGGAAAATCCATAAATGAGGCTGCATGGTTGTTGTACAATGATAAACTCCTAATTCTGTGTCTCCACTAATGGCTTGATTATAGTAAATTGTTTTCCTAGATTGAAGAGTTCAATATTACAGCTTTTTATCATTTAAAAGGGAAGAAAAGTTTCTTTTTTTTTCCTTTATTTATTTTGTCTTTTGAAAATGAGATAATTTATTAACTTTTTGTGCATATTTGCTCAGCCAGCTGATTAAAAGTTGTTTTTGTTAGGTTGTTCACACATAAAACAAAAAGCTGGCATTCAAGGCTTTACTGTTTAGTTTTTTAAGGACTATCACAGGAAATGAGGTCATCTGATCTGTGGGGCAAAAAGAAAGTAGTTCCAAGACTCCCTAATTACCATAGTTAACTATTTCTCTTTGGGTTTGCTGGTTTTATAAGATACCCCCCACCAAGATTTACATCTCCTGGCTAAATCATGAAAGATACTATTATATTTAGGTTGTGTATAAGCTGAGGACCTTTGTGGATGGAGTCTGCATTCTCTGCGTGCATGCGTGGGTTTTCTCCAGGTACTTTGGTTTCCTCCCACAGACCAAAAGCATGCATGTTAGGCTTATTTGTAACTCTAAGGGTGCATTCACACCAGCCCTGTTGTCCCGAACTCTAGCCCGTTTGCCTAGGAAGTCCGGTTCATTTGAAGAGGTGTGAACGCGCCATCAAACTCTGTCACGGAACGAAAAGGCAAACTCTGGCCCGCCTAAAAACCTAGGTCTCGGTCCGGTAGAAGAAAACTCTGGCGCAGTTCGAGTACAGTGTGAATGCAACCATACCAGGCACGGCTCTGCAAGCAGGAAGTGGACTACAGCGCAGGGCAAACAAACACGCATTTGTCTTACCTCATATGGAGCCGTCAGCTTGCCTTGTGTGAAAAACATTATTCTCCATGGTCTTCTGCCTCATCTTCTGCTCATGCTGAGTCCATTGTTGAAAAATTACAAAACAGAACTCCTAAAACTGCTCAAATTTGACACCACTCCGTTTTTGTTTTTACAGGTTGTCCTCGACCTACGGCGGTCTCTACCTACGGCGCTCCGTACTTACGGCGCCGCCCCCAGTGACTTAATCGCGCCGTACGTTGCCTTTTTTATGCAGCATTTTATATTTTTTCGTTTTTTTTAGGGTATTTTGTTAGCTAACTGCTTGGAAACACATTAAAACACATTAAAACGGCCATTTGAAGTTGTTTTACATTGAAAAAACATGTTTAAAAATACGTTACCGATCGCCGTTTTAGTTTTGGTTTCGATTTACGGCCGTAAATGCAGACATACGGCGCCATGTGCGTTCGGCTCCGACCTACAGCAGAATCGAGCTACGAACGGTCCTCATGTCCGGAACCTGTTCGTATCTCAGGGACTACCTGTATATATAATTTAAGTACATTTGGCCAACCCAAGGTTTACGCATTGTATTTACCTAATCCCAAACAAGTAAATTTGGAGCTGATCGTGTAATCCAGGCAGACAGAAAATCAACTTCTCTAGAGTGTAATAAACCTAAAACTTTGATTAAAAAAGGTATGCAATCCCAAAATAAACAGAAGTTTCCATGTTGAAATATGTACAGTTGTTCTGCTTACCATCCCTTTATTAAAGCTCCAAAATAAGACGTTTGTAAGGTTTTTGTACTTTCCATCGCAAACAGAATGTTTTGTGTACTTTCTACAACAAAGCCTTAAATGCTTTTCTGTTGTCATTGTTTTTTGTGGCACTATTTAGATATTCCAGTGAGATCAGGGTGAAGGAGATTGAAAATTCTATAAAATAAATTCTCCAGACACCGTCCATGCAGAGATGTAAAACCATTTTTCCAAAGGATTTTCTCTTATTTGGTGTTTTCATTAGGATGGCAGAGATTGCTGTTGACACATCCGTTCGGAGAAATACTTCTTCCTCCAAGGGCATCAAGTACTGCTGTTTTGTCAAGATGACTTTGCAACACAGAAAAGGTATCCTTTGCTGTCGGTGAAACAAGATGAAACTCTTCTATTTTCAAAAACGGTGATACCTTAATGTGAAAACTACATCATTTCTTATTTTTGGACTTTGATGGACATTGGAAGTTTTTGTTTCATCTTTAGTTCTGGTTTTTCTTTGTTTCTTTTTCGCTGATGTCATAAGTTTAAAGTAGAAACAATTCTTAGGCAATCTAAATACAGGTAGTCCCCGAGATACGAACGGGTTCCGGACCTAAGGACCGTTCGTAAGTCGATTCTGCCGTAGGTCGGAGCCGAACGCACATGGCGCCGTATGTCCGCATTCACGGCCGCAAATAGAAACAGAAACTAAAACGGCGATCGGTCACATCTTTTTAAACACGTTTTTTAATGTAAAACAACTTCGAACTGCCGTTTTAATGTTTTTTTTAATGTGTTTCCAAGCAGTTAGTTAACAAAATACCCTAAAAAAATATATATATATAGTGTATATATAAAATGCTGCATAAAAAAGGCAACGTACGGCGCAATGACGTCACTGGGGGCGGAGCCGTAAGCACGGAGCGCCGTAGGTCGATGGCGCCGTAGGTCGGGGACCGCCTGTATATATATATACAGTATAAGAAAAGCTCTGGTTAATTTTCCTAAGTCTTAGTCTGTTGCTTCAGTAGTCACACCTATCTGCTCACTAGACTCATGTTCGGTCTGCTGTTTAATATATAATATTATTTTAAATTATTAGTGTTTGGCGTATATCTTAAATCATTTTATACTGATTCTTTTTATACTTTTTTTTTTATTTTTGCCATTTTTGGGTGTAACTGGGACCTTGAGTGCACAGTTTTGTTCCACCTCATGTACCACATGATGTGAATGACGATAAAGAACCTTGAACCTTCTGAGTATTCTGTTAATTGTTACAATGTTTACCATGAATAAAGTATGAGGGATGTTATTTGCACATTGTTGCAGTCTGTTTTTATTGACTGTTGTTTTTAAAACTGGTTTGTGTAGATGCTTAGTAAGCGTTCTGCACATTCAGCATCTGCCAGCTGCACTTTATACTTCTGTTAGTGTGTGCAAACTTACTTTAATGCACCCACTTAGAACCATGTGTAACATTTAGAAAACACCATGCAGGATCATGAAAACTGACTGCTGCTGGATTCTCCACAGGGGGGCAGTTCATGAGCTAAATTCATCACACACATCTCCCTGTCCCTCCCTCATCTTGGTTCATAACACCAGCATAGATTTATGGTCTGAAGTGTGTCGTCACTGGCGTGTGACGTAAGTCTCCGTGACGTAAGGGTGTGCAGGGAGCTCAAAGGATTACCGTATACGGTTGTGATGATCAGCAGAGATGGTAAAGCCTGGCTCTGACGCAGGGACATCCTGTGACTGCAGAGAGGGGGAGGTAGGGGGGAGAGCAGCTGCAGTACACCCAGTGAGCCGACAGGAAGAGAGCTTTAGCCTCATTCTGGCTGTGTTTGGGGCCGTCGTGACTGCAGTGCAAGCAGCCTGCAAACCACGGCGGAGAGCAATGCAAGACTATTTATAGGCCAGCTATGCATGGGTTGGCTGCGGTTTCTGAGCAGAGGAAGTCATTTGACTCATTTGCATTTCTTGCCACAGCAACACATTTTAGACAAACTGCTTCTAGTGCCTTTAAAAATATTCACCCACTTTGATGTTTTATGCTTTTATCGCTGTTGTAAATCAATCGTGGTCAATAAAAATGAGCCTTTTCGTGGTTCAAAAACCTCCGTTGTTAAAATGAAATCAAATTCGTACAACTCAATACCAGTAAAAGTACGCGATGTAAAATAGAATGCACAAATTTTAATTCCCTTTGATGTGACTGTCCTGTTTCAACGCAGGGAAAATATTATAGGGCGGTGCAAGTTGGGATGAATACGAAAGGATTTCCAAGAACTATCCCAAGGAGTTCTGTTAAATCCATCATTCAAACAGAACGGGATATGAGATGTGCACCAAGAGCAGGCCGTCCTGACAAACTGAGTGACAAGAAGAAATGGGACGCTCAGGAGTTGCAAGCTTCAGCAGGTGTGATGGAAACAGCTGGTTCTTCACCAGTTCAAGCTTTATGAGAGAGTGGCAAAGAGAACTCAAATTAAATCTTGATGCGGGCAGGCTGCTGAAAAGCATTTGACCATGGAGTCTTTCACATGTTGCTTGACAGACTCCAGCAGACTTTTATTTTTCTTCTGCAGGGGTCAGCACAGTGAACAAACTCGCATGAAACATTTGGCAATTGTTTTAACTAGAAAGCACTTCCTGATGCAACCTTGACTCAAACCAGTAGCCTCAGGTTTACAAGACTGAAGTACTGACCACCAAGCTACCACAGACCCTCGAGCCAAGGTATGTGCAATTTAAAAAAAAAAGGTGATTTCTATATTTATGTAATTATTTTGTGGAAGCAACACGTCAAACAAGACAGGACGGCCATGTTTCCCACTGAATCATCATCTCTTATTTTAACAACTACCTTTAAATTCCCGGATCTAAGGAGACTAGTTGTTGGAATTTTTAAAGGTTAAATGTATTCTTGTCTGACGTGGGATTTTAGCTGTTTAACAGTCCTGGTCTTTTTTTCCCTAGATTATTATTATTTTATTTTTTTTAGCTAAATAAGTGCATATATAATTAAACCTGTTTTATAGTTCTCTGTATTAATGGTGCCTTTCTAGAAGTTGAAGCTTGAAATATAATTTATTTAAATTACATGTTTGGGTTCTGTTTGTTGCATTTATGAATCAATGCAGCAAAATAAACCAATTTAAAAAGTAACACATCATTGAAATATTTGGTTTATTTGCATAAAGACATTAATTGCTGGATGTCCGGCCCCTGAGCTGCTGGTTCTTCAACTGTGGCCCCCTGAGCAGTTTGGTTGAAGAGCCCTGGCTTCTTTGCATGATAGAGCTTTAACCAGCAGTGAGGGGGGGCGATGAATTGCTTTTACAGACAACAGTTTGTAGACGTGCTCTGGAGCCCATGCAGAACAGAACCAGACAGGTTTATAATGCAGCGGGCCCTTGAGGGTCCCAAGATCTAAACCATTCAAAATTGACTTTCAGCCTTGAGTTTTCTCCAGATTCTACTTAAAAATAATAATATTTATAATTGTACATGATGGGCTATTGAACATCTTACAAGTTTCCATTGTGGAAAATTTACTCTAAAGTCTTCTCCTTTTTTAGACTATTATTTTAGACCCAGTCCTCTCACTCATCTGCCTCTAGTTTTTCCTTCAGCTGTTTTTATATTATTTTATTTTTTATTGTACCAATATGACATTTTGTAACCCATGACCTGGATTTTTATTTAAAAATCTTATTTGCTCATTTATATATTCTATCTATTTGTTTTGTATTGAACATTTTAAATGTATGTCATGTTCCTTTGGTAAAATTGGAGTATATCAATCTATCCTTTTTTTTTTTTTTACCCAAAGTTCCTTTAAAAATGAATGAAAATGGGGATTATGAGATTTGGAAATCTTTCCATTTTGTTTTATTTACATTTTACACATCACACTGGCTTCATCTGATTTGGGGTTGTGTGTTTATTGAACATTTACTCGTATTTTCAACCTCACATCCCGTCGAGAATGTGTAAATCTGTGTTTTGTTGTCAAATGGGTACATGATCGGGTAATCATGTACCCATTACGCTTGGTTAGATATTCATGAGTCTAACAGCCTCAGGGTAGAAGCTGTTCCTCAGTCTAGTGGTTCTACACTTAATGCTCC
>JARVGV010000645.1:33257672-33272380 GCA_031762435.1 Hypsolebias longignatus
ATCGCTCAAATCTTCACTTAAATTGCTAAATTCGTCGGATTCTATATTCTCTGCCATTGTTATGTACAAGGTGCGTTTGAGCAGACATTCTTGTCTCTACGTCACAGACGTTGCATGCGGAAGTACCCGGATTTCCAGTGACGAAACACGGCGCCAAGTTTAAAATAACTTTTAAATCAAATTTTCATTGATTTATCATTTTGCTTGTAAAAAAGAAAAATAGTTGAATGATACAACAACATATATATGTTGTGCCACTTTATGCAAAGTTCCGACATCATGTCACACACACTTTAACAACCTGTTAAAATACAACAAAATGTAGGAAATCGAATCTATTCAACATTTTATGGGGGAGGACCTCCAGACCCCGCACCCAGCCGACCTGCTCACTATTTGCGTTCTGGCATCGATTGGTTTACAAATTAAGCCCCGTCTTCGTGCATATCTTCTGACTGATATATGATGGTACTCCTGCAGAATGACTCTTTATTTCTCCAAGCTGAGGTCAAAGGTCCAACATTTCTACAGAACTTCACCTCAAAACTCACGTCAGGAGACAAATTCAAACAGAGCCATCTGTCCTAAATGATATTGGGACAAAGACCCAATGGGCTGAAACTGGAGCCCTGGTCTGACCCAGAATCAGGAGGAAATCAGACAGTTGGGAGGCAGAGGAGCTGGGGTCCACGGCTGATCCTGGTTGGACTGGTCCAGACCACGAGAAACTCAGATCAGGGCTGCTGTCCCTCTGATGGACACTGTGTGGACATTCGTTGGATGCAGCATCAGAGCTAACAGATGTAGCAGGAGGAGAAGGTTCAGTTTGAAGGACCTGGTCCTGGTCCGGCCTGAACGGCAGCTTGCAGCCCTACTGAGGAGGAGGAGGCTCTGATGAAGAGGAGTTGTGTGATGAGCAGTTCAGTCAGCGTGACAATAAAACACTCCAAGTCTTCCAGGCACAAACATCCTTCATCTGATCCGTCCACTTAGGTGTGTGTGTGTGTGTGTCAGCTCAGCGTAACACACACACAACTAACCCTGTCAGTGAATGAAGTCATGAAATGAACCGTCTGATGATCAGAACCATCACCAGAACAGAGCTGTTGTAATGCTAATGATACAGGTGTCAGTCACAGGTGTGTGTGTGTGTGTGTGTGCGTGCGTGCGTGTGTTTGGTAGATGTGTCTACATCTTGATTCCTTCTTGTTGGCTGAGCTGAGACAGAGTCTTCTTGATCCTGAGGGCGGTGAGACGCGCCGCTCCGTTAGCGTACCAACACTCCCTCATGATCTTTGCCATGACGCGCAGCGCCTGCAGACACAGAGACATGAGAGACATGAGAGACATGAGAGACGTGAGAGACATGAGGACAGAGTAACTCACCTGTGATGACCCGTCAGGTGGACAACATGTAGAGCAGGGGTCTGCAACCTTTATGATCAAAAGAGCCATTTTGACGTCTTCGTTCATTAAATTAAATGTGTCCAGAGCCACAATAACATGCTACAACTGCGGTTATCAACTGGTGGCCCATGGGCCATTTTAAGTCTGTTGGAGAAGACTTTTGTGGCCAGTAGGAGTGACATTTTAAAGCTAAAAATATCTAATGATTTTTTAACATTTATTGACATTTTTACAATTTATGACAAATGAAAAGATCTGATTATTGTAAAGAGGGGGAAAATAGTTTTTTAAATATACAAACAACTATGAACTATGCAGACCTATGTTTTTTTTAATTGTGGAAAAATAATTAAGTATAGAGGTAAAGCAAAAAAGTTAAAGTATTTGCAAAAGAAATTACAAGAATACAGCTAAAACTATTTTTGTTTTTATAGCAACCAATAAAATTCAGTTTTGAGTTCGTCTTAGTCAAAGCTTGAAAGAGCCGCTACAGAGTGACCAAAGAGCCGCATGTGGCTCCAGAGCCGCAGGTTGCAGACCCCTGGGTTAGATGGTTGTCAAAATACACCGTTTAAATTTTCTATTGAGTCACTACAAAACTAATTGCTTCAGTTTTAGTTCCAATGCCTGTAATCTCCATGGTCTAAAGATTAAATTCAATCATGTATGACGTCAACACTTTCAGTCTATTTTCACTTTGTTAGATTAACATTATCATCTTGGTTGCAGTTTGTTTTTAATGTAAAAATTCTACTTTTCTAATTAGTTGAGATGTGACAGCTGTTTTAACAGCATGCGTTGACGGGTTTTTAAGAGTGTTTGGAGTAGCTGTTTGTGTTGGTGTTTTGGTGACAAGCCTTTCTTCTAGTAAGAGGATGTGATGGCAGCGAATGTGAAAAGAATAAAATATTCTCTGGATGGCTGCCCACTTTACTTTTTTTTACTTCTTTGCTCAACTCTCTCTCTCTCAGTGGTGAGAAGCCAGAATGGTGAACCAGATTTTCCCTTTATTTCCATTTCAAACAGGCTGGTTTGTGTCGACTGAGAAATGTCAAACAGTATAATGCTGTATGCAACTCACATGTTTTGCTATTTCTTCTGTTATTCAAACATCCTATGGTTTCACACATGGTTTCATTTATTCCCCATCTATCAGCATGTCATCAAAGTTACAATTACATGATCGACTACTTAAGACTTTATACACAAGATACTCTGAAAGCACACAAGTTGTTTGACAGTTACAATTATTTTACCTCAATACGTATCAGTGATGTTATATTTTGAGTCGACAGAGGGCTCACCTGTTTGCGTTTTGAAAACTGTGGGAAGTCCGAGTGTCTGGCAAGACTTGGTGAACTGTAAATACAGATTTATTCTCGGTCAGATGTGCCAAAATTAGTTCTCACTGACGTGGTTGCGTGACAAACATTGCGTCTTTTTGCTCTTTCACCACCCCTGAGAACCTGTACTGAGCACATTGCTGGCAGAACTTTTTTCTTGCAGAGGTTTCACCAAGTAATAAATGTTTGGTCAGACCTTGGAGAGCATATTAATGCCTATTCTCATTTCAACTCAACTGCTCCGCTGAGGATCAGATGACTGAGGCCGTTAGAAAATACAGCTATTTTTGCATCTGTTTCAGCAAAACTTACAAATAAATTTCATGAAAGCAGTCACAGAACCCATACAAGAAGAGATAGTGTCTATGCACAGAGACAGCATGGAGACACAGATGGCTCTTTGTGGCTGTGCTGACCAGGAGGGAGTACACCTGGCTGGACAGCATAGGGACACATTTCCACACAGTTTGTTGGAAAGGGCCACACTCTCTTATTGACAAATTTGTAAAATAGCACTTTACCTTGGCTTAAAAAGAAAAAAAAAAACAGATCTTGATCTTCATGGCTCGGGGTTAGTGGCAGTGGGCTAAGGAGGGAGCGCCGAACCTACAGGCAGCCTGTCCCCACTCAGGGGTCCTCATGGGGCAGCTAGCAGCTCTTGGATTCACCGATGAGTCTGAGGGTCCGGTTCTGCTCTGTTCTGTGCAGCCCTTGAGCGCTGACGTGCTTTTGGAGGGGGGTGGTCCTTCGGGTGGCCGGCGCAGGACCTGACGGTGGTCCATTTGAGTCCAAGTCTGGATGAATAAAGTCCCGGTGGGCTACAGAGAGAGCACCGGACCTACAGCAGGGCGTCCCCATTCAGACGTCCTCATGGACTGGCTAAAAGCTCTCAGATTCACCAATGGGTCTGGAGGTCCAGTTCTACTCTGGTTTCCAGTGGGTTCCATGCAGCTCTCTGCATCAATTGGGCATCGAAGTCACTATGAATAAGCACCGAACATTTTCCGATGAGATCAAAACTTTAGTATTTCAGCAGAAGGCAACATTGCTTCTGGGTGGCACACTGTTGGCTTCTGGGAAATGTAGTCATTATGTACGGTGATGGTTTATTAAGAGACAACTACAAAATGGTATTTTATTTTTTCTTTTAACTTTTTACTGCACAGTATCCAGTACTGTCCCAATCACGTGAGTAATATTAAAGCTGGCAATCGTGTTCTTTACTATATTTTTTCCTGTGTACAATCTTACTTTGAAAAATCGCAAAAAAGCAAGTCCGCGACGGTCGAACGGCGAAGTAGCAAGGGACTACTGTAGTTGTTTGTGATCTGTGCGGTAGTTTTCACTGTTGATGCTGCTTCTATTTTTTTTATTATTTCACCCACTCACTTTGGTACAGGCGAGGTGGGAGGAAACTAAGAGCTTGAGATTGTGGGTGCTGTTTATTGTGTCAGGATTTCTCGCCAAGGTAACACTAAATGTATCGTAAAGAATAAACAAATCATCTCCATGCAGCAACATTCAGGCCACACAGATGATAGTGTTGTAAAAACTCCCACAGTTTTTGTGTGTAACTGATGTCGCTGTACAAAATAGTTCTCTATCAGCTTGATTTTTGCTCTTTTTCTTTAATAAATCTATACAAATTAATCAGAGCAAACTTGCTGGTAAAAAATAATATGTTGGAATTCCTGTTAGCTCGTCCTGATTCCAACTAGCCTTTCATGAGGTCTTCTGGGTTCCTCAGTGTGTTCAAATGTGTGCCTTCATGGTTAATAGATAATGGAGTGTAGTGATACAGGGGAAGTGGAAAATGGAATGGAGAATGAAAATGCAAATCAGATGGCTGTTATCTTCACAAAGTCCATCCCAGAGTTCATTATTACGCATGGATGACCTCAAAAATTGCTTCCTTTAACCAAAGGTATATTGTAGTTAGTTTCTTAGTTATTTAAATTATTAAAGAGTTATGTTTACAACCTCATTAATCACTAAATACAGTTTTGTTCTAAATACTTTATTGTCACTTTTTTATGTATAGGTTTGTGTTTTGCCCATAATACATTTAAATGTGAAATTGCACAAGCTGTGTATTAAACTGCAAGACAAGTAAAAGCTGTAATATTTGTGTCAGTGCTATTATCGTACAAGTTCCTAGTATTAAAAATCATCATTATTGTTAAAACAGCAAACTCCAGGAACGTGTTTAACAGACCCATAAAATGATGGCCTTCCTGTCCTTTTCTTCCTTGTGTTTATAGTTTGAACAAGATGTGAGGGAATGTTGAGAACTTATTTTATTTTACGTTTTTCTCTTGCACTCTCTGGACTTTTCTGTAAATGAAAATCAGAACCCGATGGCCCAGATGACACAATCCACTTGAAAGGATGAATAGCAAAAACATGTGCTCTCTTTCACACCACATAAAACCTCTTTGGAATTGGTGCCAAAAGTCCACAAGAGGCGATGCTTAGAAATTATCAAAAGCTGTTGTGAATATTTAAATTGTTTACAATATATCTGCTGAAGATTAAAGAAATGCTACAATATGTAAAGTAGCTCTTTTAGTGTTTCTTCAGTATTATTGACCTTCATTTATCCCAGTAAAGAACAGTTCTAGAGCCACCGGCATCTTATTGTAAGTCCATAAAGAACAAATGATTGATAATCTATGATGTACAGACTGTATTTAAGAATCATGTGTGGCTCCAGGGCAAACTTGCTCTCTCTGTTACAGCACATTAGCAGGGCAACTCCCAGCAACTCATCAACCTTCTTGTTTAGTTATTACAGGCTTCCTAGTAACTGTGATTGAACAGGCAATGCCAGTGTTTCTTTGAAGTTGTTGGTGTTTAACTAAGAACACTCTGTAATAGGAAGGGTCAGACGTCAGCTGTGACGGCCTAGGAGAATTTAACACATGGCTTCCAGAGGCAAGACCCATCTGCTTGTGCTTCTTACAGTGCGAGCTGCTTTGTGAGCTTTTTTCTAACATAAATCATAAACAGGACAGAGTCAACATTACCAGCTTCTTTTTACAGTCAGAAAATTCAATTCAAAGGTCAAAGACATTTGTATAGTGAGTCAGAGTACCAGTGTAAATTAAATAAAGTAAAATTGGGAAGACATGTTTAGGTTAAAATAACGGACATTTAATGGATTTTTAAAAATTACTGTCAAGTAAGGAACATGGTTTGTGATGTTCAACCGTTTTCATCTAATTTCTTCACCGTTTGCTTGTTTTTAGTCATCAGAGCTGTGCAGTCACAAAACTCTCAGGTTTTTTGTTACATTTTCTCTCACACTGCATTGGCCAAATTTAACTATAAATACTAGTTAAACAGATGCTAAATAAATTTTGTGTCTGCATCTAGAAGTATGTCTGCCCTGGATTTTCAAGGGATTATGCACTGCTACATTTGTACTGTATTAGATTTGTGTATTTAAAATGCAGCACATGCATGACCGTGTTATGTAGCAGTTTGAAAACGATTGAGAGCAAAATCAAATCAGGTTTTGTTGTGAATGTCAGGTCATTCACAATCAATTTTTATTTGGCAACTCACAGTGGTGTCATTGCCATGTGATGGACTGCTACTGGTTAGTTTGAGGACTGCGTGCAAGCTCATCTCAGTAACCTTGGCACTGAGTAAATTACACAGGAGGAAGGGGGTTCCTCAAAACTGGTTTACTATGTAAACCAGAGCCAGAGCTCGCTCTTGCATTAAAAATAAAAAAAGACTCTGTCAAACCATAGAAGGGGCTGAGCAAAGAATTCCTTTTGTCATGAGCTGAGCGCGGGTACACACAGACTAGGGGTTGAATCAACTAGTCGACTAGTCAGTTCTAGGACATTTTGCAAGTTGCATAGACTAGTCACAGTCAACGTGATTTTGTCACGTGATCAGCGGAGGATATGCCCAATAATCAGAGCGAGCCAGTGACTGGGGAAAAAGCCGAACTCTAAGATTTTGTGAAACTTTTTGGGCCACATTTCCAGAGTGACAGGAGATCAGCACACTGCTCCACTGCTGCCGAATAGGTCCATGATTTTTTTTTCTTCTTCATTACCACAGATTCCCACCTGGTTGAACCTGCTGCGGTAGTGGGCCAGCAATCAGGAAGGATTTCCCCGTTTGGCAAAACTCAGCAGAAGATATTTAGTGTTTTCTTACACATAAACCAGGATTGAAAACCAAAATCTGTAAACGAGGAGACTATTGACAGAGAGTGAACTTTATTTCATCCACTGGTGGATTAAATAAAATAAAAATCCCCCCCACACACACACACACACCAATTTTAGCCTTTTTGTTACATGCCACACATTTCTTTCACTTTTGCAGTTTAATAATAGTTTTTGTTTTTCCTGTGACTTAATTGCAGTATAATATACGCTTTGATGTTTTGTTGTTCCTTTTTGTAAATAATAAATTGTGTTTTTTGCAAATATGATATAGCTTCTTGAGTTCCTATGATGTCGCAGTGACTAGTCTACGACTATTATCATGTTGAAGTCGACTTTAAAAGATTGAAGTCGTGCAACCCCCTAACATAGACGGACAACCAATGAAAATGTGGAGTGCCATGTTTAAAAATCCCACATTGGTTTCACCTTTAATCTTGTAAATTTAAGACAAAACACAATCCATTGTAAATAAGAAGATGAATTAGCAGTGGAATGACCTGAGCTCAAAGTCTCATCTTCCACTGGAACCGTTTTACTGGAAAAATCCTAAAAGTCTTGTCTGCAACCCAAGTTTGGTCTAAATAATCAGTTTCAGAATTTCCAAAGGTCAAGCTTAGCTATGAAGTTTTAAAGCTTTAAACGTAGCATTCTTTTGATCTTATACTAGATCTTATTACTGTTTTTCTTTTACAATTTATACTTTTGTTGGATGTAACTGGGACCCTGTCTACACAGTTTCATTCTACCACATGAGATGCGAATGATAATAAAGAAGACCTTGACCTTGACCTTATAGCTTGAGTATTGTCTTGGAATAACTTATAAAGCAGAAATTAGTGACATGTTTGAAGGAGCCCCACAAAAAAGAACAAGTAAATTAGTTAGAGCATATTGAACTGAACTTCAAGAAGTTTTGAAAACCTTTATTACTGATTTCCAGATGGCTGAAAGGATGCAATGAACTTTGAGTTTAGACATGTCTCCTGACTGTCTGTTCATGTCCCAACATTGTTTGGCTGGCAGGATTTAAACTGTTCAAACATGAGCTGAGCTCTGTAGGTCGACCAGTTCTACAGGAAATTAAGCTGCTTTTGGGATGTTCTGTATCATGAATGTTGGGAGAGGGACTGTGGGCCAAAAGGAAAGAAAGATTATTATAAGATTAAAAAATTATTGAAGCCATGTGATCATTCAGCATAGATCTTAACTATATTGTGAATATAATTTGACTGGTTGTTTGAACCCAAAATTTTTTCATTAGCTACAAATAAAAATGTGTGAAAAAATGTCTTGAATCTTTGTGGTAGTTGGTCATTTTCATTGGGCATAGGTAAGTAGGTTTGTTTTGATGCATTGAATAGCATTTAATCGGTTAGCACAGTGTGACACCTTTGTGTAACACCCATCAAGCTGATGCAATTAGATTGATTAATGCCAGCTGGACTTTTTTCCTTTAAACAGTGATAATTTATGTGTTGTTCAGCTCTGTGCTGTTAGAGTCCATTAACATTACACTCCGGGAATCCATGTACAAGGCTTAATAACCCAAAACATTTGTACAAGCTCAGCTTTTCTGACTGTTTGTTCAGCATAAAATTTAGTTCTTTAAAACAATAACTATCAAAGAAAAAACACAGAATAAATAGAGAAATAACCCACACATATTTTGTCCAGTTATCAATGTTTGAACTGCTAATTTCCTAGCCATTAAAAGCCAAATACAGTACAAATTGTTCCAGACTTTTGATTTTAGCTGTGATTTTTGTGCATTTATTTCAAAGGTTTTGCTCTGCAACCTATAATAGAACATTTTTTTAAATTTATTTACTTTTGGAGCTGTAACAGTTTGCCCCCCTTTTACTTGCAGTGACTGAGTTGCTACGCTTTCTGAAAAGAAACAGAAGAAGTGTGGCTGGAATTAGAATCATGTTACAGACAAAAGCCAGGACAGATGTGCAAATTTTCCCCTCGCTTTCACTCGTCATTTTTGAATCAGAGGGAAACAGCTGGAGGCAAAAGCACCTCAGGGAATACCAAAACCCTTTGTGCTCTTTGTAAAAATGCAAGCCGCATCATTTTTGACCTTCCTTAAAATGTAATTCCCAACATTTAGATTGAGAAGCTCTGACAATAATCGTGATGAATCCAGCTAGTTTTAGGCTGCTGCCTCCAGAATGTCATTTGCATCGCCATAGCAGCGTCTTTTATTTCTTAATGATTCAGTTTCAGTGTAGATGACTATGGCCGCTAAAAATCCAATAACAAGCCATACAATTAACTGGCAACACTGTGAATTATTCTTTTTAACAATGAGAAATTGATATAGACTTTATTATAGCTGTAAGCAGTTATCGGCTTTCAACTGTTTGACAAATGTTTATGTACTGCGATTATTTATTCCCCAGAACTTGATGGTCATTCATTGTGCCTCAGCTATCTTGGTCTTCTTAATCGCACCGCATTTCTTTATAAAATGTGTTTTTATCAAACATTTCAGGTCAAACTGCAAACAAAAGAACAAGTCTTTAGAAAACACTGTCATGGACCATCTATCACTGCATCCTTCAACTTGACGTTCCCCCACAAACCGGTCCCAGCTTTGCTGTCCCCGACTTGTCAGACACTGTCTTTCTGGCAAGTTGTGACAAACTGTCATGTGCGTGACTAAAGCGGCTCAACGGTGCACTGTTGGTTGGAGAAATCACTCAACCATTACAGCCCCTGCACGTCTGTGTGGACGGCTTCAGGCAGGTGGAGATTTGGTCAGACCCAGAGAGGAGAGACTGTTTTCTCTGCAGTGGGAAGCATGGCTGCTGTGTCTTCCTAACCTCTTGCAAACAGCATGCCAGCACAAGTCTCAAACAGCACCTTCTCTATCCACTTGTAAATTCACCAGCTCGGCAGCACAGGAAGGGAATGTAAATTAGGTGTGACTAACAGCAAGATGGGAATCCAGGCAGTTTTTTCTCCCCCTCCCTTTTTGCTGTTCTCCCCTGGCTACTGGGGTTTTGTACACATCCACTTTCCTGCAGTGCTTGAGGCTGTCAGCTTGGTTTCACATGCAGAATGACTTCAGCTGAAGGTTTATAAGCTAGGCCAGATGAGGAGGAGAAGATAAAAGGGCAGCTCTCTGAACTGCACTCAGAACAAATCATTTTACCAACCAACAAAAAAGGAAGAAAATATTTGATTTGTTATGGACTGATAGCCTTTTCAATTCTTCTTAAAGAGCCCTGGATGGGCCTTGTGCTCACTGAAATATGAACATCTTACTGCTGTATGTGATTTCTCTGAAACATGTGAGCAGCTTTGACCTACCAACATGTCAGAGTCCAGATATCTAAAGCTAGATAAAGCCTATTCCTTTGAGCCGCAGGGCCCACTAACATCTGTCTTGGGGTTATCTGATCAAGTGACAAGCTCTAAGTGTACATCATTTAACAAATAGCATTAGATTGCATGTCCTCACTCTTTCAGTCTGGATGCTCATAAACACATAGATGACCAATGAACAACGCCAGACTATGCTTTATGTCTAGTTTTTTGGGAAGAAAACACATCTTCAGGTGCTTCATTGATGAGTAGATTACAGGAAACAACCCATTGTTCTTATGTCTCACAAGAGGCAGGTCCTGTGTCTCTGTTTGGTTCAGGATAGTTTTGCATCCACACTGGTTTGAGCATGTACCTCCATACAGCACTCCCTCTGAACACAAGTCATACTTCAGTCCATCCTGATTCTGCTTTAAAAAAGAGATTTCTTATTTAAAAAAACATGTTAAAAAGTTGGTATAATTAAAAGCCCAGCATTTATTAGGGGGCTGCATACTTGTCACTGCCTGAGCTTTAATCTAAGATCATCTAATGGAGAGAATTGTAGCTCTTTTAGTATAACCTTGTAGATCATGTTATGTACAGCCTCATTCAGTAGTAGTATGTGTTGAGAAGGACTCCCAGCTAGTACCAAATCAAATTTTATCTGAATAGTTAAACATTTGACTAAGTTATGGTAGCAAACACATTTTTTGTGGGCTGTTGACTTGCTGTGGCAGCCATCCTGAATCTGGTTACCTCCAAATGTTAGTCAACTCTAGATGGGGTACTTTTTGCATTCCTGCCCTCATTTATTATTTTCTATGAGTTTCTTTAAAATCTTCCCAGTGGTTCATGAGATATTTTGCTAACCAGCCGACAGGGTTAATGCCAAAATGAATACAATTTAGGAAATCTCATGCAGTGTGCTTTGCTCAGAGTGTGTGCTGGTGATAATGCTCATGTACTACCACACAAAACTTGTGTTAAGCATGTCTTTTTTTTTCTTTCTTTCGGCTTCTCCCTTCGTCAGGGGTCGCCACAGCAAAATAGTCGCACGAAGACTTGGCAATTGTTTTTACGCCGGATGCCCTTCCTGACACAACCACAGACCACTGAGCTACCACAGCCCTCTGTGTGAAGCAGAGAGCTGATATCTAGAGTGCCCGGGGGAGCAGATGGTGTGGGTTAAGGGACTTGCTCAAGGGCCCAGAGTGGGGCAGGTGAGGGTGGAGACAGGTGACTGCTTCAATTATCCCACCCACATTTTTGATGTCTGTACCGGGGCTTGAACCGGCAATCTTCCGATCACAAGTTCACTTTCTTAACCTCTGCGCCACCACTCCCACAGAGTAAAATACAGGTAGTCCCCGAGTTACGAACGGGTTCCGGACCTAATGACCGTTCGCAACTCGATTCTGCCGTAAGTCGGGGCCGAACGCACATGACGCCGTAAGTCCGGATTTTCTTCCGTAACTTGAAACTGAAACCACATGGCGAACGGTAACGCCATTTTAAACACGTTTTTTCACGTTTTTCTCAATGTAAAACAACTTAGAACGCCGTTTTAACGTGTTTCTAAGCAGTTAGCTAACAAAATACCCTAAAAAAAAACCAAACAAATAAAACATAAAATGCTGCATAAAAAAGACAACGTAAGGTATGATGACGTTAGTGGGGGCGGCGCCCTACGTCCGAGTTGCCGTAAGTCGATGGCGCCGTAAGTCGGGGACCACCTGTAATCTAATGCCATTCCTAAATTTATCCTTCAAGAAAATCAAGTCTTCACCTTGTCCCTCCTTCCTTTTGAGGCCAGAACCAAAGCAGCTGTAAATAAATACTTATTTTTGTATCTGTCTCTGTTGATTCTTCAGTCTGTCACTTGGGGTCAACATACAACCAAACTCATGTCACTCACACATTTCTCATGTAACTTGACTGGACTCATTGTGTCTCTGTGGTGTATGGATGTGATCTAAAGCTCTGATTATTCTCTACAGATTCAGATACTCTTTGTAGAGACGTAGTAGGGTGCTGTATGAATGTGTGTGTGTGTGTGGAGGTGAATGAATGCACAGATTGGTTTGTAAAGCACTTTGAGTAGACTGGTTGGTTAGAAAGGTGCTGGAGAAGTACAGTGCAATTGCCGCCCACCACCATGTTTCCCAGCTCTATGCTCATGACCTCAATTTGCTGCTACCAAAACAAACTGTAACCTCACTACAGGAATTTTGTAGATGCAGAAAATTATGGTGGCCCTTTCAGACTCTATCATGTGAAGGCCCTCCACATTCATCTTACCTTGCAGAGATCCTGCAGACACCATCCAGATCCTGTTTTTTTTTATTTATGGTATAGTGCGGTCATCCAGTATGAATGAAGCCTTAACAGCATTCAAAGACCCCTTCTGTGTTCTCAGTAGAACTATGTGGCTTGTTAAGAAACCCTGTTTGCTTCTATGTGGAAACATTAAACGTGCTGCTTTTTAGGAAGTAAAAAATGTTCTGTTTATGGATTTAGAATTCACATTACCTTCTGCTACATCCTAATAGGTTGCATTTAAGTGCATGAGCTAGCAGCATATGGGCTCCTTTAGAATGGAGGAGTGGTTGCATCATTAGTTATTGTCTTATAAACATATACAAGATAGTCTCCACCAAGATAAGCTTCTTCACAAAAACAATAATTCTAAATGTGCATATGCTGTATAATTCTGTTTGACGGCTTTGTAATTAAATTCGTCCAAGCACAGGCTGCACATTTAATGACAGTTTCTGAATAACACACAGCATGGGCTCTAAATTAAATGAATTAAAATTGAATTTGTTTTAGGGGGGCTATCAATTGAATCTTCCACAAACTGTATGGGTTTTTTTTTTTTTTTTTTTTTTTTTTTTTTTTTTTTGGTGCATGCCGCCTTTGGAATAGTAATAAGACAGAACACACGTGAACATGTTAGCTTGTAATGAATACTTATTCACTGAAACAGACACAAGCTGTGCACACACTCTGTGTGTGTGTGTGTTTGTAATAAATGGGTTTCAATAAGCCACGTTAGCTGCACATATGCTCGCGGTTGTGCTGACACACAGCCAAGTGCACGGAGACACGCAGGATGAACAACAAACGCAGAAACAGATGCAATCATCACTAGCTTTGAACTGAATACCACTAAATAAAACATGCAATATATTTTTAGATGTTAAAATCCTTACTGTTGGAAACACGAGCAGCCTGGACACACAACAAGAAATGGGCTCGATGTTCAAAATCTCATTCCAAGGTGGTGTGTTGTGTCTCAGTTGGTGTTCTCACGCCACATGAACGGACAGGATTATGTTTTATTGTTGTGCTTATCAAAATCACAAACACTGTTTCTGTCCTGAAGACATATTTTATTACACTGAATGGTCAGTTTACTTGTGTCACTTGATGGGAATTTTTGTTTAAATGGAAAGAAGAAATTATTAAGAGCCTAAAATGTAAAAAACATTTTCATCAAAATAAACATTAGTTCCTGAGATCCACTAAAGATTCTTGGAGCCTTGATTTTACAAATATGTTCGTCTGTCTCCAGTTTACTTTAGCATATGAGTAGATGAGGATAAATTAGATCAGAGACTTGTTGAGGCTTTCATTAGTCTGTATACAGCCAGCATCAAGCATTTTTTATAAAAGCATGTCTGTTGAACACACTTTAAAATCTACATTTGACCATCAGGATGTTCTGCAGCTCTCATTTTATGAATTTTTAAGGAACATATTAGTTCTTTTTGCAGCAATGTTTTGTTTAAAGATTACTTTTCAGCCTGTCTGTCTGATTTGTTCACCGTCTCAGCGCAAAGAAGGGAAATATGAAATATCTTATTTCCACATGTCCATCCGTCCGTGCAGTTTGTCAGTATGATAACTAGAAAAATAAGTAAAGTACAGACTTTCATTTTGGCATTAGGCTACATCTAGACGTAAGAAAGACCACTGATGAGAATTGGGTTGCCACATCAAAATATGTACAGTAAACTGACCACCCACCGCAATCATACAGGTTCAATTTATTTATATAGCGCCAAGTCACAACAGAAGTCATCGCAGGGCACTGAACAGATTTGAGGACACTCAGCTTTCTAGTTTTTATGTTGCTTAAAAACATCGTATGTGTCATTGTGGCTCATGTTGTTAGAGCTTTTGCCTCTCAGCGAGAAGGTTGCCGGAGCAAATCCCGACCCAGGATATTTCTGGGTGGAGTTTGCAAGTTCTCTCTGTGCATGCGTGGGCTTTCTCCAGGTACTCTGGTTTCCTCCCACAGATCAAAAACATGCATGTTAGTCTGATTGGTAACTCAATTGTCTCTAGGTGTGAGTGAGAGGGTGAATGGTTGTTTGACTCATTTGTCTCTATCTGTCCCTGAGATGGACTGGAGACCTGTCCAGGACAGTGGCATCAGATTCATTTTTAA
>JARVGV010000645.1:33277049-33292812 GCA_031762435.1 Hypsolebias longignatus
ATGACGTCACTGGGGGGTGGAGCCGTAAACGCGAAATGCCGTAAACCAAGAACGCCGTAAACCGGGGGTTACCTGTAGTCTCTTGATACTTCATGGTTTGACTTTTGCAGACTCGCTCTTTTGCAGGTTCTCAATGTAAGATAGTACACATTGTTTCCTAGTGCCCTGGCCGCTCAGTGATTGCCAAAGGGCCCCCTCCTTTCTCTTTCTGAGGCTGTCGGCCTCAGAAAGAGAAAGGAGGGAGCCGGGTGGGGTCTGTCTTTCCCCATCTCTGCTGTGGGAGCTTCAGTGAGATGGATACCAGAGTGAGCAGCATAGATTATTTATTTAAAATAGTCTAGCGCAACCCGAACCGACCCTTAACCCGACCCAATCCGAACTGAGCTGGGACATTTCCCGGTCCTGATGGCCAGTCCGCCCCCAGGCGCTGACTGGTTCAGTACCGGGGTAACTGTAGTATCAGTCTGTCTGCTCTCTTTTGCTGTGCTTTTTTTAGAGCATTTAAAGAGTTTAGAACATTGTTAAGAATATTGCAAGAGTATAAGAAGGGTTTATAAACCCTTCATATATATACATGTATATATAAATACTAAAATGAATATAACGTCCCTACTTTGTGGATTTTCACCTATTGCGGGGGTGTCTGGAACGTAACCCCACGAAAAGTGAGGGACTACTGTACATGTGTTATGAGAACATTATTAATGCCACAAACAGACAAGCATACACACACACACATACACACACACAAAGGCAAAACACTATCACCACTTCGCCTTTGGTGGCTGGTGATAATTATGCTGCAATGCCAGTGGGAAAACCTCCTCATTACAAAGACGGTGCTCACTTTAACTTTGTACTTGTACACCAGCTAATCAGTGGTGGTATCAAACAGTGGACGTGCGTTTAATCTGTGTCTGGCTTATAATGCCGGCTTTCTCTGCATCATTTTAGCGCTGTGACTGCCTCTGCTCTTGGCAGACATTAAATTGTTTTATAGCAGTAAAAGAGCGCATAACTATTGGTATGTTAAAGAGGTCATTCATTGTTATGAATCCCTGGGGAACGATCTCTAGACCCTACAGCTACATTTTACTTTTTGGGAGCTTTGAAGCATTTTTCATCTCATTTGGTTCCTCTAGCATTTATTTCATTTGTATGTTTCACTTTCAGCCAATAATAAATGTGCTCTGTGGAAAACAAAACAGAGTGCACCGTTCAGCTACACCCACCTGTCTTCGTCTTTTTTTTATTTTTATTGTGGATAGCAGCTGGTGCTTTTTTTGGCACTGAGGTTTTAAGCAGTCTGAGACGATACTCAAAGGTGATGGGGCAACACTTTCAGACTGTTGACTGGTCAGTGAAGGCCGTCACTAGCATTTTCACATGTACACAAACCTGCTGTGAGGAGGATTCAGTTGGTATGTTTTTAAAACCTACTTTTTTCGGAACTGGTTTCAGACCACAGGAGTTTCGTTTTCACTCTCCTTATTAAGATGCACACACAAGCAGAAGTCTGTCCTTTTTCACACAGCGTTGTTTTATAGTCAGCTAAGCATCCTGTATGCATCACATCTGCAGAAGTAAACAAAACATAGAGTATATTTACGTTCACCAGGTGGCAATAGCTTCATCAATTTTAACGCTGCACAGTCAGACACACTTCAGCTAATGATATGGCTCCGTGCTGTTGTCAGCTTGTTTTAGTTCAATGACTCATCAGCGGATTCACCTAAGTTATATAAATGAAAATAAGCATACTGATATCAGTGTTTAGTATCTGACTCTTCTGCCTATGAAAAGACATGACAACTTCCTACACACTGCATTCACCTTCAGTTTGCAGCCTTTAGCTGTCATTTAAGTTGAATAATTTTACACTTTGGTTGGTATTCATGAGGGTCTAACTGTGCTGACACTGACTAAGTGCTCTTTTCCCAAGTGCTTGTTTTGACTCTGATAATCAACTTGTTTTTAGTAATGACGATACACAGCATCTCATAGAAATATCACTGTGTTGTGGCAAGAAAAGATGCCGCACCTTTCTATGCATTTCCTTCAGATTTTCCTTCAGATTTTAAGGGTGCATTCACACCAGCCCTGTTTAGTCTGCTTTGATCGAACTCTTGTCCATTTGTCTAGAAAGTCTGGTTCGTTTGGGGAGGTGTCGATGCGCAATTGAACTCTGATGCGGACCAAAAAGCGAACTCTGGTCTGCCTAAAAACCTAGGTCTCAGTTCGGTTGAAGTGAACTCGAATGCAGTGTGAATGCAAGCAGACCACAGACTGCTACAAAAGCAGGAAGTGGACTACAGTGAAGGGCAATCTGGTTAAATACAACCAAAACAAATGTGCATTTCTCTTATCTCATACGGAGCCATCTCAACCACCTTGTGTGAAAAAAAACAACATTCTCCATGGTCTTCTTCCTCATCTTCCGCTCAAGCTGAGTCCGTTGTTGAAAAATGACAAAACAGAAATCCTAAAACCACTCAGATTTGACGCCACTCCATGTTTGCTTTCATTTCCAGAAGTAAGTTGTGCTCAGTGTCTTCTTCAGAGGTTTTCATGTCGTTTCCTTCAGTAGTTCTTGGTGCAGCACCACCACAGGCGAGGGGGGGGAACAAGGAGGAGGAAAGGTTGGCTCGATTGACTCAGTGCAGTGAACCGCACCAGCTGAAAATGTTTAAAAAAATGTTCTGAGTTTTGGGCCCCGATCGCACCGAGTCTTCCGCACTATCAGGTGTGAAAATTACCTAAATCGTACACCACCCAAAAGGGAAGCAGAGGAGGACAAAACCAGTTAGAGGATTTGAAACATTTCTGCATTCACTGGATTTTATGATAGTTATTCAGGACCTATCATCCAATATTTATTTTTCTTTAAAATACAATCATTGGTGAATCTACTCCCCAGAACTTGTCAGTTGAATGTTTCAAAAAGCCCCTTTTAACACGGTGCGAAAATCTGCTTGAATGAATGCATCATTACCGTAATCTCGGATAACCTTTTGGCAGCGTTCACCAAAAAATTCCCAAGGGGTTTCCACACCTAAGCAGCACTCGCTCCTGGCAAAACAGACACACACTGACAGCCATTTAGACAGGCTTGGAAATGGTGAGCAAACAGCACTTTTCTAAACGCAGTGCTTATACTGCTGCTTCCCGCAGAGCTCAGCCATAACGTGACAACATGAAAAGAGAAGCACAAGTGACAAATACAACCCCTGCCTGTCACACTTGTATCATTTTTTTCCCCCTTGCCTCAGCCATGGAGAAAACAGCCTGCTAACGCTGTGACTTGACAAACAGGAGACTTGTGTGAGGCAGTGAGACACTGGGTTATTATTTGCTTTGCAAGGTTGTTCTGCAAGATAGGACGGAGCTACGGAGCACGGTTTATGACGATGGGCTTTAATGGAGAAATATGATCAATATCAGGAATGCTGTATTGACAGAAAAAGGTTGCAGTTATGGGAGATTAGCAGGTCAGCTCTGGTCAGTGGCTGCAGGGGGTTCTGTTGACACCACAGTCACAAGCATTTATATATATAGCAACTTGCTAAAATCTCTCCTCCAGAATGTCAGCTGTTTCATCTCTGCCAACATTCTCCTCCGAGGCTAACCTACATTTTGTAAACATCAAATTATATCCATAGAAACTTTAACAATGAGTGTTTTAATGTTTAGGTTTTGCAGTCTGCTTGTCAGCAAGTCTGTGCAGGCGCCTTTAGCTGTTTCCACAATAGGATCCAAAAGGATTAAAGAACGAATCCTTAACTGATGCGTTCTCAGCAGATATGCACATATATTAACATTCTTTGGATCCATGGGTGGAGGGCACTGATAAATGAGGGTATTGGGTAATCTCTTAGAGAATTGCTTATAACCTTTGCCTTTTTTTAAAAGAAGGGGTTTACTGTTCTGTTTGAAAATGGAAGTATAAAGCATATTTTGGGGAAGAGTAGAGAATATTTCTGCAGATAGTCTCAATTGAAATTTATGGATAAAAGTGTTGGATAGCTATCAATATTAGCTTTCTCTTTCTGGTGTTTTTTAATTATTTTTTAATACTTCTCAAGGACTGATGTGAGCCGTGAGGTTCTTTTGAACCATTATAATGCAGTGTCACATGGTTTGGCCAATCTTACAATCTGGAGCTCTCTTGCTGTATAAATAACCACAAAACGTATACATTCCTAGTTTTCTTTACAGCGGAGTAAGACACAAGGTTACACTCTTGAATGGGCATTACCATGACATTTCAGCATATACTCATATTACTAGTAAACATTCAGCTTCTAAGCAGACTTTTCTGGGCCACTGTGGCTAATTTTGCCCTCCGATTTTTATTACAGATGTGCAGTAAAATAATTAGCTACAAGTTTAAACACAGGGAGACTTACACAGTAGTAGAAGGGTTGCTCTAATATCACAGCCAACTCGCATCCAAAAAATTATAAATTTTGTCATACTTGGTATAAGAACAGAATTCAAAATTAAACTCATATGAGTCAGGAGAGTGTGCACCAGTGTTAGCTTAAATGAAACTTATAAAAACTTGTAAAATAAATTGCAAAAGTAATCAATTCCAAAGGCTCCTTACTAGAATGAAGACTAGTTTAGTAGAGGTAAAAATGGCAACAACAACAACAACAACAAAAAAAGAGAATCAAGAATATGAAAAGGGGATTGAAATCAACAACTAAACCACAGCTATATATTTTATGTTAAGATCCAGAAGAGAACACTGATCCAAAAAAAAAAAAAAAAAAAAACAATAGATTAACAAGAGAGACAAATCAGAATTCATTTGTGACAATTACATGCTAAATCTACTATACTGTAGTGGTCAATGCTGCAGTTTTATAATCCTGAGGTTGTAGGTTCGAACCCAGGTTGCATCAGGCAGGCCATCTGGCATAAAACAATTACCAAATCTGCCCTGCAAGTTCACTCCCTGTGGTCACACCTGAAGAAGGCAGCAGCCAAATATTGTACTGTATGCCGGTCTTGAAATTCTGATTTCCATCCATCTGTTATGTTCCGCTTGTTCCGAAGTTGGGTCGTGGAAGCAGCAGCTTGAGCAGGTAGGCCCAGACATCTCTTTCCACAGCCACCTCTTCCAGCTCTTCTGGGAGGATTCCAAGGCGTTCTCAGGCCAACCGAGAGACTTAGTCTCTCCAGCGTTTCCTGGGTCTTCCCCGTGGTCTCCTCCCAGTTGAACATGACAGAAGCACCTCCCTAGGGAGGCGCCCAGAGAGCATCCTTACCAGATGCCCGAACTATCTCAATTGGCTCCTCTTGATGTGGAGGAGCAGTGGTTCTACTCCGAGTCTCTCCCGGATAATTGAACTTCTCACTGTATCTCTAAGAGAGAGTCCAGCTACCCTATGGAGGAAATTCACGTCAACCCCCTGTATCTGAAACCTCCTTCTTTCTTTCTGTCACTACCCAGAGTTTGTGGCCATATGAATAGAATGTAGACCAACAGGTAAACATAACTTTGCTTTACACCTCAGCTCCTTTTTTTTACCACAATGGACCGGCAAAGAGTCCACAATACTTCAGACACTGCATCTATCCATCTGTCAATCTCATGCTCCATTCTTCCTTCACTTGTTAACGAGACTAACTCCTCCACTTGAGACAGAACCTTATCCTTGACTCAAAGAGAGCAATCCACCTTTTTCTGACTGAGGACCATGGCCTCAGATTTGGAGGTGCTGATTCTCATCCTAGTTGCTTCACACTCGACTGCAAACCGCTCCAGTGAGAGCTAAAGATCATAGTACGATGACGCCAACAGGACCATATCATCTGCAAATAGCCGAGAGAGAACTCTGAGGCCACCGAACTGGACTCTCCCCGCTCCCTGGCTGCACCGAGAAACTTTGTCCATAAAAGTTATGAACAAAATCAGTGACAACGGGCAGCCCTGGCAGAGTCCAACTCCCAGCCTGAAGGGGTCCGACTTACTACCGGCAATGCGAACCAAGCTCTCGCACCGCTTGTATAGGGCCCAAAGCGCGCCGGCAGGCAAGGGCACACCCCACCAGGGGGGCCCCCCCCCCCCCCCCCCCCCACACACACACACACACACACCACACACACACACACACACACACACACACACACACACACACACACTGTAACCCGAGGAATACACTCAAACGTCTTCTCCAAGTACAAAAAGCACGTAGACACGATTGGTAAACTCATGACCCCTCAAGGACTGTAGTGAGGGTAAAGGACTGGTGCAGTGTTCCATGGCCTAGATGGAACCCACATTGTTCCTCCTGGACCTAAGTTTCGATCAACGATCAACCTCACTTTTCCAGTACCCCTGAATAGACCTTACCAGGGAGGCTAAGTAGAATGATGGATTGATAATTGGACCACATCCTCCATCCCCCTTTTTGAAGAGGGGAACCACCTGGATCTGCCAATTCAGTGGCACCTACACCAATGTCCACGCAATGTTGCAAAGGTGTGTCAACCAAGCCAGCTCCACAACAGAGCCTTAAGGAAATGAGGGCGGATCTTGTCCACCCCCGGGACCCAGAGAAATTCTGATTTTTGCTGTTCAAATACTCAAATACAATACACAAAATGTGTATAAAAAATTCTACATAATAGAAACTGAAGACTTTATTGAGTTTAGTTGAGTTTAAATAGCTTTAATACACAAGTAAGTAAGTCAAATAAGTAAATTTAAAATAAACAAGAGCATTTGAAATTTCAATTCAATTGTTGTTCTTTAGATCAAATCTGATACAGTCCAGCTTTAGACACCATGACCTGAATACCCTGATGCATGCTTAATAATCCAGGTAGAAAAATCTAAAAAAGCTGTCTGGTCCTCTGGACATTCAAAAAACAAAACAAAACAAAACAAATTGTAGAAACGTTTCGTCTTTCCTCCGAAAGACTTCCTCAGAGAGGAAGTCTTTCGGAGGAAAGACGAAACGTTTCTACAATTTTTTTTGCTTTGTTTTGTTTTGTTTTGTGAATGTCCAGAGGACCAGACTTAGCTTTTTTAGACCATGACCTGAACTTTTTCCTATTGTATTTTAGATAGTGTTTAGCTCCTTTTAAACTATTGCACAACACTCTCTGTTATCAACACTTGATTTTAGCATTTCATTTTCAGCTTTTTTGTCCAGTCTAGCTAGTCAAAGTGAACACTCTTACTTGTTTTATTTCATTGCAATAAATGTGTACTTTGTGCAAATGAGATAAAAAAAGACATGATGCATCTAATTGAAGTTCTGAGTTTTAATAATATTCCAGCATTTTTTTTTTCTTTGTTGACATTGGATTGTGCTGAATGAACGTCCGTACTGAATAGCTGAGTTGAAGTACGTCTTGTTCTGTTGCTAACAAAAGCTATTTCCTAATCTCTTTTTGCTGTAGAACAAAAGGTCTCATTGGTCTTTTCCTTCATCATCTGGCTGTCTCTGTGCATCAACCCAAGGCCGCCTGTAATCAGCAGGCCTTGAGCTCTCAGAAAGGTCATTCTGTCCCTTTGATGGTGTTTTGATTCATCCCTTCCTCTTCTCTTCCCTCCCACCCTTCCCCTTTTTTCCCTCCCCCTCTTCTCACACAGGGAAGCTGGAGAGTCACTATCACCAGGGTGCCAAGAAGGGGCTGCGCCTGTCAGCTGCAGACTGACACTGGAGGAAAAAGCCCTGGAGGAACATGGCAAATTATCTTTTCTCAAACAAATTGGTCTCAGTCTGGACTGAGCTGTATTACCAGTGTTTGCCCAGTCTTTGGTTTTAATTACATGTGTTGGCAATACACACAAGAAATATTGGTTAATGCTAGTTAAAGATATACGTACATTAACGTAAAGAGTTGTTTTGACACATTTCTATGCTTTTTCTTTGACTCAGTTTACACAAATAAAAGGTGTTACGTTGCTTTTCTTGGGTTTTATATGTCCAGAGAACATTGCTGAATTGTTCCAGGTTTTTTTATTTATTAATTAGGTATAATAACCAAAATAAGAAAAGAAAATTATCTTTGTTCAAAAACTTAACAGCCACAGAGAGAAATGCTTTTTGAATCGCTCACCAGTCCTGTCAATGCCCTGCTCACACGTAAAGCTGCATTTACACAAACAATAGCACTTTGTTTAAAAAAAGGCAGCCTTGTCATTCGTTTCAGTGAAACCATTTTATTACAGCAGCGGGGGGGAATTGGCGCTGAGGGCGACTAGCAACAGAAATAAAAAGCTGAAAATAGCTGATCCTGGTTCATCTCTGCAATCCAACATCCCCAAGCAACACAATCCTTTGACTGATTTGTATGTTTTATTTGTTTGTGCTGTATTATTTTATTTGTTTGGTTTACAATGATGCTATTGTTGTTGTTTTTTTGGCTGCTCCTTTCTGCAGGGGTCGCCACAGCGATCTGGCTTGCACAAAAGAATTGGCAATTGTTTTGCGCTTGATGCCCAACCTGGGCTTGGACCTGCAGCCTCAAAAATTACGATACTGCAACATTGACCACCAAGCTGCCCCACCCTCTCTCTCAATAATGCCATTAAAGGAAGCAAATTACTGCTGCCATCATAACATGTTAAAAAAAAAGTCCTTTAAGCCCAAACTATTGTTTGATAAGCCTGCAGACTTTTGGTAGGAATTTCATCTTTTTCTTTCACTACATGTAGCAACAAGTCTACACTGAGGATAACACTTGGACATGGCAATGTTTTTAGTCTAAGCAGCATGCATTATCTGTCCTGGGTGTGTCCTTCCTGCTCAAAACCACAACACTTCAAACCTGTTAGCCACACTGAACATACTAACGAACAAATGCTGCTTATTTCTATCACAGCTGATGTAGTAATTACATTTTGTTACTCAGTGTTTTTATGTGCAGCTTTGTTAGATTTTCAGAATGTCTGTGGTGATTGGCAAAATTTAAACTCTGCAGCACACATGTTGGTTTAGTCAAGAATAGCCAGGAAGGAAGAGTGAAGACAAGATCGTGGCAGTGATACCAGAGGCTGAAGTATGCAGCTTGTGGTAGATGGTGTACTATAACGAGCTGACAAACACAGCACAAGCTAAGGTGAAGCAGAACTGTGGCTGGTAATCAAGAATAAATTGACCTTGAACTACTTCATAAAGGGAAAACTAGCTAATCATATTCTTTTTTTGTTCTTGTGGATTATTTGCCTTTTCATTTCATCACTCGTCTGCACATTTTCCATACAGCAGAGGTTGATACTAGCGGGTTGAGTGTGCATTCCAAACATACCCAGGCAGATAATCACTTCAATCAAGTTTAGACTTTTCTCTGAGACAAGATCAGGTTTTGGAGAACAACAACTCAGAAAGGGTTTTCTTTTTAAGTAATACTTCAGATCGAAAGTAATTGTAGGTCGTTGTGTCATTCAAGGGCCTGGGCTTTAAGATTTGATCTGGTTCATGTTTATACAGCTCAGACATGGTCTAATGTGCAATTTGAATGGCAACAGCAGAAAGAAACGTTGTGTCATACAGTAAATATGTTGTTTGTAACTTATGTGCCATCATGTTTGAAGGATAGTAGGTTGCATGACAAAACCAAATGTGCCATGGTTCTCATGTGTTTCTTGTTTTGAAGTAACCCAAATGCATCAGAAATAAAAGTAGGCTCATTTAAATAATTATGTGCTGGATTTACAAATTTGTTGTAATCGTTCTTCAAGTTCTTCAATTACTCTACCAATTTGATAATTATTTATAATAAATAAATATATAAATAAAAGAACATAGCATTCCTCGAAGGAATACTGCCTTTCACTATGCATGCCAAAGATTTTTCAAGAAGATGTTGCACCATATGGTAGCCCTTAGAGTATTTGTAAAAGATAACTCTCAAATCCTTTTTACACAACAGTTTTGATGAAATCATTGCTTTTTGGCTATCGTTTCACCGTTTGTGTGAACGACACCAGGACTCGTTTTCTCTTAAACTGAAGCTTGCTGAATGTAGGTCTTATTGGAGGTTTTTGGGAACACGCACGCAACCCAGCAGAGGTGTGAAATTACGTGTGCTCACCTTCAAATGGCTGCAGTTACCGGTAATGGTTTTTCTGTTGCACTAACAGAGGAACAACAGTTACAATGGCAGGTAGTAGAGCATTATTTGTCCTGCTCACCCTTTTAAACATGTTGAGCAAACCAACCTCATCCTCTGTCTAAATAAATGTTCTTACATTGACTACTGTATTTTGGATGAAACTCAGTGGTTCCCCTACCGTTATACAAGGAGGGTGTCCCACCCTTTCAACAGAACCAAGCTCCCTGCCTACTTAAATGTCCTTCACCCAGCTACCGGCACACAACAAACAGGCTAGCTAAAAAGCTCACTTGTTGAGGTGGCTGCCTTGAGCTGTGGCTGAAAAGTTGTCAGTGCTTCTCATGGTGGCTATCCACAAACTCGTTGGTGTACCCCCAGGTTAGGTAGACTGTCAAGTTAAAGAAGGGGTCCGACCAGGACTTGGTGGCAGCTGGGACGCCAGAGGCAACTGAGGAGCACCGAAGGGCCAAGTGGTCCGTAGCCTTGGCTGTTGCTGAGGCAAAAGCTTGAATGTGGGAGGAGTTTGGTGAGGCCTTAGACAGAGAGGCTCTGAGGAAATTCTGGCAAACTATCAGGTGGCTGAGGAGGGGAAAGCAGCGCTTTAGTGAAAGTGTGGGGGCTGTTGACCTCAAGCAGTGATGTTGTCAGGAAGTGGAAGGAATACTTCTCAGACCTTCTCAATTCCACCGGCACTTCTTGCACAGAAGAAGCTGAATTGGTGAAATTAGGGTTGGCCTCTTTGTAACCATAGCTGAGGTGGCCGAGGTAGTTTAAAAGCTCCGTGGCGGCAGGGCTCCAGGGGGTGGACAACATCAGCCCTGATTTCCTTAAGGCTTTGGATGTTGTGGAGCCGTCTTGGCTGACATGTCTTTGTAACAATGCATGGACATCAGGGGCAGTGCCGCTGGATTGGCAGACTGGGGTGGCCTCTTCAAAATGGGGGATTGGAGTGTGTGCTCCAAATATAGAGGTATCATTCTCTTTTTCCTCCCTGGTAAGGTTTATGCAGGGGTACAGAAGAAGCGAGTATGATCATTGGTCGCACCTCAAATCCAGGATAGCAATAAGAGTTCCATCATGGCTGTGGAGCACTGGATCAACTCTTTACCCTCACTAGAATCCTTGAAGGGTTTTGAGAGATAGCCTATCCAGTCTACGTGTTTTGTGGACTTAGAAAAGGTGTTAGACCATGTTCCTTGGGATACACTGTGGGGGGTGCCCCGCAAGTATGGGATTGGGGGCATGTTGCTACGAGCTGTTCGGTCCCTATACAAGCAATGCAAGAGTTTGGTTCACATTTCCAGTAGTAAATCGGGTCCCTTCCGGGTGGGAGTTGGACTCCGCCAGGACTTCCTGTTCTCACCAATTCTGTTCATAACCTTCTTGTACAGAATTTCTCAGTGCAGCCAGGGGGCAAGAGAGTCGGGTTCGGTGGCCTCAGGATTCCTTCTCTGCTAGGTGTCATAATGACGTGATCTCCAGCTCTAACTGGAGTGATTTTTAACTGTTTGAAGTGGCTGGTATGAGAATGAGCACCTCCAAATCTGAGGCCATGGTCCTCAGTTGGAAAAAAATGAATTGCTCTCTTCGGGTCAAGGCTGAAGTTCTGCCTTAAGTGGAGGAGTTCAAGTATCCTAGGGTTTTCTTAACAAGTGAGAGAAGAATAGAGCACAAGATCGACAGATGGATGGGCACATCATTTGCAGTATTGTAGACTTTGTGCCAGTCCATTGTGGTAAAGAGGGAGCTGATGTGTAAGGTGAAGCTATCTGTTTACCAGTTGGTCTAGATTCCTACCCTCACCTATGGTCACTAACTCTGGATTGTGACCTAAAAAACTAGGTTTTGGATACAGGTGGTTGAAATGAATTTCCTCTGCAGGGTACCTGGATTCTTCCTTAGAGATAGGGTGAGAAGTTCAGTTATCCAGGAGAGACTCGGAGTAGAGCCGCCGCTCCTCCACATCGAGAGGAGCCAGTTGAAGTTGTCCAGGCATCTGGTAAGGATGCTCTCTCTCTCGTGTTTCGGGCATGTTCAACTGGGAGAAGACCCTGGGGAAGACTCGGGACACGCTGGAGAGACTCTGTCACTCTGTTGGCCTGGTAACATCTTGGAATCCTCCCAGAAGAGCTGGAAGAGGTGACTGTTGAAAGAGATGTCTGTGCCTCCCTGCTCAAGCTGCTGCCCCCGCAACCTGATTTCAGAACAAGTGAAGATAATTGATGGATGGGTGGATTTCCATTTTTTTTTTTTAATTTGTATATATTTTTCTCATTTCACTCTACCGATTTGAATATTTTTTGTGGCTGCATCACATACAATTCAAGTTAAAAATACAGTACTATTTAAAAACAGTCTGTAATATAACGAAATAGGTAAAAAGCCAAGGTGGTTGAATGCTTTTGCAAGGCACTGTAATGGACCATGTGTCTCTGCCTCCTTTTGCTGTCCAAACTTTGGTGGCTGCATTTTTTAATTAAATTAAGCTAGAGTTAGCACACTAGTAATGTGGTTGAAATACCTGCCTATGATCTCCTAACTGAACAAAAACAGTCAAAATTGTTTCTGTTTTTAACCAGGCAACTATCCCATTTGTTTACTGGACTTAAACTTGTACTGCAGGCAGCCTACAGGGGGCACTTTTGTTATTGCTGCTTCAACTTCTGCATTGTGGTTAATGTCTAAGACAACATATTAAGACTTAAATTAATAAGTGTGACAGAACCTTTAGGTAAAAAATAAAAGCTTTAAAATGCTTATATTCTATAGTCTCAGTGTCTCAATATCAAATACAAAGTTTTCCTAAACAAACAACCAAGGGATGTTGTAAACCACAAAGATTGAAATTCACGTTTGAATAAATTACATAGTTAATGCTTATATTAAAGCACACTTTTATTGTTTGACATTTTTCTTAATAAAGGGCATTGTGACAGGATGTTACTAATATATTTCATGCTCAATGTAATTTTCATATTGCTGTGTTTATTCATCCCAAATGTGTTGAATGGCTCTTTGACTAAGCTCTTTCAAGCCTGAGGGTGTGTTTGAAACAGCATAGTGCGATTCACACAAACACACCAACACATCCATCTCGTGTTATTATGTTTTTATTATGTTTTGTTAACCTGCGTCTAGCATTGTATTTCATTGTTGATTAGCTTAGATTTAGTCTTGTTTGAGTTGCAGATTAGACACAACTCTGCTCCTCTCCATTCAGCATGAGAACATAATTGCACCAGCCCTCCCAGTAATCTCCCAGCCAGAATGTAAGAGGTCTCTTTTGTGAAGATCTTCAATGGAAGGTGTTTTTTTTTGTCAGAGAGGTTGCCCAAGAATTGACTGAACTGAGCCCCCAGTGAATTAGCGATGACAGTTACTTGCCCTGTGGGTGGCCTTTTTCTTTTCTGTCTTTCAGATCAGGGGGCATTTCTCCAGATAGGAACAGACATCCACATTCACATAAACAAGGACTGTTTGCTGCTACGCTCAACAATTAAGCAAATGCAGTTTTTTTCCCCCTAAGCCTCTTTAGGTCAACACCATGAGATCATGTGCTGTTGGTTTTTCATGCCCAAAAGATGGTGTGATTTTCTTGCGTGGAAGAAAAGCTCAACGTGATCCATTTAGATTTTTTTTTTTAAGGCCTGAGCTGCATGGAACTCACGGATGAATTGGGAGCCGCAAGTCATCTGGTCAACATGGTGCTTAATTCAGTTTCTTGGAGGAAGAGATGAGAAAAAAAGATGTGAAAAATTAGCTAAATATTGTTAAGTGGAGGTAAGTTTGCCAGAATATTTCTTGGCTTTGAGGCTCCAGGAGGCTCGGCTGCGTGTCTCTGACAAGTTCTCAGAGCCAAGAACCTTATTTAGTTTTTGGAAAACACCAAAGTACCTGATGCTTTCCTCTGGCTTGACGGAAATACAGATCTCACTGATCTTGTTTGTAAAGTTAAAGGAACATTAACTGGTTTTAGTAGCTTATAGCCACATTCATTAGCTCTGCTCACATGCACATGCATACATAAAGCCTACCTTTCCAGACATTTGTACCATCTTCATGTGAAGGCAGCAAGATGCTAAAGACTGGGACTGTTCACAACTAGAAGGAGATATGCAATTGCAAGAAAATGTGCTTTCTCAAGTGTTTACTTGTACTGTATTGACATGTTTGCATACATATCACAAATGTTGCACAGACTGCAGGCAAAACATGCTGGGAGTATGCGTAGAGCGCACATTTTTCAAGCATGTTCAAAATTCCTGTAACTTGAGAGTGGCGCTTGCACCTCACCCAAAGAAACTGACCCTACCCTCCTGGGTTTTTTAAATTATTTTGGAAACTCCCTCATGGTCTCCATTCAGAAGTTGCCAATAGTCACAGTGGGATACAGCTTGGACTCCCTCTGTATTTTTCCCTGAGATGTGATTATTAACAGCCATCTGATAGTGGTAAAAATCTGACACTAAAATTGTCTTGCAAACAGCTGGTCTTTAACACAAGCGTGTTTTCAAATTACGTATCAGTATGAGATTCAGAGAATGTGGACTCAGGGGAAGCTGAAAGCTTCTGAAAGCTGTTATTCACACATTCACAAATGCTCCCAAAAAGTCGAACTACAGCAGGTAGGACAATGCAAACAAGAACCATAGTGGTGCAACTTTCTACAAAGCTTATTTAATCAGAATTGTGATGAAGAAAAACAACTTCTAAAACGAATCCAAAGGTAATTTGTTTTAATCTACAAAACCAGAGTCTTTTGAAGCATCATCTCATCAGACTCTGACTGTTGGTAACTAGCTTGGAGTCTCTTAAATTCCAAGACAATAAGTGAAATATATATTGCAGTTTCAATGCATTTTGAAGGTTTGCAGCCAAGTTTTCTGGAAGTTACTTTGCAAAACCATACAAGTGGCAATCAGAAGATAATTTTGTATAAATCTGCAAGATAAAACTGATGTAGGGTTAAATCATAGAGAGAAAAGTAGTGGTGCAAAAAAAACAAAAAAACAATCTGATTCAAATAGTCTCAAACTTGTATTCTGGTGCAGAAGAAGAACAAAGAGCACAGTGTGTGTTGTGCTGTTCTCAATAACAAATAAGTGGAACCATCACATCTTAAACTAAACCTTTCTGCCAACATCATGGTTAGAGGGTTAGCCAGTTTGCTTGATTGTATCAAATATGTGTTTGTGCTACTGTGCTTTAATGTCTGCTACAGATGGTACAATGAGAGATGAGTATTTTCTGAGAAACATAATCTGGTAAAAAGTGTAAGATCCACTGAATTAGTGCATAATGGTAAATTGTCCAACATGATGGAACAGTTACTGCCAAATATAAGCTTCCACCTCTGATTATTTCTGCAGGACAGGGCAGAACTGCTGTGCATTATAGAGCATGGCTCAGCACTAAAACAGTCCAGCTCCTAAAATGGACAACTTTCAAATCAGTGCTCTATGTATTTACAGTATATTGCTCAGGCTCTCTTTGGAAACAGTGCTGTGTGATTCCTTCCTAAAGTAGGCTCCCAAGCTTTTTTTTTTTTTTTAACAGGTGATATTTCGTCTTCTTGTCGTCATCATTGTGTTTGTCTCTTCATGCTGCAACACCAGTGGTGGGATGTAACTAAGTACAAATACTTTGTTACTGTACTTAAGTACATTTTTCATGTATCTGTACTTTA
>JARVGV010000645.1:33419281-33432013 GCA_031762435.1 Hypsolebias longignatus
GGTACGCAGGTGGACCGAACCGAACGTGCTGTACCGAAACGGTTCGGTACACCCACGTGTACCGTTACATGCCTAATGGGCCTCAAAGATTATTTATTGAAAACAGCCTTCACACCAGCAGGCACACTGAGTTACATTTTGCATCAATTTGTTTTGTATTGAAATATCTGCAGTGCAGAATAATGGTAAAAGAATTTTGCACAACTCTGGAAAATCATCAAGCTTTTGCCATTTTAAAAATATTTTCCAGACCTTTCTTATGGAATTATATATACAGAAACTAAAGTGAAGATCTGGAACTAATTGTAGATTTTAAATGGGAGATTGGGTATCACACTTTGGGTGGCTCATGGGCGTGATGGAATTGACACTAGCCAAATGGCAACACAGAATTTCCCCATTGTGACAGATTACAACAATAGCAGTGAAGTCAAGCCATTTACAGTTTGTCAAACGAAACCATTCAATGGAATTAACCAAACCCAGGAGCTTGTTGCTTATGTCTAAGGAGCTGCAGTTATACTCTTCCCTGAAGTACCGGTAGTGAATTTCTGAGCTGCAGAGTGAGACAGAGGGTTTCAAGGAAATATTTGCCTCCAAGTGATTCTCCTTCAGGAAAATCTCTTGTGCTTTGAGATGACTTATTTTGGTTGGAAGGGTATTCAATCTTTCTCGATAACCTCTGTGTTTTCATTTGTAGCAGGACCTTCTGCCAGTATCATATGCAGGTTTTACAATACTGACTGCAGTTTGGTCTTTTCCAAGTCATTTAGGAGGTATCAGTCAGTCTGGCCCCTTCGGCTTTACTGTGTCAAGGAGATTAAAAAAGCATCTTTGGCTCATATGACTGTCTTCCATATGACAGCCTTTAGCAAAGATTTCCCCACTTATGCAGCTCCTTCATTTCACAGTTTGTTTGTAATGCGAAGAAAATTAAAAAAAATTTATTACTTTTTATTGTTTAAACTATATATTTTTAAACCACTTTTTCTAGTTTACATTTCCTTAGTAGTTGCAAAGTAAGTATAACTGTAATTTCCCTGTCTTACAGGAATGCTTGTGGTCAACGTTACTTGGCGAAACAAGACCTACGTTGGCACCCTGTTAGACTGTACACGGCACGACTGGGCTCCCCCCAGGTAGGAAGCATTCCTTATTACATTTCACCACCTGGTTCAGCATAAATTAAATTTACTGTCATGCACGAGAGTTTTAAATGTCAAGGTAAAAAAAAGAAAGCGAGTTCTACAAACGATGATGCATACTCAATCCAAACTGTAGACGCCAAGTCTCGTAACCTTTTTATATTCTATGTGATATGAATCTGCATTAGCAGCAACTGTCGAAGCATACACAGCTTAATGCACTGACTTTCCAGTACACTGTTGGACCACCGAGTGCATGTTAGTCTTTATGTTGAGCCTGGAGAAACAGGATTCATTGGCAAGCAGCTGATGTCTCAGGAGGCAGCAGTGGAAATAGAAAGCTACTCTAACAAGCCAGATTGCAGAATCCAATTATTGGACTAAGAGCTTTTTTTTCCTCAACACTGGATAACATTCTCCATCACAAAGACTGCAATTTCTAAGCTCAGTCTCTTGGCAATAGCATGAGGTGTTTGTTTGGTGGTGTGTTTCTCAATACATAGAAACGGTGTCAAAAATAGATGGGATGTGTAAAAAGTACATTTTCAAGCACTTGCTTTTATTTAAAAAGGTGAGAGAGACACAATCTAAATGTAAATACTGTACAAGTCTGTATTTCAAATGGATGTTTAAGTGTACTTGAAAAAAGATTAAATCAGGGCTAATGGAAAACAAGTAAATACTATATCCCACTAATGCATCACAGTGGTGCTGTTTGTAAGGTTTGTTAGGCTGCATTTGTACCACAATTGTCTTACGGTTTGCAGCATGACTACATTAGGAACACACTACAAATTATTCAGAAATCTTTTAACAGACCAAATAGGAAATTCTGTTTGTAATGAGTCTAAATTCCTGTACCACTGTTAGACTAAGGATGTATTCACATTACTCCTGCTGGTGCTGAAATTGTTTGGAGACTTGTGGAAGAAGCTGTGAGTCATACCAGCCTTGGGTTTGACTTTGTCGCACACTGCTAACCTTGACTGCTGTGCACAAAGATAATTACATTACCGTTATGGAGAGATAAAGCCAAACTGTTATTTTAGGGGTTTAAATAACTGCATGTTTTGATTAGAAAGGAGCTAAAAGTTTCATGGCTGTTTGATTAAATTATTATGTTATTGTCTTTCATTTTGAAAGTCTTTTAAAGAAGCATACCACTACTTCCATAATAATTATGTTATTGTCTTTCATTTTGAAAGTTTTTTAAAGAGGCATACCACTACTTCCATAAAAAAAGAATAATGTATTGCTTAAAATATATTATGTTGCAAAAAACAGACTCACCTCACCATTGCTGCTTTTTCCAGCAGAATTGGAAGTTATTGGAGAACAATTAAAACGTTCCATTATTTGCTTCACTTGTGAGATTGTTTTGATGCCCTCGCAAAACAAATTATCTTGATTTATTTCCTTTCTGAGAAAATATTAACATGTATTCTTTACACTAGAGGCAAGTATTAAATGCAAATGATTATTTGGAAGAGACAAAAAAACGGGCACATTTATTTATTTATTATTATTATTTTTGCACTTGTCGAGATGTTGGCACCAGCATTAGCCCATAATCTCAGATGTGGTTTTGGTTGAGTCACAATATGAGCTAGGAGGTCTTCAGAGAACAATACAGATATACAATACAGCCTTTGTTTTTAGCTAGTAATAATGACAGTACCATGGTTTTGCAATACAGAAGGACTGTTGTCACATCTGATTACACAGTAAAGACACACTACTAGATTTATTAGTCATGTTTATTTTCACACTGTTTCATTAAAAAGTAATATATTTACAGCCATTTAATGCTTTAAATTAAGATATGAGTACCGGTATACTGTATATGTACAGTATTGTGGTCTTGTTGAAATAGCTATATACATTTCCCAAAATATTTCATTTAATCAACCAATCTGAATTTCCATTACAATATTGTAGAGATTAAAACCACCTGGCACACTTGAGTTCAGCAATGCTATACAAACCATACCAGCTTTATTTATAGATTTATTTTAAACACCCACAGGACCAAATGTCTAATTCTTGAATATTTTAACACAACTGCAGGTTTTGTGAATCACCAACAAGTGATTTGGAAATGAGAAATGGTCGTGGCCGAGGTAAGCGAATGAGACCGAACAGCAACACCCCAATCAACGAGAACAGCAACTCATCAGATAACAAGGGCACCACCAACAACAAGACACGTGCTGCATCTAACAGCAAGGGCCGCCGGGGCAGCCAGACTCCATCAGAGCGCCGTACCCCTCCGAACAGCAACACAGAGGACATCAAAACCAGTCCATCATCAGCTGGAAAACGCAAGACCAAACCAGCCTCAGACATGGAGCTCAACTCCAGTTCCGAGGACACCAAAGGCAACAAGCGAATGAGGACAAACTCAAACAGTGGAGGTGTGGGACCCACAGGCCTTCCTATTCCTTCTGTTAAGACTGAGCCACTTCCACCTCCCCTTGATCGTAGCTGTCCGTCTCCAGTTCTTATTGACTGTCCACACCCTAACTGCAACAAGAAGTACAAGCACATCAATGGCCTCAAGTACCATCAAGCTCGTGCCCACAATGATGATGACATAAAGTTGGAATTAGATGGAGACAGTGAATATGGAGAGGACTCAACTCTCCACCCTGAACCTGGAAACTGTAATGGAGCATCCATCTCCCAGAAAGGGTGTTTATCTCCAGCACGTTCAGTTACTCCAAAAGGCAGAAACTTTGATGCTCAGAGTCCCTCTCCATCTCCTGGCAAGTTTGGTTCAAAGCAGACTAAAAAGAAAATTACTGAGACAGAAACAGAAACAGGAGGTACACCAATGGATGGCTGTGAGGATGGGCCATGCCTTACTGATGAGGCCAGTAATGATGGACTAGATGATAAGAGAGGATCAGATAAGTCTAAAAAGGCAAGCACTGGTACGAAAAATGATAAAATTGCCCAGAAAAACTTGAAGTCACCACGTCCAATTGGCCCTGGCCCTACAACGTCTCAGCAAATGTACTCTTTTCCTACTGGGAACCCCAATTCCTCTCCAATTGTCCAAGGAATTCCAAAAAGTCCTCAAATGAAAGGCACACAGCCTAAACCACCTGCTACTGGAGAACCAACTTCAAGTAGCTCCAAAGACAAGAAGAAAAAGGATAAAAAGAAAAAAGATGGGGTAAAGGATGCTGATAGTCCTAAACCTTCGGGAAAGGTAGGGAAACTAGAGGAGGGGAAAATTCAATACACTGAAACTTGTGATCAAGGAGGAAAAGTAGATAACCTCCTCAATGGTTCCTCAGATACTCATCAGAGTCGCTTGGCCAGTATCAAGGCTGAGGCTGATAAGATTTACAGCTTTTCAGACAATGCTCCCAGTCCGTCCATTGGTGTTGCCAGTCGAATAGATGGCAGTGGTATGCCACAGCCTCTCACACCACTGCATGTGGTGAACCAGAATGGCGCTGACAACTCTTCAGTCAAAACCAATAGCCCAGCTTATTCAGATATTTCAGATGCAGGGGAGGATGGTGAAGGGAAACTAGAAGGTGTCAAAGTCAGAACAGAGGACCAGGGCATTAGAGAAAGTGTCAAGAAAGCACTTTTTCCAAATCAAACACCCAACAAAGATTCACCCTACTATACCAGTTATGAGACGTACTATTCGCCTAATTATGTTAATCCTAGTCCCAGTGGGCCAAATTCAGGTGCACCAGTGGCTGAAGGTCAGGCTAAGATCAAAAGAGATGATGAACATGAACTAGGTGAAGAAAAAATGAAGGTTGAAGTTCATGAAGATCGTAAACCTGATAGCTGTGCTACAGGGCAGCAGCAGCAGCAACAGCAGCCCTCAGTCATCCAACAACGATCAAACATGTACATGCAGCCCCTTTACTACAACCAATATGCATATGTTCCTCCTTATGCGTACAATCCCGATCAAGCCTACCATAACCACTTGATGAACACCAACCCAGTCTACAGGCAACAATATGAGGAGCGACAGCAGCAGATGGCTGAACGGCATCGTGCTGCCGAAAAGAAGTCAGATATAGTCATGAAAGAACGAGAATCTTCCACAAAAGAGGAATGGAAACAAAAGAATCCAATGCCGCCAAGTCTATCCAAAGCCCCAAGTCAGTCAGACCTAGGAAAGGTGCAGCAACCTTCAAGCAAATCTAGAGATTCCCCTTCTGAACTAGCTTCCAAGTCAATGGGAAGCATAAAGGGAGAGGACCCAAAGTCCCAGCAAACTGAAGGGCTTAAGATGAAACTGACTGAAGGAGGTCATCATGGAAAGGAAGACTCCATGCAAATTCTGGAGTCCAGAGGCCATGCAGGCATGGAGCAGGCCATGTGGTACAGACAGGTAAATGCCTATATAGAATAACAGTCCTCAAATGTTTACTTGACTTTTTTGATTGGTGAATCTGTTTTGTGGGCTCCATGTTGTTTCAGTATACCAAGTCAGTTGTGTACCATCTTATTTTCTTGTCCTCAGCAGTATCCTGAGAGCCAGAAGCTTCAAGCAGAGGATGAACACCAGCAACAACAACAACATCGAAGAAAAGAGGAAAGGGAACGAGATCGAAAATTAAAGGAAGAAAGGATAAGGCCAAAGGACAGTCAAAGTGGACCCAAGGAAGATGGAAAAGACGTTAGTGATCCCAGAATCACTTTGGAAGACCATCGAGCAATGAGCAAAGACTCTCGTTCCAACCCCCACATGCAGTTCACATCACCACTAGCACAGCACCAAGGCTACATACCCTACATGCATGGTTACCCCTATGGACAAGGCTATGACCCCAACCACCCTGGATACAGGGGTGTGCCCTCAGTCATGATGCAGAACTACCCAGGTATGACATGAAATTTATTCCAAATACAAGTTGATGTGCCAAAAATCTGAAGTCATTCAAAGACTGTCATAAAAAGTTTGTTTTTTTGTTTTGTTTTTGATACAAGAATTGTATTTGTTTCAAATGGTTAACACAGACACTCTTCATCAAACACCAACTACATTAACACATTACTAATTAAGTCACTCATGTTACTGCTTTTTATATCATGTTCTTTGGACAATGTGGTCTAAAGAGTGTTATGTAATTTGCTGTTTTGAAACATTCCTCTAAAGATTTTGTAGTGTACATTTGTATGAAGAATTGTTAAAATTAGTGATGGTTTTCATTCTAATAGCATTGAGCTATCTGCAAAAAATAAATTGTTGCACTTGAATTGTTTAAAAGCAACTAGAAGTTAGTTTAGGTCAGTTTTCTGGAAAGTCTTTGTAATTAGACCAGTGAACATTGTTCACATGTGTGGCACATAAAATGTGTATTATTTATCCCAAATCCTAATTTGAATCTTAAATATTTTTAATTACTCATAGGTTCTTATCTACCCGGAGGTTATCCATTTTCCACTTACGGGAGTAAAATAGCTGGAGGTGAGGAAGGCAGCGAGAAATCTCGTGCAAGCCCTACTGTCACAAAAATGGCAACAGACCCTAAAGCCTTGGATATCCTGCATCAACACGCCAGCCAGTACAAGAGCAAGTCCCCCACCGTGGTTGACAAATCGTCCCACGACAGGGACCGGGAGCAGGACCGAGGAGCAGTCAGTGACAGAGACCGGGAAAGGGAGCGTGAGCGGGACAGAGAAAGAGACGTGGATCGACCACGCTCATCACCCTCCCAGCGCATCATGCCCTCTCACCACCACCTGGGATACCCTCTGCTCTCAGGGCAATACGACCTGTCCTATGCTACAGGTGAGTCAGTTCTCAGTCATAGATCATTCTGTTCTTGCATTCTAATCAATGAAATAAATTTAATTAACAAATCAACAGTTCAAAATACATCACCTGCTTGTAACTGGACTTTAAAATTCCAGCAGCAGAACAGTAATTACGGGAATTATTACTAATAGACATTTTCCATCTCATCAGATGCAGGCAAAATACTGGCACTGAAACAAAACACAGGCCTGCCGAGTGCTCACAAAGCAGAGAAACGCCGGTGGCAGGAGGATTCTTTGATAGACAATGCACCCTGTACCTCTAGTTAGAAATGGTAGTGGCTGTGATAGGAGTTCAAGCACAGATGTATGTTGTGTAAAAATAGTTTCTTTGTCCTGGGCTGATTTGAGTAGAACACCCTGGGGCGTCATGCTGCACTCCTCACTTACATTTATGTCGTAGGCTTAAAGGCAAAGAAAGGAAATCATGTCTAAAGAAAGCCCTTGTTTCTCTGCTGCAGTCCAGCACAATATGCAGTGCAGCTTTTAGCCCCTCAGCTCATCCATCCTAAGTATCCTCTGAGGACAAGTGGATCACAGTGATGATAATGGAGATGTTGAATGAGCTGCTGAGACACGAAGGCTCTGCAGCCTGCAGGGACATCTAGTGGTAACTCTTAAATAGCAGCCTGAAACATAAACCTACATGCAGTTAACATGTTACATTTCTCTCTCAAAATCCTGCAGTTATGGGGCTTACTTTTACTTTTGAGGATCAAAAAATATGTTGCAGGAACATTCCTTTTTAGCTTTAACTGAAGGGGCAACTGATGTGGTTTGTGTCTGGATGAACTTATAATTATGTGTACTGTATTTAGCTAAACTTATTTGTGTTTTCTTCATTTTTATCTTTTTTAAAGAATGATTAAAACGATGAATGACTCACATTAGTCTATTTTTTTTTACAACATAAACAGACCTAAATATAAGGGCAAAGGAATCAATGTATTTTAGTGTTGAAAGATTTCATGAACTTTCTTGTTGAAAGATTTGTTTTTGAAAAAGCTGTGAAATAAAACAATTCAGAGGTTTAATCGCTTGTTTACAAATGTCTCAAACCTATAGTTCCTACAGTAAAAGATGACTGGCTCTGTGTATCTGGTCAGACTGAAAGCAAAATTAATTATCTCACACACAAACTAGTTTCATCTATAAAATATGGTTGATCTATAAAAGGCAAATGCATAAGTTATTTTTCTTCCTTCCTTCCTTACTTCTTTGCTTGCTTACTTTCTTCCTAACTTCCTTCCTTCCTTCCTTCATTCTTTACTTACGTACTTCCTAACTTACTTACGTACTTACTTTCTAACTTTCATACTTGCTTCCTAACTTCCTTCTTTCCTTCCTTACTAACTTACTTCCTAACTTACATACTTCCTTACTTTTTAACTTACTTCTCAACTTCCTTCCTTCCTTCCTTCCTTAATTCCTTTCTAACTTCCTTACTTACTTCCTAACTTCCTTCCTTATTTACATCCTTACTTATTTCCTAACTTCCTTCCTTACTTTCTAACTTACTTCATAACTTACATATGTACTTACTAACTTTCTAACTTCCTTACTAACTTACTTCATAACTTACATACAAACTTTCTAACTTCCTTACTAACTTACTTCCTGACTTACTTACATACTTCCTTCCTAACTTCCTTCCTTATTTACATCCATACTTATTTCATAACTTACTTCCTTATTTTCTAACTTCCTTCCTTCCTTCCTTACCAACTTACTTCCTTACTTACATACTTTCTAACTTACTTTCTAACTTCCATCCTTACTAACTTTACTTTCTAACTTACTTCCTAACTTACATCCTTCCTTGCTTGCTTTCTAACATACTTTTTAACTTTCTTCCTTCCTTATTGACATCCTTGCTTATTTTCTAACTTCCTTCCTTATTTTCTAACTTTCTTACTTTCTAACTTGCTTCATAACTTACATACGTACTTACTAACTTTCTAACTTCCTTCCTTACTTCCTTTCTAACTTCTTTCCTTCCTTCCTTACTGACTTGCTTTCTAACTTCCTTCCTTCCTTACTTAGATACTAACACACTTACTTGCTTACTTTCTAACTTACTAACATCCTTCCTTACTTCCTTCCATCCTTACTTACTTACTTATATTCTAACTTCCTAACTTCCTTCCTAATTTCCTTCCTTCCTTACTTAGTACTTACTTGTGTTCTAACTTACTTTCTAATTTACTTAACTTTCTAACTTACTTTCTTTCTAACTTCCTTCTTTCCTTCCTTCTTTACTTACCAACTTCCTTACTTAAATAAATGCATTAATTCTTGTAAACAACATTTTAAGGTTTAAAAAGCCAACTGTGTATCTAGTAAAACACAACTTGTAGAAAACTGTCTGTGTAGAAAACAAAACCTAAACAATGCCTCATAAGGCAACAAGTTACAAAAGTATGTGTTTTTAAAATAACTCTTTTCTTCCATGTGTTTTTTCGTAGGAAAACCTGACCGTCACACCTCAACCCTGCAGAGATTCATGTGACTGGCTCACATGAGAGCAGCATCCTCCGGTTCTTACCTTTTAGACATCAGTTGAATGGTGTTTCTATCTTTATTTTTTAAGTTTTTTTTTTTTTTTTCTGTCCCAAGGCAAGGCAGAATGTTTTTTTTTTTTTTGTTTTCTTCTCCTTGTAAAAGACCCCAAACTCTCCATCCATGGACTGTAACACGACTGAAAGTAATCCAGGTTCAAAGCCATCGCTCTGCTCCGTCACGCAGAGGAAACACCGACCCGCTGATTATCTAGTCTTTGCACTGTCGACAAATACAATGCAAAAAGAGACTATTGGACTGCCAGAACAGCTGTTGTTGTTTTTATTTTTGTTTTTTTCTGACTGCATTATTTCTTGTCATGCAGAAAGAACTTGGCAGGGGATTTTGAGGAAGTTGGGTGGCTGATGGAGGGGGAGGACGAGTCAACTAAAGACTGGCTTTTTGTACGCCGTGAAACAACAAGATATCCTAAACTTGACGTTTGGCTGTATGTAGTGGGGAGGGGGAATATGGCAACAGCTGCTTTCCTCAGAGACTTAAGAGCCTGAGACTCAAGTTTTTCATCTTCATCGGTTCCCATCTCTTTTGAACCTTCACGTCTTGTTTCAGGGATGATGTCATCACGGTTTGCAAAGGGACCGTGCACACCTCAAAGGAAAATCAACACTGTTCACGTTTTGTTCCCCCACCTTTAACACTCGGGTTCACCTTCATGTCATCATGCTCATCTTCGAATGTGTCCGGTGCCAGTTCTGGTCCTAGCTTTCTCTGTGTTCCACTCAAACGGTGAAGCCACATCAGCAAACGATGAGCTCACGAAGGCTTAGCCGCTGTTGCATCCGGCCGCATGTTGTTGGTGTTTTTTACCTGATTGTGCTGCTTTCACTTTGATTGCTTCTTGTGAACAATGTGAAATTTGGCTCATGTATTTTTCGGCTGTAATATAGACTCTTCTTTATGTGCGTAAATGTTTGTATTTATTCAAGCATGCAAACTGTTTAAAAACAAGAGCCTGGTGGGTAGCTTTCAGCCATCACAGCATTTTCACTTCTGTGCATCAGAGTTCCTGCGGAGTCCCTGGATGTTTTTATGTGCTTTTTGTTTGCTGTATACACTTTACATGTCTTACCTTGGCTAAATTCCCATCACCATTCATCCTCACATCTTCTGCATAGTCGTCATCTCCAAACGTCTCTTTAGAAAAGGACTCGTGTGGTTTTTTAAAGCTGTTGTCTTGGTGCTTCGCTTGCTCATGTGGCTTCACCAGAACACAGCGGCCTCAGACATCTGTTAGCATGTTTGTTTTCCACTGAGAAATACATTTACTGTGCAGTAACTTACGCTTCGTGGCACAACGAAGCTTCAGTAAGTGCACGTGGCTGTTACTATTACACAACAAACAAGAACCGGTCCGGTGCTGACAGCTGGATTCAGATTTCTGAATTCTTCTGAACTCAGAAGAAAGCAAGAAGAAGTGAAAGTCTAAACGGTAAATTGAGTGAACGTTGATCAGGCGCTCGAGTTGAGCAGGAAGCCTAAGAGTTTCCACATGGAGCTGCAAAGCTTCACGTCACCTCAGGCTTTCAGCCAGATCGTAAAACAGGTGGGCCCACATCGTAAATTCACCGCCCGGTTAACGTTAAAGTGACAGAAGCCTGTGTGTGCGTGCCCTGTTCTACCAGAGGTCTCCTCTGCTGGCTTTGAATTACAGCTCTTCTTAAACTTCAGGGGGTTTAAGTGAAACTCTATCCACAGGGTTTTCACATCAGCTTTAGAGGACTTCTGATTGTGGGCGTTTAAACACACACACAAACACATTTTCTGCTCTGAGCTGGAAAAGGTTTTCTAAGGTTTGAGGTCATCCCGTCTGGTTGAAGGTTGTAACAAGTCATGCAGTTCATTTAAAGCATCTCAATGACAGAACATCCACCACATTTTCATTATTCTCTTAATTTTAAGTTTCACACCTTTTTTTTTTTTTTTTTGACGTTCCCATTGTTGCAGTTTTTAATTTTTCTCAACAAATCCCCGAACCACCCAGCTGATCTCAACCCTCCTGAAGCTGGACGATGGCCGGATCCTTCCCCTCACAACGGAGAAACGGCAGCTTTTCATTTTGAGGCCAATGGACATTCCAGGTGAACAAGTCGCCCGTTTCTCAACCCACAAAAAGTTTGCAAGACGGTTTATATTTTGACTCTGTGCGCATTTTAACGAACGGCTGACACAAATAAGCTGAATGTGGTGGTGTGTGACTTGTACTTAATCTGTAAGGGTAATCTAGGCAGCTGCGATGTTGTCATTAAAGTCGGTGGGTTTAGTACCAGCAGACTGCATACAGTGCATATAGTTTTATCAGACAATGGTTGTGACAAGTGCATTTGTTCTCTCTCTGAGAGTAGTGTTATCTCAGTAGTAAGCGAAGCCCAGTGAAAATCATTTATTCTAAAAGTGTATGAAAAAGCCAGAAGCGTCATGTTTGCTCTCAACATATTGGAAAGTGCTTGGCTCTTGTATTTTGCAGGACTGTATTTGTTTCATGGTGAAGAGTATATTTATTGGCCAGCAGTTGTCTCAATTGGTGCCTAGTCCAACATTCTTCTGTGAAAACGCAGACACTCGCTTGTTTTGTCCTATCATAACCCGCCTTTTGTCACGCACTAACCCCTTTCCACCCCCCCACACACACACACCCTTCTTTCTGACCCCCTCCAGAGTGCCACGACCGGCGCTCGCAAGGATGTTTACAATGTCTTCATTTTCTTTCTGTGTGAGAAATTCAGAGCTCTTGTCCCTCTCTGTCCACGTCCCCTTCAGGAGTTTGTGTAAAGTGTACATTACCATGGTTCTTTTTTATACAATACTCTGTAACTTGCCTTTGTAAATTTGGGCTGGATTAAAAAAAATAAATCTTTTTATGAGACAATCTGTCCTGGCAACTGCTCAATGGCTTCCTCCTTCTGTCCATGTCATAAAGATAAGTTAATATTGGTGAATATGTCTTGGACATGTTTCTCCAGATGGTTGATCAGTGTTCTGATGTATTTGTGTAGTTGTTAAATTATGTTTTCAATCTTCACAGTTTGAAATGCTAAAGGAAAAATATAACTTTACAGAATACATGTACAGCAGTCACTCGATTATCACAGGGGTTACGTTCCACACACATGCACGACAGGTGAAAAACTGCAAAGTAAGAATGCTGTATTTATTTTAATATGTAAAATAGTCCCTTGTTTATTGTGGGGGTTCCATTCTAAATCCCCCC
>JARVGV010000645.1:33444672-33455194 GCA_031762435.1 Hypsolebias longignatus
ATGGTGTGATCTGAGAAACCGATTTCTGAGAGCTTATGACACAAGATGTTATGATCCACAGTGTCAAAAGCTTTAGAGAGGTCTAAGAAAAGTGCAGCACAATAATCCTTAGCATCCAATGCTCCAACAACGTCATTAAGAACTTTCAGTGAAACAGTGTTGTGACATTCGTCTTCTGTCAACACAGAACACAGTTCCTTGTAACTGATTTCAGCTTGTACTTCTTAAAAACCACCACAAGTTGCTTCACCGATGATCAAGATATCAAACTGTTTTTCTTAAGCAATGACATGTGCTGTCATGTTGGAGAGATGTGTTTTTTTTTCCCTTCCTTTTATCCAGGTAAGAAGATAGTCCAGATACTGTATTTTAAAGTGGGGTTCTGTGGCAAGGTCATGAATATCCTACCTGTTACAGATAATTCTTTGAACATCCATCCATCATCTTTACCCACTTCTTCCTTTTTGGGTTGCGGGGGTCACTGGTGCCCATGTCCAGTCATCACTATGCGAGAGGCAGGGGACACCCAAGACAGGTCTCCAGTCCATCACAGGGACACATAGAGACAAACGACCATTCATTATCTCACTCACACTTAGGGACAATTTAGAGTCACCTATCAGTCTAACATGCATGTGTTTGGTCTGTGGGAGAAAACTGGAGTACTCGGAGAAAACCCACACATGCACGGAGAGAACATGCAAACTCCACCCAGAAAGGTCCTCGGACCAGGATTTGAACCACATTACTCTGCTTGCTGAGAGGCATCAGCTCTACCAACTGTGCCACCATGCTGCCCATTCTTTGAACAGCATTAGCAAATTTATGCTGGTAATAAAAATAATAATTTCAAAAAATTATTTAAAAAAATGTGCTCCTGTAAACTGAAACATCTCCTAACAACACCTGAACTCGGATGAACATAGCTAAGAGGAAACGTAAACCAACAGCGCTGGACGAGAAATGTCATTGCCTGCACAGGTTCATGCTGAACGACTGTTAAAGTTTGCTAAAGAAGCTGAAACTGAAGTTTTAAAGCTAAAAGAAGAACACTAGGGCCTGTGATCGGAAGGTCGCCGGTTCAAGCCCCGGTACCGACAACATCAAAAAATGTGGGTGGAAAAGAATGAAACACCCACACCTGCCTTCACCCTCATTCACCCCACTCTGGGCCCCTGAGCAAGGCCCTTAACTCTCACCATCTGCTCCCTAAACAGGTCTCTCTTGAAAATGAGTTCTTGTGGCTCAATGAGACTACCTGGATAAATAAAGAATAAATGAAAAAATATATATACATGTACAGTACTGTATATACAGTACTGTATAAACTTTTCTATAATGGAAAGCTTTCACACTTTTATTTTGAAATGCTTATTCCGGTGTTAATAGTGTATTAACTTGAACTTCACCGTTTCTGATTTTATTCAGTGTTCATTTGAAAAGTCCTACAAATGTTATTGTTCAGGAACAAGCACGTGTTTGATTTTAAAGGTTATTTAAAATATGATTTTTATTTCTTCTCAGGGTTGCATTTAGACATTTGGGTGGGGTGGGGTGGAGGGGGGGGTAGTGCACTTTCAACAAAATGACTTCTTTTCACTACTTTTGACTTTTAAAACAACTCCTTAATATCAAAAAGGTTGTTTTAGTAAATTAACCTTTTTTTCATATACTTTGCGTTCCTGCTCAAGTCAGATGAAAGCATAAACAGTACTTATTTTGCTTCTTCTAATCTTCAGGAAGATGAACGCTTTGAGCCGTGTGCAGCCTTAAAACACACCTCTGTCATCAAAGAGTGTTTTGAGGTCCTTGCACAATGGGGAGGTTATTTCAGGAGGCCTCACACGGTGCAGAGGGTACGTCAGGGTCCAAAGGCTGGGCTCCTGTTGTACTTTCACAGACTGTTTGTCTGCAAAATACAAGAACTAATAAAGTTAATATGCAACAATTATAAAAAACAAAGGAACAAACTGCAGGAAGACTGACATGAGAGGAGACCGGACCAAGAGAGATGCAGCAAGCGTTGTGGACAAACGTATCTGCTTTGCATTCATTTTTATTCTGCGAGCCACTGCAAGTGTTTTTGGTTTCAGAGGAACACTCCTCGTATGAATCCCCTTTCCCTTCAACCTGTTATAAACAGTTTACTGCTGCCGAGTCGCTTCGACTAACCGAGCTGCTGCGATTCCAGTTTGTATGTAAACACTCTGGATTAAACTAAAGCGAAAACAGCAGAAGAACATGAGAGTTGACTGTAAACTGATGGTGTCATCGTGCACTGCTGCTGTGGAAGTGCTCGAGGCAACCTGCTCCTCGTGCTGCACTTCAGATCGCAAAGCCTTAAAGTCATTTGCATAAAACAACATGGACTACTTTGTTGCTGAAGGCTGTGGGGAAATGAGCGTGGGGAGGGTGCAGGTGGGGCGGGGCGGTGTTTAGGTGCAGCTGTTCTACGACTCTGTGACGAACGGCCTTAACGAGATTAGTTTATTGGGTTGGATGTCTTGTGACGGCGCAAAGTGCTGGTCTCCAGGGACGGAGAAGGACTGGATGGATGGATGGACAGTAGATAGATTATCTTCTGACAGTTGCATGCCTCTGGTTGTGGTTCACACCAGAGATGACTGTTTCACTGTGTGTAACTTCAGCAGCAGGCTGACGCTCGAAGGCTCTGATTCCCACAAGCTTTTACTGGAATTCCTGAGAAGCGGCCTCTTTCCCTCCTGGTAACTCGAGCTGGTAATGTTGAACTTCTCCATGAGCAGCATGCTAATGATCAGCGTCTGATGACTGAGAGGAAATCACAGATTAGGGTCTGGATGCGTCTACGTTGTGGTTAGACTGTTGAAGCTTTAAGTTGAATGAGCTGTAGCTCATGTCGCTAACTGTGTGTGTTTCTTTGTCCAAGCTTGTGTTGAGTTTACCAAAGAGCTAAAGTTTGGCATCAGGACAGCCCCAGGTGTCAGGTGAAGCCGTGGTTCCCAAAGTCCAACTCAGGACTTTGTCCCATAAGCATAAACTTCAAACTTCATTACGTTCAGGTCTCTCGCTTAAACGAGTCCTCGAGGCTCGATGGGATTAACCTGTTTAAATAAAGGTTGAATGAATGTTGTGTGTTAACAGAAAACGACAACTACGTGTGTGTGTGTGTGTGCGTGCGTGTTTGTGATGAAACAGAAGGTGCTCCTTGGATAGTCATGTACAAATAATTTACTTTAGTTGTCAATTCAAGATGGCCGCCACAGCTATTCACTATTAATCAACACAACGGAGGTGGAGCTGTTCAACTGTCCCCCTCTTGCTGTTATCGCTAGAATCACTCAGCCCTCTGCAAATAGCAAGCGGCCATCAGAGCACTAACGATCATTCGTTAGGCTGGTGGTCCTCCATCATGTGAACAGCTAGTTCTGGTTGATCCACTGTTGGTTATTAGACTGAGTTCACTGCAGCTCCTCTGACGATGTCTTTTTGGACAAAAGACGAAACGTTTCGACAATTTTAAAGTTTTTTTTTTTTGCTTATTGCATCCATCCAGAGGAGCTGACTGAACTTTGTTAGCCAACACAACAGTGGCTAAACATCAGAGAGTTTGACTGAGCTGGTGACGGAGGACATTGTTTTTCATTTTTGATGAAAACGCCGTCATTTCGCAGCGCCAGATTCTCAGTGGCGGGAAGGCGACGGGCGTTCTTTCAGCGACTAGCACTTTGACGGTTTGCATTCTGTGGTGTGTTCACACGCGCATCTGAAAATCCAAACGCACGCTGCGTTTACTGTGTTTTCACAGAATAATCTGCAAACTGTATCAATGTGACAGGAATTAAGAACAGAAACAGAAAAACAGCCTGTCCTCTCTGACGCATCACACTTTTATTATTAGTGTGAAAGCAGCTGAGTTGATCCATGTAGAATACGTCTTTACAACATGTACACACACTGACTCAAACACAACTAACACTTGATACTTTATTTACTGCGTTTTCATTGAAAAACTGATTATTTTGTGCTTTTGTAAAGTTCGGTGGAGGAGGATGACTCGCTGTGAGAACCACTGAAAAGACGAAAGACGGACAGATTGTAAATCATCAGAATGACCTCGAGATGATCTCCAGAAGCTCATTGTGATGATGATGATGATGGCGGGCAGAGTGTTTTAGGAGATGAAGGCAGCGTTCATGAATGGAGGCAGAAAAGCGCTTGCTGTGTTTAAATGGCTTATCGACAATGTTTGCTTGAACCAGTCGTAGTCGGGGTCACAGTTTTATTTAGCAAGCTGAACGTTTGGCTTGACTTGAGCTGATTGTCTGAACTGAAATGAATGTAGGGCGGCACGGTGGATCAGTTGGTAGAGCTGACGCTTCTTAGCGAGAAGGTCGCCGGTTCAAATCCCGGCCGGTGGCCATTCTGGGTGGAGTTTTCATGTTCTCTCCGTGCTACATGGGTTTTCTCTGTGTGCTCCACAGTTTCCTCCCACAGATGAAAAACATGTATGTTAGACTGATTGGTAACTCTAAATTGTCCCTAGGCGTATAGAGTTGTTTGTCTCGTTTGTCTCCATGTGTCCCTGTGATGGACTGGAGACCTGTCCAGGGTGTCCCCCGCCTCTCGCACAGTGATTACTGGATATGGGAACCAGTGACCCCTGCAACCTGAAAGAAAAGAGTGAGTAAAAGATGGTGGACGGATGGAAATGAATGTAAATTAGCCAAAGGTTATTTTTTGCCAACACCTTCAGAATCCCTTAAACTGGACTTAAGGTGAGGAGACCCTCCAGTTCCCACCCTTACCTTTGACAGTGGGCCGTTCACGTCTCATTTAACCCTCTGGGACCACAGATAAGCAGTCAGATCTCATTCCCAGCATCAGAAAGCCCCCTGTTGTTTGCACAGGTCAGCGGCTGACGTAACGCTTCTGGCCAATTAGAGATAATACAGTGGAAAGTGCACACAGGTGCCTCTTTCCATCAGCACCTGTAATTACACTGGAGCAGGTGGTAACAACGTCCCCTCACCCCAGAGGCCGGCGCAGCACAGGGTGTGCAGGTTAGAACGGCAGGAACAAAAGACCTCACGTGGAGATGAATGAAATGAACATTTGATTAGCGGCTGTCTTTTGTCGCAGACGACGACTGCTAACCTCGCTGCCCGTCTCGCTGCACGCCGTTTGCAGCTTTCCATGTTGAGCTGCAAGCAAAACAAACTCGCCAAGCCCTTCAAGAGAGCCGAGCCACGTAATCCATCACAGAAAACACGAAGCTGGGATTTGGCTCTTTTTTGTTTTAGTTAGCGAGAATCGCTTGTTTATCTCTGTCTGTTTCATTCTCTGCTGAACTCGTGAGAACATATTTGTTTGTGCATCTTTACAATTTATTGTTCTATTTTTTCTTCCCCTCTTCTTTTTTTTTTTTTCTTTTTTTGAGTAAACCTGCTGAGTTTGTGTTTTCAGAGGATTATGCTGAGACGTCTAAAGTGTTTTTATTGTGTGAACACTCATGAAGCAGTCTCACTGTTGTCATCCATTTTTCTTCCGTATGTTTTTCAGCGTGCTTCTCGTCCTGCAGTTTTCAAGCTATTTCAACAATCATAAAAACATTCAGCTCTTTCAGGAGAAGGGTGCCATGACTTTTTGTATTGGTACAACTTTAGCTTTGTGAAATATTTAGCCTTTTCTGCCGCTTTTTTCTCACTGAAAATGAATTGAGCTCATCCTTCACTCAACCTTTTACTGCTCCTTTCACATTTTGTTCTGGTTCAGCTTCTTTCAGCTCCCTTGTGCAAATTTAAATATTTTTCAGCTACTTTCAGCTAATTTCAGCTGTTTTGTGCTGCTTTCAGTTTTATCCCGCTAACTACCACATTTTTGTGTTTCTTCTAACTTGTTTCTGTTAATTTCAGCTTGTTTTGCTATTTCAGCTAATATTTAGCTTTTATGCTAATTTTAGCTTTTTAGCTAATTCCACATTTTTTGCATTCATTTAAACTTTTTTCAGCAAATTTGTCAAAAATGTATTCTCTCCACTTCTTTCTAGTAATTTAAACTTCTTTCTGCCTTTTTAGCTACTTTTCAGCAGTTTTTTTTTTCTTTCTTTTGCAAATTAGAGCTTTTTTTTTTTTTTTTTTTTAGAAATTTTCCATTTTTGGGGGCTCATTTCTGCTTCTTTCAGAGCACATCTGTTCTTTCTGATTCCAGCTGTTTTCATACAGTGTAAATTAAAGTTTTGGGGGGTAATTTCTGCTACTTTCAGCCTAATTAACTTATTTCTGCTCATTTCTTGCTTTTTTCTGATCGTTTCAGCATTTTCTGCTACTATTTAACTATTCAGCTACTATGCTAATTTTAGCTTTTTCATCTAATTCCACGTTTTTAGCTAATTTCAGCTCTTTAGGCACTTTCTGGTTGTTTAAGCTTTTTCCTGCCTTTTCAGCTACTTTTCAGCAGTTTTTTTTTTTTCTTCAGCTTTTTCAGTTACTTTCCTAATTTTTGTTCACATTTCTGCTTATTTAAACCTAATGCAGCAAATATTTGTTATTTCTGCTTTCTTCTGCTTTGTTCTTCCATTTCAGCTATAAGTCAGCAAGTTTTTAGCTAATTTCAGCTGTTTTTTCTGGTAATTCTTCAGCAATAAGCATTCACACTGCATTTTTGCAGGAAATGCAATATCTCCAGTTTTTTAAATCTCGGAGCGGCACATCAGCTCAGCCATCTGCACAATCTTTGAGGTGTTCTACTTAGTTTCGTAGGCATCTGTGTGAGAGTACACCCTGACCTTGTTTCTGAAAGCACTGGAACAGAACTTTATTTTGCTAAGTTGATACTTTTAACGTCCTGCAAACACGCTGCATCAGACCTGCACTGTTGCATCACGGCCGTGTTGATTTTTGAGACAGAGTCCACTTGTTTGCCCCACATATGCCGAACGCGCAGACGAAAAACAAACATTTTGAACAAGTGTGTGTGTGTGTGTGTGTGTGTGTGTGTGTGTGTGTGTGTGTGTGTGTGTGTGTGTGTGTGTGTGTGTGTGTGTGTTTGTGGAGCTGGAGCAGAGAGGTGCCTGCTGTTAATGTAGAGTTGTGTGTTTGTGTATCCAGGGCCAGGAGCATGACTGAGCAGCAGGAGCACGGTGAAGTAACAGGCCTCCTCTCATCGCACGACCTGGAGCCCTCCAAAGACGACGACACGCACGGCCACTTCAGGCAAATCACACACGCACAACACGCCATCTGTATCCTGTGCACGGTCATGGGTCGCAGCCTGGGGGAGATTTATTTTCACAGCTCTTATTTTGTTCTGTATTTGATGTCACACAATGGTCCGACATGCACACAAAGAGGCAGCAAACTGAGACTCACAAAGAATGTTTTTGTCTCCCCCTCTGAGGCCCTCAGAGGAGGTTTACTGTAAACGTTTGCACATCGTTGTGCGTTAATCAGTCATAAATGATTTTATTACGTTACGGCGTTTCTTCACAGGCTCCTCTCTGTCCCCAAACAGAGAGGAGCCTGTTATATAAGAGGGATTGGAGGCCGGAGTGATGGTAATCCTGGGGAATCTGTCCTGGACGGGACTGAGCGCTGAAGCGTGCTCCGTTAGTAAACTCTGAATGAGAGAGAAGGAAACACAGTGTGCGCTCGTCACTTTTGATCTTGCAGAGCTCGAGCGTTCATCCTGCCACTGCCTCCGCTGCTGAGCTGTTCTGTATGTGGATCTGCACGGTGCTGCAGTGGTCGATGCTGGTGCCTCACAGTCAGCAGGCTTTAGGTTCTGTTTCCGCTCACTTATTTTATGTGATTAATCCTACACTTTACAGCGTTGGCTTTTCAAATGAGATGTGGTCGTTAATGAGGAAGAGGAAGATAAACATTTAACGCCCAAAAATAAAAGGTGGGCGATGGTGTTTTTGCATGCGTCTGTGTGTACCTGTTAGCAAAATTCAATGAAACTTTCAGACTGCAATTATTCGGTGTACATCTACAGCGGATTAACTTTTGGAATTGACTCATTTCAAGATGGCTGATTGACTTTAGCCAACACGAAAATAGTTAAATCTCAGCCAATTTTACAGATCTTGAGCTAAACTGGATGTGGTAGTAGCTTAGAGTCCTTCCAAAAACATAATTTAAGTGTGAAAAGATCACTTGAGATGATGTGAGACTGCATGTCAGAATCAGCTTTTGCACCGAAGAACAACAAAATTACATTTCAGTACAGCCTGTTCGAGAGAAACATAACAAACAGACATGGGGAGATGGAGGTGACTGAGGCCGCCGGCCTCGAGAGGTGCAGCCCTTTTTTTTTCCAGATAAGGAAAAAGAAACACGAGGGGGAGTGTAGGTATTTTTTAAAAAATCAACTTTCACACTCTGTCCTAGACAGGACACAGTGTGAAAGTTGCAAAATAATGACCTCAGGACATGAAACATCAACATACTGATGACATCATATTACATTTATGCATGAGTAGGCCGACAAGGGAGTGAGTTGTCTGTGGAGACTGCCAGAAAGTTCCATAGTCCTGATAAAGACACAGTGTCTATCAGCCGGCTCAACTCGGAGCGGAGCTTCTCGTTCACATAAACAACCTGGAGAAGTTATAGCTGCCCATTCAAGGTCGAGTGGACAAGCAAAATTCAGATAACACAATTATTTTGGGTCAGGCAAACTCTGCTTGAATTTCCATGTCTGCCTTCATAGTTCTGCTGGTACGTCTCATTGGCGATTCCAAACAGCCAAATTTTGTGGTCACGCCGCCAGACTGAGTTTGTAGCCTTCTCCAAGGTCGATTCCTTCCCACCAGTGAGTCTCAGGAGCCACAAGTGGCCTGCGATTCTGAGAAATCGTGCCCAGCTTACGGCTCAACTCATGTCGCGTCTGAGTCTGAGAGCTTACCGCTCGGCACATTCCTTCATACAAGGCAGGCTGTCTTACAATTGCCAGAACCGCTGCCGCCATCTTTCAAATTTGTCGATATGCCAGATGCCAACCAACACCAAGAAGCAAAAATCCAGTTATCATAAATCTAATTATGTAAGCGTCTTCTACATCCTCAACGGACAATGCAGACAGACACACCATCTTCCACTTTCCCCAGGAATCCATAGTAAATCCAGCTGAGTGTCCCTTCAGGGCATGAGGGCTCTCCTTCACCCTGTCTTCTCATTGAGAAAATGTTATCAATTGCGTTGAGAGACCAGCTGACCAGATCCATAATTTACTATTCAGAGGATATGTAGAGAGAGGCTTCAATAGGAATCACAAAACAAAAAACAAAGCAAGGGGGAGGCAGCAGCAGTAGGAGGGAAAAGTGTCCAACCTAAACGAGAGCAAGCAGGGAAAAAAAAAACATATTTGTACACAAAAAAACCGAGTCAAACGCAACATATAAATAGCGTTCATCTTTTTAAGCCAAGGTTTTTTAAGGATGCTCTCTGATGAATTGAGCTACAGCTATATCTCCAAACAGACATTTTTCCCTTCACACCACTTAACAGCTGGTGTCAGAGACGATTCTTCCTGAGTACCTTATCAAAGCCAGAACTGATAAAATAAGCTTCATAATCATAATTAGACTGTGATTGTCCTCTTTGTTTCCACCCTCAAATCTCTGAATACAAAGAGTGTTGATTACACAAGTATATCTCTAATAAAGTGACATTTTTGTCTTAAAGATGGAGACATGATAACCCTCTGTTACACAGACATATTTCTGTGTGTTTATGCCTTTGTAAGTTCTTTGTCACATCCATCGGTGCCAGACTGAATCATTCAGAAGAGCACTGTTCTGCTGTGATCAGTACTTTAATTGTCTGGTTGGAGGTGGCTTCTCATTGACAAGTTTCCAGCAAGAGTTGGAACCTCCATCGATTGTCCTTTTCTTCTCATACAATTTTTGTCTGTGCCTTAGGTCTTACAGCATCACCCCCACACAATTTGGTGCTTTTTTATTGAGGATTAGGTCAAATAAATAGACTGTTATAATAGCCAGTGTAGTCCATTCTTCCTCATATAGAAAACACAATGTGACAAAGCAGAATGCAGTACAACACAGTGGCGTTGTCTGTCAAAAAAAAAAAAAAACGCTTCCGTAAGTAGTGAAAAGTACCTTTAATTCTTATTCCCATTGCTTGATCTTCTAGTGTGAGTTTATGAATAAACTACTTTTAAAATAAGCATCAGTTGTGTTGTGAACACATTCCTGGTTTCTACTGTGACATTATGGAACAAAGCAGACATGTTCATAATGAGACCAGCCATTTATTAAATAGCTGAATGCAGCTTCCTGCGAAGGCATCATTGCTTCATTATAATAATGTTATGTTTAAGAAGCATAGTCTTATCAGTAATTCAGTGCTAAACATAGAAATACCATGGGCAAAATCCAAGCTGAGAGCCAAACGCAGCTCTTGGATTTTATTCTTTGGCCTCCAGTGTCCTCAGGGACAAAAAAAAAAAAAAAAACAAACCTTGAAATAAAACTACAAAAAATAAATTCTATGAATTATTCTCGAAGCAAGTGAAACAAACT
>JARVGV010000645.1:33455294-33465344 GCA_031762435.1 Hypsolebias longignatus
GAAGTCCAGATGACATGATTCAACCTTTTTTGTTGTTATATACCTGGATGACTGAGAAAACAAACTTTGTGTTAAATTAGCAGAGTTTTAACAGCTCAAGTAGATAAAAACACTTACAGAATACAGTAGTTTTTTTAGAGTCACGTTCAAATTTCCCATTTTGTCAAATACTTTTTGACTCCTCTTGATCTCCTCTACTTGGATCTCAGGTAGAAAAACCTGATGTCAACTACAGATGCACAGAGGAAGCACTTGTAACCACAGGTTTGAACACCACCATGGACTGTCAACACTCAAAATTCCAAAATTTTCTGGTCATTGAACACATCACAAATGAGCAGTTTGTTGAAGAAGAAAACATGAAGTTAGTTGAATGGACTATTTGTGGGGTGTTTAAAAATAGACTCAGAGGAGGAACAAAAGTTATAAAGGCTGAGGAAACTACAAAAGAAAAACGTCTGCTGTCTCTCATGTGACATGATGGTTTATTTCAGTTCAGTAGATAATTTTATATACAGTATATACACAAATATTTCATTTGTTTCACTGTCAGTGAAGACAAGCCTGCTATTAACCAGGCTGTGGAGCGGCTGTGGCTGAGTGGTTAGAGCAGTCGACCTCCAATGCAAGAGTTGGGGGTTCGATTCCACCAGCAGTCAGATGCTGAAGTGTCCCTGGGCAAGACACCAAACCCCCTCATTGCCTCTGATGTATGTCCCATCAGTGTATGAATGTGATAAAACACTCATTATTCTTTGTATAGATCTAGTAGAGTGCTGTATGAATGGGTAAATGAAGCACAGATTGTGTTGTAAAGAGCTTTGAGTGTCTTGATAAGATAGAAAGGTGATGTATAAGAACAGTCCATTAACCTAATCATTCACATATGAACCACTCATCCTAACTAAATCCAATGATGTTTGCTGAAGAGCATCACCTGATATAATCTTGATAACGTATGTAAAATGGACATAAATTACCACTTTTGGCAATCAGGAATCGGTGGCTCGATTGGTAGAGCTGTTCCCTCTCAGTGAGAAGGTTGCCGGTTCAATTCCCAGCTGGAGGATCTTTCTGGGTGAAGTTTGTATTCTCTCTATACATGCGTGGGTTTTCTCCAGGTAATCCAGTTTGCTCCCACAGACCAAAAACATGCATGTTAGACTGATTGGTGACTCTAAATTGTCTCTAGGTGTGAGTGAGAGAGTGAATGGTTGTTTGTCTCTGTGTGGCCCAGTGATGGACTGGAGACCCATCCAGGGTGTCCCCCGCCCCTCGCACAGTGATTGCTGGACATGGGCACCGGCGACCCCCGTGACCCAAAAATGGAAGAAGTGGTTAAAAGATAATGGATGGATGGATTTTCCTGCAGATTTACTGTATATACTGTATAAGTTGAAAGGAAAACATACAAATGTGTCAAACCCTTCAACACAAACCTGTATTTTGACTTCAATGAAGACAAAGTACAAAAGTTCTTCAAATATTCTGACCTCCAGATGTGTTCAAAATGGAAGAGATGTTCCTAAAAACCTGCCAGTTTGAACTCAAATTCATTGGTAAATGATAAATGGACTGTACTTAGATGTCACCGTTCTATTTTATCATGATACCCAAAACTCTTTACACAATCTGTGCCTCATTTACTCATCCATACAGAACTCTACTAGATCTATACAAGGAATAATTAATAACTTTTATACACGAGGCACATATTGGAGGCAATGTTCAGTGTCTTGCCCAGGGACACTGCTGATGGAACCGAACCCCCAACCCTCCCACTGATGGACGACGGCTCTAACCACTGCTGCCCAATGCAGATAGCTTAAAAAGCAATAAAACAAAATAAAAATCTAAACTAAGATGATAGTCAAAACATCAGTTAACGAACTGTCACTCCTCTTGTTTTCATTTCTCTGGCTGTTACAACACATCTGACCCTGTGCGTATCTGTCGCAGTCATCCTGTCCTCTTCTGACTCCGACTCTGCTGCAGCACCCATGGGAGGTGTCCACTTTCTAATTCTGGATTCAATTTGAGATTTTTTTTTTTTTTTTAAGCTCATAATTAGTTTCATTATTCTGCCTCGCAGCCAAGGGCGCTGTGATACTTGGACAAAAATACATGCATGTACACACACACACACACACACACACACACACACACACACACACGTACGTTTGCAGCAGGCAACATTTTGCATTTTTTGTTCTCGAGGGAACACGCTGAGGTGTTTTTAATCTATTTTTTTCCAAGCAGCTTGTGAAGTAAGAGTCAGGATCAAAGCTCGTTGGTTTGGCTCTGGATTTTTGTGTTATTGAGCATCGATGTATTCTGTCTGTACAACTCATACTGTATAATGTGTGTAATGTGCTCTGCTGTCCTCAGAGTCGCCTGGCATTTAGAAAACAAACACATTTCAGCTGTGTTGCTGTGAAAGAAGATTAAAAGAGCAGCTTTAGTGTTTTTTATGGGTTTACACTGGATGAAAATAAATCTAAGGGGTCCTCTGGTTTTTAAACCCTTCAGGGAATATTAAATAAAAACATTTGACGTTTTAGTAAAACTATTCATACCTGGTGTGTGAACTCATTTATAGCAACAAAAACCTCAAAACACCATCTCTCGTAAAAGCTGAGCAGTATGAGCAGTGCAGATGAAGACCTGGATCTTGCGGAAAAAGGAAGAGACAGATGGAGACAAGTGAGCGGGCCTGGTCCCCACAGGCCCGCCTGTGTTTTTAATAATCACTCTCTTCTCTCCACCTGAGAGCGCTGAGCCACTGCGCAGCTATTTATATCCAGGAACTGGCAGGCAGGAGGAGCAGCACACATCCACTGTTGTTCAGAACGTGGTCACAAGATGAACGGCTCCGTTTTCCAGGAGGGGGGATTTTACATCTGGGTCAAGCGTGGAATAATTAAATGTTGAGAAGGTTAAACAGAGGGTGGTTTTTAATTCCTCTAATGACCCGATTACTGTTGGAAATGAGTTTGATTATGGATTGCGCTGGTCTGACCCTGCCCTCAAAGGTCAACGCTGTTTGTTGGAAGTCTGAGCTGCAAAAACACTGATGGAGTTTTAATCGCACGCTCCCTTATTTACACTCTTAAAGCAAAGAAATGAAAAGTATCAGCATCGTTGTATATTTCTCAATGGAAGTATCGATGTTCCTAATTGAAAAGCAGCTAAAACTGTATAACCTTTAGACTGAGCAGGTCTTGTTGTTTATTTAATTTTCATTTCAGCTTTATTTAACCAGACATAAACACTAAGAACAGTTTTTTTATGTACTGGCCTGGCAGCACCAACAGGTTGTGAAAAACCAGTGAAATACAGTAGCCAGTAACAAACAAGGAATCACAAAATACATTAACAACAGTTCATTGTCAAAGTTAAAAGATGAGAGTACTAAGCATGAAAACATTTGCAACTATCTTTAAAAACAGCTTTTAAACCATTTTTGAATTTAGAAACTGAGGAAGATCAGATTCAAAGTTTTGGATTTAGATTCCAGTCTGAGCAGCAGAGCCAAAGCCAGACTTGGTCTTTAGAGTTGTCAATCACAAATACTGAGAGGATCAGGTGTTAGACTTGGAAACCGTTGCTAGTTGCAGTAGATGAGTTAAATATGGAGATGAATAACCAGCAACATCTTATAAATCAGAGTAAACCAATGAATTTCATGATGAGTGTGGAGAAGTCCATTTAGCAAGAGAGTAGAAACAGTGATGTTCTATAAGGAGCATTTGTAACAAAGAGAATAGAGTGATAAGCTTATATTGAGTTGATAGTGACAAGTCCAGCTCACAAAGGACACCCTTACAAGCAGGTCTGTAAATTATTTCTCCATAATCCACGGGTCTGCAATCTGCAGTTCTGGTGCCACATGTGGCTCTTTGGTCCCTCTGCAGTGGCTCTTTCAGTCTTTGACCAAAACTAAAATAAAACCGAATTTTATTTAAATTATTGCCAACAATGAAAATGGCTAGTTTTAGTAGATTTCCTGTCATTTTCAAATATGTGAAGAATAGTATAAATATAAAATGTGAACTACATCATGCTAGCAGTTTGTTAGCCACTTTAAGTGAGCTTTCAGTCTCTCAGCGTCTTTCTCTTAAAACCAGGAGAATGTTTCGGAATATTTTTAAGACAAGCTGCTGCGAAGGAATATTTAAAGATACAGTACTAAGAATAAAACACAAAAAACAAGGTCAAAGTAAACTAAATTATTTATTTTTTAATTTTAAAATGTAACTGGATATCCAACAAACTGGCCTAATTTGATCCTGTCTTTAACTTTATGCTTTAAGTAGGAAACATAATTCTTCAACACTTAAGAGAACTCTTATCAGATTGCAAAGTTCAGTTTTAATTTTTATATTATTTTTAAAAATTATATATTTTTTCTTTCTTTAAATGAATCTAGTTTTTTTCTTTTGCATTAAAATGTAAAGATATCAATAAATGTTAATAATAGTTGACATTTTTCATTTCATATATCGCCCTCACTAGCCAGAAAAGCCATCTCCAACAAACTTGTGGTCCATGGGCCACCAGTCGACAGTATACAGCTGTAGCAAGTATTGCAACTCTGGACATCGTAATTAGTGAGCAAAGTGGTAAAACCCGCTCTTTTTATCACAAAGATTGCAGACCTCTGCCATAATCCAACACGGGTATAATTTTTTTTCCAACAATGGTGTGTTTTGCAGCCAATGTACATGAAGACTAATTTCTATATACCAGTAGATAACCAAGTCTCGCTTTAACCGTATACTGCAAAACATTAAAATTATGTGAAAATGACAGAGCATCATCATTTCAAATTCCCAAATATTTCTGAACTGTTATCTCTTCTATAATATCACCGTTTACAGTCCACCAAGGTATGTATAGTTCCTACCCTGTGACCGAACCATATAATTTTAGTTTTCTTGGCATTTAGGGACAAGTTTAAGTCAGAAAACCACATGCCAAGGACTTCACAACCTCATCCGGAGTAGAACCAAAAACATATAAAATAGTGTCTTCGTCATATAAATGAATGGAGGCCTCACCAACAGAATGTGAGATATCATTTAAAAATATAGAGAAAAGAGATGGACCAAGAATAGAGCCTTGGGGTACACCTGACATAACCGGAAGAAATTGTGAAGTATGAGAGTCAACCTTCACTTGCTGAGACCTATTTGAAAGATAATTGTGGAACCATGTCCCGAAATTCTAATATGGTCAAGTTGTTTCAATAAGGTAGAATTTATAACAATATGTCTATTACATTATTAGTTTATTACATAGATATTACATATCTATAATGTTTATAATGGGTTTATGTACATGTTGTCATCATCAGAACACGAGGAAGATAACTCTCTAGAAAAACAGGTATGAGAAACAGAGTTGTGAATTTTCTTCAGGCTTGGAAAGGTTAAATATTCTAGACAGTCAGATTTCAGCAGTGATCATCTAACAAAACTTTTTCTAACATGACTGCAAAGACCAGAAACCTAGAATAACCTCTGGGCCTTTTTTATGTTTAATACGTCCAACATGAGTAAAACATTTTAACATCATATGATTCAGCGTCTCTCTGCCATGCTTGTTGTAGCTCGTTCTGTCACAAATCACCCCCGTCCTTCAGCTCGTCTTGGCTCTCTTCTTCACCTCTTCTGTGTTCTGCATGTTACTTAACCCCAAATATTTTAACTTATCCATCTTTTCTACCAATTTCCATTGACATCCTCTGGCTAAACAGCATTGCAGGAGTTTGTCGGTAACCCAGGTTGTGATTGATTCAACGTCTTATTAATGCTGATCCATAGATTTGGTAAAGGTTTTATGCTGGATGTCCCTCCATCAACCGGCTCCATTTATCCAAGCTTGGCAGTAGCACTCCCCCTTTTGAGCAGCCCACATTATTTCTGCTAAACCAGTTGATGGAAGTTAGTCTGAGTTGGATATCACTTCAAAAATCTGGGGTTCTCAAATAAGTTAATGTCAGTGATGAAAAGTCAATCATTCAGTAGAGAGCATGTTTGGTGAGGCTGTGAGAAGCAAAAGGGTCTTTGTTAATTTCTGTATGAGGTCAAATGCAATCCAGAAGATTTATGGACAAAGATTTTAGGACACATGACACCAACATGGAAGTTTTTTTTTTTTTTTTTTTTGTTGCTTATTATGCTAAAGTTATGTTTAGAAAGGTCTATGGAAATCTTTTGGTTGTTGGGGGGTATTTACCTCAGGTGGAGGAGTTTAATTATCAGTGTCTTGTTCAAATGTGATGGTAGGATGAAGTGAGAGATGAATAGACTGATTGGGGCCTTGTTGTCTGTAATGAGGGTGTTGCTTCGGCTGGTCATGGTGAAGAAAGAGCTGAGTCGAAAGGCAAAGCTCTTGATTGACTGGTCAGCCTATGTTCCAGTCCTCACCTATAGTCATGAGGTTTGGATCATGACTGAAAACTAGATCCCAGATACAAGTGGCCAAAATGATCTCTCATCATGTCACCTTAGAGATGGAGTAAGGAGCTCCATCGTCTGAGGGCGGGGCTCGAAGTGGAGCTGCTGCTCCTTCACATTGTAAGGAGCCAGTTAAAGTGGTTTGAGCATCGACGCCTCTCTTTGGAGGTTTTCTGGTATGTCCCCCTGGTAGGAAGCCCCAGGGCAGACTCAGAACTCACTGGAGGAGCTGGAGAGGAAGCCTGGATCTGTTCCCTCTGCAACCAGACAGTGGATAAGTGGTTGAAGATAGAGATGGAGAAATGGTTAGAAAGCAACACATTTACAATATGAGAACTTTATATCTGAGCAGAACTGTGGGGCTATGATTTGGGCCTTTTTGCTGCATCTGATTTAATCTATCAATCTAAAAACATTTACATTTTTGTCAATCAATTATGAAGGAAAGCAGCAAAGCACTGTGGTTAAAGATGAGTACATTTTAAATGTGTATGGTAAAAATGTTGTAGAAAACAGTTCATGTGAGCATATTTTATTTCTGCTAGATGAATGAAATAGGATCCAAAAGAGTTTCACTACTTACTTACATTATGGCTCCTCCATCAGGATGCTGAATGTCACGGTGTCAGTGACGGTGCACACTGAGCTGGCTGAGCTGTCACAGCTGTAAACAACAAACCACCGGAGACCCCCCCCCCCCCCACACACACACACACACCTCGCCTGCTTTTTGACACGTAAACCCAGCTTTGATCTTCTGATCTGTGGATCTTTGCTCGTCACTCACTGTCACTGTAGGAAACAGGATCAAGGCGTCCATTTCAACAGAAGCAGCACAAAATAAAACACTGATGACATGAAAATCAACAGGTGCAGGTTGATGCCAAAATGTTTTCAGTCTTAATTCACCTTTTTTCATATTTTAAATGAGTTTTGTAAGTCACTTATTGCCTTCAAATATTTAATATATGCAAAAAAAAAAAAAAAAAAAGAAGTCCAAAACTTTATAAAAACATGCTTGTTTTAGGTGAATTTGTTTGTCTCTGAAAAATGTCAGTAGTTCAGGAGGGGTCTGCAAGCTGCGGCTCTGGGGCCACATGTGGCTCTTTGGTCTCTCTGCAGCAGCTCTTTCAGGCTTTGACCAAAACTAAAATAAACTGATTTTTATTTAAATTATTACCAACAATGAAAATGGCTCGTTTTAGCAGATGTCTTGCCATTTTCAAATATGTGAAGAATAGTATAAATACAAGGCGTAAAACATGTGGACTACATCATGCTAGCAGTTTGTTAGCCACTTTCAGTGAACTTCCAGTTTCTCAGCGTCTTTCTCTCAAAACCAGGAGAATGTTTTGAAATATCTTTAAGACAAGCTGCTGAGAATGAATATTTAAAGATACCAAGAATAAAACACAAAAAAACAAAGTCAAAGTAAACTACAGTATTTATTTTTCTTTAAAAATGTAACTGGATATCTAACAAACTGGCCTAACTTTATCCTGTCTTTAACTTTATGCTTTAAAACTTAATTCTTCAACAATTAAGAGAACTCACATCGGCCTGCAGAGTTTAGTGTTTTAATTTTTATAAAATTGTTAAAAATTATACATTTTCTTTCTTTACATGAATTTGATATTTTCTTTTGTATTAAAATGTAAAAAAAAATAAAATAAATTAAAAAATAAATAAAATAAACAAACAAAAAAAAAACAGTAAATGCTAATAATAGTAAGACATTTTTTGTTTTATTAAATCACCCCCACTGGCTGGAAAAGTCACCTCCAACAAACTTGTAGTGGTCCATGGGCCACCAGTTGACAGTACACAGCTGTAGCAGGTATTGAGGCTCCAGACATCGTAATTTGTGAGCAAAGTGGTAAAACTGACTCTTTTTTTTTTGCAGACCCCTGAACTAAACAATCATCTTTTCAGATCTGTAGTACTCTGTCTGTAGTACTGTGTTTTTACACATACCGTATTTCAACATCATGCATTTCATCCAGCATTTTAAAAGTACTTTGTAAATTACTGTATATTTCCAAAGAGATTAAATGCCACAGGTAGTGTTGTGTCACTGAGATAAGGGAGACAGGAAGAAACAACTTGTTGATTTTTCTCAATTTATCACAAAACAATGTCCAGCAGAACATCTGAGGGAGGAGACGGAGCAGTAGAATCTGTCTGACCTCAGATTGTCAGAGCTCATTTAAACAAAGTTTATCAGGAAGACTTGACTCTCGTCATGACTGGAGGTCGTCTCACTGAGAGGTCAGCGTGACCAGACTCCAAACTGTGAATACACACACGTTTGTAGAACAATCACGTTACACCTATAGGGAGGATGTCTCAAGGAGCTATCAGTACCTTATCAGTCGTTCTTGCTCCTTTTTCATTTACACATAGCTCATAAGAACCCTGTGAGACATTTTAGTTTCTAACCACATCCATTTGTACATTTTGGATATAAAAATGAAATAAATATTACACATGTTTTATGGTTAAACTTAGTTAAAAAAAATCAAGATAACATATTTGATGTGGTAGTAGCTGAGAATCGTTCAGAACAGATTTTCCAAGCACTGCCATCTCCTGCTGCACATTAACTTGTATTAACACCAACATATTTAAATTTATAAAGTGTTTCTTCCACCTTTAAATATCCAGCGGCACGTTTAAACCGGCATCACGTTGTCGTCACCACGACCCCGCCAGTCAGAGTTTCCTGCTGTGACAAAGAGCTGCATGGAAAGAACAAGCAGAGTTGATCTAGGTCAGAGGTCACGCTATCGTCTTACCCAGAGGAGCATTGGAGCGAGGACGCTGACGTCATGCGTCTGTGAGGAGAGTTTTCACACAGCAGCACCTCGTCCATCACAGACGCTGCTCAGAGAGAAGGCATGGTGCTGCTTCATCCATGATGGCTGCCGCTTAAACAAAACGCAGCCAGGCTTAAAGATAATTATTAATAATTCCTATACAATATTATTTCTTTAATGAGTGGATTGTGTTTAGAATATAACTTGAGTTGACAGCTAACAAGGTGATAGTGTAAGTCGACAGCGCAGCACTGTAACCTGTGACTCTGCTTCTCTGCATCACTTTACACACAACAGCTGGATCATGTCTGAAATTCATTTGGTAGTTTAATTAGGTAATGCATCATTTGAAATGCACGTCCACATAATAAGGTTCAGAGGTTTTCCTCCAGCTGCAACTGGAAAACATAAAACGTGGAATCGGCAAAAAGCTGAGCTTAAAGCTGTTCACAAGAAATGGATCAAAATCAACACCTGCACCAACGACCACGTTCAAGGTTACTTAAATCCTCTTTCCTTCATATTCTGATGCCGGGTTTGAACATCAGCAAGTCGTCTTCATCACATACACGCCTTGGGGCATCGAGTTGCTGCCATGTGATTGGCTTATTGGTTGATTGTGTTAACGAGCGTTTGAACAGGAGGACCTAATAAAGCAGCTTTATGTAAAGTACAGGTAATCCCCGAGTTACGAATGGGTTTCGGACCTAAGAACCGTTCGTAGGTCGATTCTGCCGTAACTCGGAGCCGAACGCGCGCCGAACCAGGAAGTA
>JARVGV010000645.1:33567202-33580156 GCA_031762435.1 Hypsolebias longignatus
CGCGATGACGTCACTGGGGGCGGTGCCGTAAACGCGAAACGCCGTAAACCGATGACGCCGTAAACCAAGGACTACCTGTATATAAAATACCAGCTTGATGAGCTAAATGCTAGTCTGAGCAGGCCTAGGACCAAATTTTATTGCTGCCATCTTAAAACAATTCCAACTAGCCTGTCACGATAACAAATTTTGCTGGGCGATTAATTGTCTCAGAAATGATTCCGATAAATGATTTTTTTTTTTAGAAAATTTACAATAATTAGTAATTATTGTCAAGTTTAAGAAGAAATGTTGGTTAATTTTTGTGTGTACTACCTTTTTTGACCACTGGATGGCAGTATAAGACTGTTTGAACTGAAGGATGGATAGTGAGAGAGCTAGCAGCGTATGTCTTTAAGAAAAATGGGAGGGAGGCCCCTTGACATGACATGGGCTGTCTGTCCTTCCTTTTTTCGGTTCTCAAAATGATAGATGCTTGGTGTGGTTTTAGCTCTTCAGCATAGCATTTTTCACACAAAGATTTTAATTTTAAAAAAATCAGTAAACAAGTTCTCAGCTTATTTTTGCAGAAAAAAAACAACTTTTTGCACAAAGGCACAAGTTTCAACCATGAATTTTGGAGCTTCGACAAGACGGAGGTTTTTTCCCGAGGTCGGCCTGTTAGCTTAGCTCGTAGATTAGCTTCTCAGCTTAGCTGCTTTTAAATATACAAAAATGCGATTTTGGACGGTTAAAACAGATTTTACAGAAAAAAAGAGAAAGGGAGGGGACACTGAAGAACACTGGAGTTTAGCCTTTTGTCATCCAGTGTCTTCAGTAGAAAGAGAGACAGAAAGAAATGATAAAGCCGATAAATGAAAATGAGGTTGATAATTTTTATTTATCATGGGATTAAGTGATGTATTGTTTATTGTGACAGGCCTAATTCCAACAGCAAAGTTCTTGCAAACACTGTTTTATAAATTGTTACAGTATGGTCAAATACACAATTGTTTTAGTACAAATATTCCAGTTTTCCCAACAGAAGTAGCCCTGGCCTTACTGAAGTGCTAGTTATCTGCCACAGCCACCGTTTGTACTTCCAAAATTACTATGGATTTTTAAGTGAATGTGCAATATGAAAATGATAGAAATACTGCTTACAATTATTGCTACAAAACCTTTGATAGCTCTCCTGCTGCCCTTGGGTCAATATGACCCACATTCATTCATTCAACCTTTATTGATACAGTTAGTCTCATTGAGTCACAAGGACTCATTTACAAGAGAGACCCATTTTAGACAAAGAACACAGATGAGGTACATACAACAATTAACAGCCATAAAATGCATATAAAATGAAAAGTAAATAAAAGAAGTGATCTAAAACAAAATACAAGCTACATTATGAAATGCTGTGAAATACGTAGAACAGGAACATGTATGCATTGATTTTTGTGTTGAACTTAACAGTTGTTTAAAATTCCTTAGAGTGGTCAAAGTAGAGAGCTTCAGATCTTTTTGCAAGGTGTTCCAGGATACAGGAGCATAGTAAGAGAAAGCCCTTTGCCGAATTCAATCTGCACTCAGGTAATGATGTCTTTGGAGTGCACGCTGTAGCTGCACTGAAGATGTGACATGTAGGAGGAGATGTATGAAGGCAACAGACCAAGAAGTAATTTTAAAGATGAAAACGTACCAATAAGAGAGTCTGCGTGAAGTTAATGTTGACCAACTGACCAATGAATACAGGGTGCAGTGGTGGATTTTGCATTTGCATTCATCTAAGTCACCATAGTCAATGGAAGGAAAGTAGCAGATACAAGATGCTTCCTAGCATTCAGAGTTGAGCAAGATCTACTTCTGAAAATGAAACCCAATATTAATGTCAATTTATTTATCAAGATTTTGGCATGAGGCTTAAAAGGGAGATGCACATCGACCAAGATTCCCAAGAACTTGTATGAATCCACAAACTCAATAGGAACCCATTCGTAGATAAGATAGAAGTAAAGACTGCTGGTACCAACTTTCCGTTTAAAAACAACATCCCTTTGGTTTGATCAGCATTTAGCTCCAGTTTTAGATGAACCATTTCTGACTGTATGATGTCGAATGCAGATGACATGGAAATGCAAGGATGTGTCAGGAATGTTCTGACCTATATTACTTATGTAGATTGTAAAGAGAGTGGGTCCTAAGACTGAGCCTTGTGGTACACCATTTTTGACAGTTAAATAACTGGAAGAAGTACCAATGTGTTGATCACATTGCCTCAGATCTCAGAGATAATTAGAAAACTAATAGTCTGATCTGAGAAACCAACATATTTCTCAATACATGTCACAAGGCCTCAGTCTTAACACTGAGGCCTTGTGGGCCATAAGGCAGCTGTAACCCTTTTGGTCTTAACCTCCCACAGACTCCCACTGGTTAGTTTATGATTCCGCTCAAAATCAACCTAATTTCTCCAAACTGAGGTCGTTCTAAGAGCTATCAACAACAGGTAAGATATTGACTGCTCATAACGTCTCAACAGAACCCCACTTTAAAAAATTCTGAGCGGCATCCGTTTTAAAAATGAGGCCTTGGGGGGTCATTTAGACCCGAGGGCTGTGGTAAGATTAAACAGTTTTAATTTATGTTCATAAAGCATCTACCTAAGTTTTAATTTTGGGGGAGAGGAAAAAAAAAGGCAACATAAAATCAGCTCTTACCACTTTCCCTGTGGGCGTATGCCACTCCCCCCTCTTCACCACCCCAAAGGACCCCGAGCCCAGCTTCTCCCCCAGAATCAGCTCGCTGTCCTGGATCAGAGAAGGCAGAGTCCGGCTGATGGTGGTCTCAGAGCCCTGAACCTGGGCCACTCCGGTCAACTGATCCCCTCCATCTGAACTGCGGAACATCTGTGTGCGATATTAAACTCATACAAACTCCTCGGCCGACGTTCACATCTACTTTTCTAATAACGCAAGACAATTGAATGATCAAACCTTGCTCGTCCACGACGACCTCGGGCGTGATTGTATCTTGTATCGTTTCAGCGCCTCCCATAATCGTCTTTGTGCTGCAAAACAATTAGAAGATCAAATGAAAACTGAATATTGACGGGTTTAATGCTGTGACTTTAAGTGCGAGCTCTATTCTTGGCACAGAGACGACAGGTGTGAGGGTTAAAGGTGAAGGTCTATTTCTGACAGGAAACAGTTCAGATACAGTAACTGAAGTTCTAAAACATACTCCGATCAGCAAAGCAGCGCGTCAGGAATGAACTTTAAACCATAAATTAAAAGTGTGCAGCTTTCAGCTCTGTATAAACATCAGAACTATTTGTTTCTACAGACTTTAGGTTGTTACTGGTACAATCATCACATACTTGTATAGCTCTGTCACTGTCAAAGGATGAACCAACATGGTGTTTAGACTAAAGCAATCCAAATTAAAACATCAATATTCTCCTGTAATGACTAATCAGCCATTAAAAAAAATCAATACAGGATTCATTGTGCTAAAGTTTTGAAGTACCTCTTAATTTATTTATACTTTGCTTCAATAGAGCCAGACTTTCTTGTAATTTTTTAAAAGGGATTTTGATCTCCAAATGTTCAAGCAATCATGTAGTTTTTTGTTTTAGTTTGTTGTTGTTTTTTCCACTCATTTTTCGCACAGTCCCTAAACATGACGACAAGTGAAAACAGAAGTGTCAGGCTGAAAACAAACAAACAAACAAAAAAAAGTAGCAGATTAACAGAATCTGAAAGTTGTATTTTTCAGAGAGGGAGGCATCATCTGTGTTTTCAGCTCTTCACATTGTTGATGCTGAAACATTAATTCATGTCCATCACAATCTTTAGCTATGATATATATACATTTTTAATTAATTAATTAATTTATTTATTTATTTAATTTATTCATTTTACATTAAAACAAAAAACCAAAAGAAAAATAAGAAACCATTTTGCATATTATTAAAAAGAAAACATAAAATTAAAGGTGGCAGAAAGAAGACGAAATCTTATTTTATCCGCCCCTTTTTTCAAAAACAAAACAATTCAAACAATCAATTCAAACAATAATCTTCTATAAGTAACAGAGCAAAAAGAGTAACTATTCACAATCTACAAATACAGGTAGTCCTCGAGTTAGGGAGCCCCTGACTTACGGCAACTCGGACTTACGAACGCCTCCCAGTGATATCACACCTCCCATTGACTGTTTTATTTCATTATGAAACGTACTGTGCATTATTTATGTGTTTTTTGAGGGTACTGTGTTAGCTAACTGCTTGGAAATACAGTACTGTACATGGTTAAGGTACAGAATGTACGCTGGTTTTGTGTTATGTTGGAAAAAATGTGTTTAAAACGCCGTTTACCGTGCATTTTCCGACTTAGATCAAAATTGGGTTACGAACGGTGCGTAGGAACGGATCTGCGCCGTAACTCGAGGACTACCTGTACCTTATTTGTCCATTTATATTACAGCACAGGTACCAAGATATAAATTCAGAATGTTGTGTCACCACCACATAATGAGTTGTGATGTGCATTTCATAAATTTAAGTGGCTTCAGGGTTTAGTGAGACAAACAGTCTGTCTGTCCAGGATGTACTCCACCTCTCAGTTATTGTCAGGCTGCGACCCACTACAGGAAAGAACAGGTACTCTGATGAATTTATGAATGATGAAGAATGCAAACGACCTCTTTCCTGTATTCTACCACATGCAGGCCTGCTCACTGAGTTGCTACTTGGGACACGTCTTCCATCTTAGTCATGACTTTACCTCACTTCAAACTGGACTGAAAATTGCCATTCCTCCCCAAGTACAAGGGAATGAGAAATGCATGTTGGCGCACTTGAATGTGAATTTGTGCCTGAATGCTCTGGTGCCTGTATACCTTTGTGTGTTGTGAGTGTTTGTGCTTCTGGCCGCTGTGGGAGGAGAGAGGAAGAGTGGGAGAAAATAAAAGTGAAGGGATGAAAGATAGAAGAAGAGACAGCAGCAGGGGAGAAGACGAGAGGTAAACTAACGCTGCATGACGAGTGCATCAGGGCACAGGGAGCTGACTGGGAGCGACAGTCCAAACACAGATACATCGTGTCCAAGCAGACAGTGAGGGATTGAAGCAATCTCCCTGTGGAGGCACGCCCGTGATGCTGGACACATAAACATGCATGAACACACATCCAAACAGTGAGCGTGCACGTTTACTTATCAAGCAACTGTGACAAAACCACTCCTACCTTTCATTAAAGGAACACATGTTGCACATGAATCCAGAGTTCTGAACTAAAATAATCAGATGTTGACAAATGACAGTAGTATACAGGTAGTCCTCGACTTACGAACGGGTTCTGGACCTAAGGGCCGTTCGTAGGTCAATTTTGCCGTAACTCGGAACCGAACGCACATGGCGCCGTATGTCCGCAGTTTCGGCCGTAAATCGAACTGAAACTAAACGGCGATCGGTAACGTCTTTTTAAACACGTTTTTTCAATGTAAAACAACTTCAAACTGCCGTTTTAATGTGTTTTAATGTGTTTCCAAGCAGTTAGTTAACAAAATACCCTAAAAAGAAAACAAAAAAATAAAATAAAATGCTGCATAAAAAAGGCAACGTACGGCACAATGACGTCACTGGGGGCGCCGCCGTAAGGACGGAGCGCCATAGGTAGAGACCGCCGTAGGTCGAGGACAACCTGTAAACCTATTTTTATATCTTTAAAAGCTACACATCTGTAGACATAAACAGTTTGTGGTGGTTCAAATTACCGTAATTTCCAGACTATAAGCCTCTACTTTTTTTCACACACTTTGAACTCATGCAGTTTACACAATGCTGCAGCTAATTTATGGATTTTTATTTAATGTTATTTTTCTGACGGGCTAACGAGCTTCATGCTACCAAAACATTTAGCCTTGTCACACCTGGGCGCTCACATAGTTGCACAATACATGTGTCTCTTGGGGGGTGGGTCCTCGTGACTCAATGAGACTACCTGTATAAATAAAGGTTAAAAAAAAAGAAATCTGACCAATCAAAATGACCAAACAGGTCACAGTGTCACCGTTCTCCCCGTTCTCTCCTCCCCTCCCTGTTGTGCACAACAAAGTATTTGCAGCCACTGAAAATAAGAGTGAATCATGCATTTAAAATGGTACTCTGAGCTCAGTGGGAAGCTTGGATGACTGGTGGCGAGAAATCGTTTACCAAAACTGGCCACATGCAAATTGCAATTTTTGTTCAAGAGTGCCAGTGGATCCTGACAGCGGAGCTGTGTTAAAAAATCCATTATCACCATTGGGTTTCGAAAGGCTGCTGCTCCTCCTGCACATAGCTATCAATGACTTCCTGGTAGGCTACTGTTCTTTTTTTAACCAGCTGTGTTACCGGCACTGTTCAGAAAGAAAAATAAATAAATAAATGAATAAATAAATAAAAGTACTATACATATTTGTGTTTACCAGTGCATATTTAATTAAAAGTTTAAAAAATCTTTCTGTGTAAATATATCATGTTACAACATGGACAATTTTGGCTTTTAGACAAGTATGGCCTCTAAATTCACTTTTTTTTGTGTGTGTGTGTGGGCGTGGCTTGTAATCAGGTGTGCTCAAGTCTGGAAATAATGGTAAAATAGTATACATTATTTTTTTTTTATTATTACAGCAGAACAAAAATATTATTCTGATTAATATTTACTGAGAATCTTTAGGTTTACTTCAATATTTTAGGTGCAACAATTCTTAGATTAGTTAAGTAGCTTATTATATTTATTTTTTATTTTTACCTAAATCGACTCTGGTAAAGCAGTTCTGACCTCATATCTGATCCATAAAAACTACTTTCTTACATTAATAGCTGAAATCTCCACAATTGAAATTATATACAACAAAAATCCTCATAAATCACCTCCGTCTTTATCACCACATGACTGTAAAATTCCCGAACCCTCTCCCCTCTGTTCGGTACTTTTCCAAACCATGTGGCTGTAGTCTCTGTCAGCTTTCAATTTTCTCTCCTAAACACTTGCAGCTGTTCCACCTCAGTACTTCAGACTCACGTCTCTTGATGAGTTTTGACATTTATACCTCTTAAATTGTTCTTTGAAGATCACAAAATGTGAAATACTGAAGAAGTTGTCACCCTGATCTATTATTACACATGGAATGAGCATGTAAACATGTAAAACTGCAGAATCTGTTTTATTTTAGCCCACTGAGATAATGCACCTGTTCCCAATAACTATCTTTGTACCGTAGTCAAGTTTATAAAAAGATGTAAGTGGATGAATCATGAGGACGGCTCGATGACTTACACTTCTTATCTCATCCTGCTGATCATGTCCTTCCTCTGTCGTTACTCGGGCTCAGAAAACAGAACTGAAGAAATTAATCTTTTGTCTTGGTTAGTTTCACATTAGAAGTCCACCCTGGAACAAACATCTGTGCACATTTGCTGTTTTTTTATTCAGTGAACAATGTGATGCATGGGAAAGTGATTATTTTTTTTGTTTGTTTCAATAAAAAGTTGTGTAATTAAAAATAAACAAGGCTTTGGGTGTAATCAAAAATATGTAGGAAAAAAAATCATTCTCCTGCGATGTTTGGTAATAAATATACTTTTCTACTCTATCACTTTTACTATGATAATGTCGGTAGTTAATTGTTTGCCCAGATATATTTTCCCAACATTTTATTTTTAAATAAAAATTGAGACTCCAGCATTTCTTGAGAAAAAAATAATTGCCTGCCTGTAACGGACCATTTTGGTCAAACGTAAAAATTGTTGTATTTCAGATATTTTCACAGCATATTGTTCAATATACAGGTATTAGCACTCAGAGTATGTATTACAAATAACTCTGAGCTACTACCACATCAAATTTTTGCTCAATGTCTGTAAAACTGACTGCATTATAGTCATCCTTGTGTTTGTCTGCCATCTTGAATTGGGTTGACTCCAAAAATTAGTTGTAGATGTAGATCCAATGACTGCTTCCTGATCAATCTGATGCAACATCTTGGTAATGGACAGGGAAACAGACATGTATATGTGCATAGACTCAATAAAAAATGTTGCCCACATTTATTTTCACTTGTTGAAATGTGGATTTAATTTAGTACAATAAACTCTGTCTGTACATTTGTAAACTTTGTCTTGTCCCCCCATACGTCACCCCCTCCCAGCTCTAAGGTCAAGGTCACAAATCAAGGTCAAAGTTAAAACAAGGTCTTTGCTTGCCAACTCCATTGCTATAGATTTCTGTTTATATAGTTGTATGCTATACTCTTGTTCATTTTGGCCGTAGGTGATCAATATGAAAACTATGGAGCTTTCGTAATGAACCATAGCCAAAACCATGTTAGTGTACTATTGTTAATCCACTTTTATGTAATAAGCTACACATTTCCCCAGAAGTTACAATAATAAAATTTAGTATTTATTGCATTTCTACCTTGGCTAGTGTCCTGATCCATGCTCAAAAATCCAGGTTGAAAAATCTAACTAGGTTAAGTAAAGTGCTATGTGTTGTCATCAATGTTTGTTCCCATAAAATTATTAAATTAGTTCTCTGCATTCAACCCATCACACATGAGATACACCCAGGTGGAGCAGTGGACAGCAATGAAAGTGCCCGGGGAGCAATTTAGGTGTCTTGCTCAGGGACCCCATGACATGTGGTCATGGTGGGGAGTTGAACCTACAACTTTTTGATCCCAAGTTGGCTGCCTACCTGTGTACCTCTACACCATTTTGAGCCCTGGGCCGAGATACTTGCAATCACAGCATTGTAAGAGGGTCACAAAAATGTTAAATCCTGTCATCTGGACAGTTTGTGTTTGGAAGAAACGTTTCGTCTTCCATCTGAAAGACTTCATCAGTGTGAGGCCTGCCAACAGGATCTGTCATGTTAAATAGCACCTTATTGACTTGTTTCAAACCAGTCTTCTGTGGAATGCCCAGAAAATGGCTTTACACATGCACAATGGACGACTATCAGTCTAAAACAACCTATCATTAGTGCATACCAATCAAAAGTTATAGGCAAAATGGTCACTTACTACACAGCGAACAAGCCTGAGGACAACCTGGCCATGGAGACACCTCCCACCCCCCTCATGTTCAACTGTCACCCTCAATGCTGTTATTGGTAGTATCACTCACCCCTCTGTAAATATCAAGCAACCATCAGGGCACTAATGATCCGTTGTTAGGCTGATGGTCCTCCTTTTACATGTGAACAACGACAGTAGTTTTAGCTGTCACCTGCAGACTGGCTGATCCACTATGAGAAGGTGCTGTTCATAAGACTGAGCTTGTTGCAGCTCCTCAGAATGAAGACGTCTTTTGGATAAAAGACGAAACGTTTCAACAGGAATAATCGGTCCAGCGGACCTGACTCAACTTTGTTAAATACCTTGGCTAGTGTTATTCAGTGAAACGTTCAGTCTTTACTTGGCTTTTAGTCCAAGCAGCTGCAGCTTCTCACTGTGTTTATCTCACCACCCTGGTGCCAGGCTCTTATTTGTCCCTGCAACTGTATACAGAATTGTTAGTATGAGCACATACTGTTCTTGCTTTGTCATCCCATCTGTGCAGAAAGACCCGGCTTCTCCATCTGTAGTTGCACCAGGCCAGAGGTTACTGAGAGGTCTGAGAGCCAGAGATTTGTTTGACTACTTATCGGCACCAAAAGCAGCTTGACATTTTCCCAAATTTAGTGAAATGATGAGATAATTATGACTTTAAACTTGAATCCATTGTCTGGTGGATTTTTCTTCCCTCTGGACCCAAGCTGTATACACTTTGATGTAACATTTACAAATAAATCAGAGACCGCAACAACTTTGGCTATAAACATCTAAAACAATGAATTCCTTTTGAGATAAATGTGACTTTTTTTGGCTTAAAAGTCAAACTTGTTATTTTTTCAATAATCTAAAGAAGATTACTGGTTTTCTTTTCTCTTCCTGACAAATTGTAATGCTTCATAGGTCAATAAAAATTATAATTCTTAAAAAAATAATCTTTACCAGATAAGTTTCCACTAATGAGCAAAGAATGGTTCAATAGAAATCTCTTGGCCTTGTGTCCTCCCTCTCAGGCTGCTTGTATGAAGTCGTTGATCAGCAGCAGCCATCAGCTGCAGACTGACAACGTGCCTGTTTGTGTTGCCCTCACAGGCGCTGCATTTGTGCTGCGCTCCGCTGGAGTTCGCAGGTGCTTCGTAAGCATCACCCTCTCACGACCCAGTCAGCACCTGCTGTCAGACTGTGTCCTGCTGCACAGAAACACCTGCAGCGACGTGCCGCTCAGACACAAAGCCTTCTTTTTCTGAATGACGTAACAGTCCTGCAGTCAAAGTGGACGAGCTTGTCTTTTCTCGAATTGTTGGCTTTAAAGTGTTTCTATGATCCTGTTGCCTGCAGTTTGCATTTATTTGAGTTTTTGTGGACATTTCTGATGAAAGTTCAGTTGTTGCAGGTTTTTAAAGTTGGTTATTTAGTAAGTGGTTGACTGAGGTCTTTTAGTGACTATTTCAGTGTGGAAGTACAATTTTCTGTTTGCAGCTTAATTTTTATATTGGGAGCGTAAATATTTGTACGTTTTCTGATGCAATTTATCGCCATTTGCCCAAAGTAAATGTAAAGCCTAATAATGATTTGCCTGTGTGTGTGTATTTCTCTGTAGTGTTAACAAAATATCTCATGAACCACTGGTATGATTACAGGTAGTCCTCGACTTACAACGTAGATCCGTTCTTATGCTGCCTCGTAAACCGATTTTCGACGTAAGTCGGAACGTACGTACATACTGTACCATATACTGTACATGTACAGTACTGTATTACCAAGCACTTAGCCTATCCTAACACAGTACCCTACATAATTATCAATTATTATTATTATGTTTGGGAGCCATAATGAAGGGCAAAAAGAGTTAATGGCCTACTGGGATGCTGGTGACGTCGTCCTCCTCGGTCCAGAGCGGCATACAGTACAATATTCTACCGCCGTTGTGCCGCTGCGTTACGACGTTTACGACATAAAACTGCGTAACTCGAAATAAGTTTCATAATAAATGGGAGATGCGTCGTAACCTCGAAACATTGTATCTCAAGACCGTCGTAACCCGAGGACTACCTGTACTTTAACGGATTTATTCAAGTCTGCAGACAATTCACAAACAGATGGACAAGACTGACTGCAAGTGTCGAGTCACTGTGTAACTGGATGGTTCCACCCTGAACAGGTCACCAGTCCATCACAGAGACAAGACAAACCACTCTCACTCATAGTGACAATGAAGAGTTGTAACGTATACACAGCTTTTTTGGTCTGCAGGAAACTGGAGCACCCAGAGAAAGCCTAATCATGCTCATAGAGAACATTCAAACAAATAGAAAGTCCCAAGCGGCAATCTGAACATGCAAGCTCATGCTGTGAGGCAACATCTCCAACCACTGCTCCACCATGCTGCTGTTTGTTAACACCAGTGAGAAGAGAATCAGTGCAGAATTTGACATTGTCTTTTACAATTATTTACATGTCAAACATATGTTGCTCTATGTTTAAAAAAAAAAAAAAAAAGACAAATGACAGTTTTACTGAGTAGAAACACTGTTTATTGTTTTGTTTATCATGGACCAGAGTTTTAGCATTAAAGCTATGTTTGCTATTCAATCAACCCACACAGAATGAATCTTGTTACGTTGATGTAGAACTTCCATCTTATCGTCTTTGAAAGAAATAATTCTACTCTACTTGTGTCATTTTTATAATTCATTTAATTAAACAATTGTATATCTCAATACTTTTTATAAGTCTGTCTTGCCATGACTGCATTAAATTTAGTAATTTTTTCATCAATAACATTATTCAGGCTGTCTTAGTTCTATTTGGGGCTCTGTTATTGAAAATAATGTCAACAATACAATATTTTGGACTTTCTTGAACATGAAGGTGTGATTTTGCTGTTTTGACCTGAAGCTCAGAGCTCAAGTATGCAGGAGGTAGAAAATAGTACACACATAACTGATTCCTTATGAAGAATGATGAACTTCAATCTTTTCTTCAGCTCTTATGGTTGTTTCTGTTATGGTTCCAGTCAAGCCAGTTGCCTGTTTCTGCATGCAGTTTCACACATCTTCGATCAGCATGGGTTTGCGTATGTGTGAAGTTATTTATATGTAAACTGTCAGAAAAAAAGCTAAAACTGCACAGCGGTGTCAAAAATAATCCTAAAAACACAAGGAAGGAGTCATATATTCACTGAAATGTTTTAGTGCAATATTAAAAAAAAAAAAAAAAAAAAAACGTTCAGGTATAGATTATCAGACATGTAATTTACTCACACAGTAGGTTATCTAACAACTTTTATTATTCTGATGTAGAAACTTTTTGGGTAAATGCAGAATGATCAAAAGACATTGTTGTCCCTAAAACAACAAATAGATAAAAAATAAAATGTAATGTGTACATGAATTAGTTTTGTAAATAGCTACCCTGTTGTTGGTCGCCTTGCAAGGACTTCATCATTTCAATAAGTAAATGGTTCCTGCTTTGTCACCTTATTGTACGCAGGCACAGATGTAACACGCCTGCAAAGGTTCCCTGGATGGACAAATCACCACTTGGGTTGTTTTAGGGACAACAATGTCTAATGTCTAACAATGTCTATTTGGAAACATTTATTTTTCTAAACATTTATTTATTAAAAATGAACAACGGCAAAGTGAGCACAGTTTTAGCTACAGGACAGATTAATGGGATACCGCTAGAGAAAAAAATATATATATTAAAATGAAAAAAAAAGGCATGGACAAAAAGTAAATACACAAACAAAAACAATGAATAAAACAGGAATATATCCACAAAGTAATTATATTAGATTATGTTACAACTACAGTATTGAAAAATAGCATTGCCATGTCAAAAGCCTAGATGGTATGTATGTATGTATGTATGT
>JARVGV010000645.1:33580256-33590735 GCA_031762435.1 Hypsolebias longignatus
TAACACAGTACCCTACATAATTATCAATTATTATTACGTTTGGGAGCCATAATGAAGGGCAAAAAGAGTTAATGGCCTACTGGGATACAAGTGATGCTGTCCTCCTCGGTTCAGAGTGGCGTACAGTACAGTATTCCTCTGCCGCTGCACCGCGTACAGTACAATAATTATCAATTACCAGTATTACTGTATTACGTTTGGGAGCCATAATGAAGGGCAAAAAAAGTTAATGGCCTACTGGGATGCTGGTGATGCCGTCCTCCTCAGTCCAGAGCGGCGTACAGTACAGTATTCCTCCGCCGCTGCACCGCGTACAGTACAATATTCTTCCGCCGCTGCGCCGCTGCGTTACGACGTTTACGACGTAAAACCGCGTAACTCGAAATAAGCCTTTTCATAGTAAATGGGAGATGCGTCGTAACCTTGAAACATTGTAACTCGAGGCTGTCATGACCCGAGGACTACCGGTATACTGAAACTTTCAGAAATTAATAATAGTTAGAACCTCTACAACTTATAACCTTTGTGTCAAGATCTGCTAACAAGACCTGCTAACAAGATCTGCTAACAAGACTGCTAACAAGATCTGCTAACAAAATTGCTAACAGGATCTGCTAACAAGACCTGCTAACGCTGCTAACAAGCTCCTACATCTGCCTGCACACGCAGTACGGACCCTTTCAGTTTCGCAGCGAAATTCAGTACAATTCAATTCAAAAATACTTTATTATTCCAAAGAGAAATTATTTGTTGTTGTAGCTCATCATCCTGGTTTCATTAGAGTTATTATAGATGCTGATGGTTTTGGGCATGAAGGATTTCTTATAGCAGTCCATCCCACAGCAGATCCGAAGGAACTGGCTGCAGATGCAGATCCATCCACACAGACCCTGCAGGCCTCTTGTCCTCTTGGGCAGCAGGACTGCCTGAATGCCGGCAGAACTCCTCGAGCAACGTCCATTTCTTGCAGCAGCCTGTCGAGCCCCTTGTTGCTGCTGACTTAATTGCGGGTACCAGAGGACGATCTCGGTCCTCCCGCTGTTTTAAGCCTTGGTCAGGCACTCGAGCACAGCCTCCAGGTAGATGGTAATGCATCCACAGCACCTCCTTTTCAACTCATTTGGGATTTGGGGCTGTGGTTGAGGTCTTATTTTGGCTTTTGAGATGTTAATGAGCAGCTCCTAGTTGTAGAAAACCACCTTGTTGTTATGGTTATACATCATAAGAAATATCCAAATGCGAAAAAAGGTTTCAGTAAAAATCCTTCCAGCGGCACAGCATCTGATACCAGAGGAAGCAATCATACGAAAAAAGTGATTTACATCCAGAAAAATTTGTAATTAAAGTTTTCAAAAGCAAAATCTCAGAATGAATGTAAGAGAGCTACTCCCAACATGCAGCCACCTTGAGAGGCGCAATTCTGGAACCTGGGAAGTTCTTTGTCTGCTGGACCTGGTTCTGGACTGCAGTCTGTGATGGCAGCTGCTGCGGTCGTTATTACCATGAAGCTGCTGACTAGACCTGCTACCAAGACCTGCTAAGCTGCTAACAAGACCACGCCAACAGAACCATGACGTTGAAAGAACCTCACTGCTAACAGGACCACACTAGATGTTTTTCTTTTTCAAATGTGGCTCCTTGTTTTTTTTTTAGTATTTTAGTAGTATTTTTATCATGTTTTGTAGTATTTTATCAGTATTTTTATCTTGTTTTTTAGTATTTTAATAGTATTTTTATCTTGTTTTTTAGTATTTTAGTAGTATTTTTTATCATGTTTTTAGTATTTTAGTAGTATTTTTTAATTGTTTTTTAGTATTTTAGTAGTATTTTTAACATGTTTTTTAGCATGTTGTATTTTGTGTGTTTTTTGTATTTTATTAGTATTTTTAGTGTGCTTTTAGTATTTTTGCTGCATGCTTTGATTAATTTTTTTTTTTGGCGAGTCAAGATGGTTCTTTTCATCCTCAGCATGTCATAGCATGGTTGACCTTGTGTTGATTTTGCATATGACAAATAAACTTAACCTAACCTCAACTCCATTGAAGATGGCAGTGACAGCTAAGCGTCTTTAGCAAACACATAAATCTAAATAACACAGCTAATTTTACACATAGTGAGCTCATATTTGGTGTGGTAGTAGCTTAGAGTCGTCCTGAGCACATATTCTAATTGAATTTGGCTGATCTGTTTTTAAGTTTCACATTAATTACTACTGTCAGCTCCATCATATTTTGTTTATAAAATATCTCTTGAACCACCTGAAGGATTTTTAATGAAACCCAGAAACTGATCAGCCAGCTGGGTGGTGATTTTATACATCCATCTTTGACTTTAATTTTATGAATCAGCTGATCGGGGTTTATTTTTAGGAGTGCTATGTGGATGTGCCATCATGGCCTTCTCCCTCCCCGCAGCTCTTTCTTTGCAGAAATGACAGTGATAAAATAAAAAGCCAGCAGAAATCTCAAACTTTGCTGTTAATGCTACTTGTCTAAAGTTACCCCTTACTTTTTATTCAAAATTCCAGTAAATATTATGCTATAAAAATATAAATAAATATTGTAAAATATGATATTAATGCTAAATATTGTGTAGTGACAAGAAAGTGATTTCAGTTTAACTTCTGTTGGAAATTGTCTCTCAGCAGAGTGAGACACACCAGCTGTTGCATCCCTCTGAACAGTCAGTCCCTTTTTTTATCCCCATGATTATGGGAGGGTTACATAAACGCTGAAAGCCCAGCCACCACTCCTCACTTGTTACATAAATCCGTGCAGGTGACCTCTTTGTTGTGCACTGTGGGGTTTGTGGTTATCCTCTGCTTCCCACATGTCCACATGGGCTGTAATAAAACTCTGTGTGGAAGAACAGACATCAGGAATGCAGCAAAAAAAGATGACCAAAAAAAGAAGATTGATGTCACCACAGAGCAAAACATTCATCTTAGTATGCTGCACTGCATGTTTGTTTCAGTTTGCTAGTTTACCACATCTGTGTGTAACGTGGGCCCGAGGACCTGAAGATGTGTGGATTGGATTGACCTGGAGAGCATCCTGATGTTTGGATGTCACAGATCTTTGTAATTGGCTTGTCCTCCTTTCAGACCACGTGGCTTAGTGTTTCTGTTCAGCCTCACCCGGCTGCCTTTTCCCTTCTGCAGCGTTAGCCGGGAGGGTAATGCTCGACATGCGGCGCCCATATGGACAAGTTGCAATGAGACCACCTGTTCCAACTTTGTTCCAACACGTGTAGACAGAGATTTACTCATACGACCTGGGTGTGGGCTAATGATGGAGAGGTCAGTACGCACATCCTGGATGGTACCACACACACACACACACACGCGCACACACACACACACACACACACACACACGCGTGCGCGCGCGCACACGCACGCACGCACACGCACACATACACCATCAGCTGACATTAGGGACCTAATGAACGTCACTGGTTGAAAAATAACTTTTGATGGGATTCTTGCCAACTATACAGAAAGAAGCCTGAAGAGTTGTGTCACTGTAGTTCTTTAAATATGTAAATTCAGTAAATGCTGAAATAAAGACCTATTATTTCTCAAAGGACTGCTGCTTATCATGCACTGTTTTTCATGCTAGAGTTTTAAATGAGAAGGGAAACTCATAAATTATGTCATGTTGGATCTCGTGAGATTTTGTGAGATTTAACTCAGAGTATGTGTGAGGATGACTTTAAGCTACCACCACATTGCAATTTAGCTCAATATTTGTAAATATGACAAAGTTGGAGCCAATTTTGTGTTTGCTAGAGTCAAGTAGCTGTGACAGAGGCCTTAAATAAGATTAATTAAAAAACGTACTGGTAATCAACTGTAGATTTACATCAAATGATTAAATTCTGAAAGTGTGATTAAAAACTTATCCAGTGTTTCATGATATTTTTTTGAGGATTTTATATCAACATTGACAGCTCTTCGGTGGGAAGGTACTGCAGGGATTCATCCTCGGTCCTCTTCTGTTTTCTTTATACCTGCTGCCACATAGGTGCTATTTTTCGTAAACATGGCATATCTTCATTTTTACACTGATGGCTGTCAAATTTACTTACCTCTGAAGCACAATGGTGCACGCTCTATCCAGCCTCTTCTTGACTACCTGGTTGACATCAGGGATTAGATGGTTTTAAATTTCTTAAACTTTAATGAGAAGAAGACAGAAGTCATATTGTTTTCACCTAATGGCACAGTCAAGAACCGCGGTATAGACTTTTCCTCTCTAGCCCCGTTAGAGAAACAAAGAGTCACTAATCTGGGAGTGAAAATGGACCCTTCCATGAAACTTAACAGTCATGTAAACATGATTGTTAAATCCTGTGTTTCGTTTTTTCCAGTTGAGGCAACTGTCTAAATTGAAGCCCTTACTGTCCAAAACTAACATTGAGACAGTAAGACAGTAATACATGCTTTCATATCATCCAGGCTTGATTACTGCAATGGTCTTCATTTTGGAATAAGTCAGACCTCGATTACATGTTTACAACGTGGTTCAAAATGTTGGAGCCCAATTTTTTAAAACTGGTACAGGCAAAAGAGAGCACATTACTCCAGTTCTGGCCTCTCTGCACTGGTTCCTGGTTCACATTCAACTTCATGTATGTTTTATATCTCTGAACAGTTCTGCCCCCTCCTATCTCGCTGATCTGCTGCAGCCATATGTCCCACAGTGCTCTCTGAGGTCAGACCAGATGCTTTTATTGCTTCCAGGCACTCGTTTTAAGTTCAGAGGTGAATGGACCTTCTCTGTTGCAGGTCCAAAACTGTGGAATGAGTTACCACTACATGTCAGACATGTATCTCTTACGGTTTTTAAGTCTTGTTTAAAAACACACTTTTTTTCCCTGACTTTTAACACTGTGTGAGTTGATTTTAATTTGTCTGTATTATATAATGTTAGTCGTTTAGTTCTTATCTTTACCTCTGTGTGATCTATGTATTTTTTGCCATGTCCTTTGCTTGTTTGTTTCTGCTGTTCAGCACTTTGGTTGGCCTTGTTGCTGTTTTTAAGGGCTTTATAAATAAAGTGGCATGGTATGATGTGGTATATTTTGCTAACAGACAAATGGGAATTGATGTCAACGTCTAAAGCAAAAAGTTTTAACAGATCTTGAAAATAAGTAAATTAATAAATTCTGACATCCAAGATGATTAACTCCAAACACTGATAAATATTAATATTATAAATATAAATATTAAAGAGGAGAAGATAATTTCAGCTTTCCAAAAGTAGTAAATCAGTATTATTAATTTTACTTATAAGCTTGTTAAATAAACACTACTTATTTCAGTCCTGGTTTGGTTTCATTCACTCTTAGGAGAACCAAGAATCATCTCTCAGATTTCGTAGCAGCATAATTTTATTGCTGGGTGAGTTTGAAACAATCCCATTGTTCTGTTGACTTGTAATTAGTTCCTCAACACAGTTATAACTGCTGTTGTTTCCTGACTTTCCCTCTGTGTGTGCGCGTGCGCGTGCTTGAACGCCATAAACTGGGATGTGACTCCACGTTGTCCAGGACATTGTGTCCCTACCTCTCACTCCCCCTCACTTTTACATTCCACTTCACTGTATGGCGGCCAGATTTGGGAAGCTTCTCTCTGCGCCTCGTGCATTTCCTGTCTTTCTGCTGATGCTTGGACTCCAGATTTTATGGTAGAGCCCTATGGAGGACCTTTTAGTCATTTTCTCAGTGGCTGTAGAGTCAAGGCCAAGGAAGTGATGATACACTTGGTTGTTTTAGTTGCATCAATGTCTTTTTTTATGTTTGTAGGCGTGGGCACTCACAGACCTGCAATACTCCAACGCCAATCCATTGATTTGCAGAAAAAGCTGCAGTAGCTACCTGTTTTTGTGTAAACACACATCCAGGATGTAAAGAGTCGGATTAAAGTGTCTCTGCTACCCCAGAAACCTGTCACCACCTCACAGATCCACCCTATGATTCCTCGTAGCACACCTCCATGCACATAGAGACACACAAAACACTGAAGTGATTGTGTGCACAGAGCAAAACGTGGGAGTATTTGTAAGAAAATGCCTTTCTATTGTTGCCCACAATCATGTTTAGTTACATAGTTAAACCCATTTTGATGTAAATGTTCAAATAAGGTTTGATATTCTGTAAGTTAACTGGTTTGCTGTTTCTAATTTTGATTGTGCCATTTATTTGTTCATTTGGTCTGAGTTGTTGGGACTGCAGCCAAAGCAGAGCCGCTCCGACTCCCTGCAGTTCTTCCGGCAGGACACCATGGCATTCCTAAAACAGACAGACTAAATCTCTCCCGCATGAGCTGGGTCTGTCCAAGGGTCTCTTTCCGGTTGGACATGCCTGGAATACCTCACCTGGGAGGCATACGGGAGATGACAAACGTCCTGACTATCTGAACTGGGCATTTGATGTCCAGACTCTGAACTGGGCATTTGACGTGGACTTTAAAACGCTCAGGGAAGAATTGAATGTTTTCATTTTTAAAAGACAAAATTAAGAAATAAAACTAAAAACGTGGTTGCTAAATGGAAGAGCAGGTTGTGTCATTGTTTAGCCATAGCAGCGGTCTGGCACAGAGAAATCCCATATTGACAAAGGCTTCAGGAGAGAGTGAGATTAGTGTTTGCTCTCAAAGATAGGCCTGTTTTCCTAATGGCAGAACACATTTACTTAGTGCTTGTCAAACACCTTCTACACAGATCAACAAATTGACTTAGACCGCTCAGTGCTCTGTCATCATTACAGCACAGAGCTGACTGGATCAGCACCAAATTTGCTTCATTACACACATTTATGTCCTTTAGTTTTGTTAAGGTGCATGAAGTGAAACCTGTTGTGAATCAGATGTAAAATGTAAACTCTTTGTTTTTCTGTCTAACTTTAAACCTCAACTATTTTATACAATTAACTCACTTTGCTGAAACTAGCCAGGAGTCCAGTGCCACCCTTTATATTATGTTCTCCATCTTTTAGCCAAAGAAGCATTGAGCAGAATATATTTAACAATACTGTATTGGGCAGCATATTAAAATTTGAACTCCATTGTTTTAAAGTGATTTCCAATTTTGGCTGAAACCTCCCCAAATAGAACAAATTCTGATGGTCAGAAAGTCAGACATTTACTGTTGAAAATTAAAAGCAACAAATCAGCCATTCTTGATTATAGCATGGATACTGGCTGCAGCCTTCATCATGAAGCCTGGTCTGCTTTAAGCTTGAGGTTCTCATCCAGCACCTTCTTCTCTGAGGTCCATATACATCTACGTCTGATGAGGAAATGATCGCTGGACTGAGATGAAGTAAACACTTTGAGAGGCCATGAGAGCGGCAAATAAAGGGATGTGACCATTTTACTGTCTTTTTTTTTTTCCCACATCAACATGTAGGCTTGTAAACATTTGTGCAAACTAATTAAACCCCTTTAATACCTAGTATTTTAAACGTGACGAGAATATTTTTACATAATCAGTCTTCTTTCTTCTTTTGCTTCTAATTGTGTGGTATGTTGAAATTAGTTTATATAATTCATTTGCCCACAGGCTTTTTACATTGTCTTCTTAAACCCTATTCACATGGGATTACTAGGGACCACATGTAATACATAAATTACTCCCCAACATATGCTTTTTATGTGGTGCATTCGCACAGGATAACCAAAAACTGAGATTTAGCTGAAATTTATGGACATCTTCCGGATATAATGTTAAAGAGTTAAAAACGTCACGATAAGCTCAAATTGACAACCTGTCACCAGTTGTGCGCATCCACTGACCCACCGATTACTTGCGACCTGTCCAGGGTGTCTCCCACCTCTGATGGCTGGACATGGGCAACAGTGACCCCCCACTACCCGAAATGGAATAAGCGGGTAATTACAATGAATGGATGGATGGATGGAGCGAACAGCTGATCACCGGTTGAACGCGTCTCCACCTGCTATCATCTGCGGTGAAGGAAGTAGCAGCATCTACAAAAGCCAAAGTGAGTTCATTTAAAATAGCCTTGTTCTGTATTTTTACAAATGAATTATAAATTTTTGCTTAGAAAACAAAATCCAAAACAAAAACCGCCTCATTATGTATCGGATCCCGCCCATTTCTGTCCAAATCACAGAGATGCCTATTCGCATTGGATTAATATTATCACAGGACCTCAGAGTTCAGCAAAATATACAGTAGTAGGTAATTTGCGGGAGAATTTTTACTTTACAAATTACTGACATGGCCGATTCGCATGAGGTTAACAATACAGACAATCTCTGTAATTACTAGCATGTGGTCCCTGGGTAAAACTAATCCTGTGTGAATAGGGCTTTAGATAGATTTTCTTACCACGTAATTCACCTCTCTCTCTCTCTCTCTCTCTCTCTCTCTCTCTCTCTCTCTCTCTCTCTCTCTCTCTCTCTCTCTCTCTCTCTCTCGCTCTCGCTCTCGCTCTCGCTCTCGCTCTCGCTCTCGCTCTCTGTCTCTCTCTCACTCTCACTCACTCGCTTTGATCTGCAAAATAAAAAAAAATGGTTATAGTATTTTATTAAATAACAAAACATGAATACATTACAATACAATAAATGCAGTTGAGGCCAAAAATAAGATTTTGCTATTCCAACAACTCTGAAAGTCTTAATAAAGTCAATACTTTTAAACTTGGTGAGATGAGTTAAAGTTCAAGCCTAGTTTCTTCCTACACACGCTGTTATTTTTATTTTTTCAGACTTCTTGAGAGATGAGCCAAGTTATTAGTAGTTATTTGAGTGTTGACTAACTTTGTCAGTCTGTTAAGATGATGCTACACTGCTTCAGTAATGTTGAAGCTCTACGAGGGTTAATCCATTAGAAATTGTTTCATTGGGAGCTTTTCTATCCAGGTTAGCCTTTACTGCTTTGGCAGTGCGATTGAGATTATTGTCACAAAAAATGAAGCGGTTTCCAGATGGTATTACAGTGACTGCCTTCATGAAGCGCTCTGTTCTGGTTTGACGAGAATACACACCTCTCGTTGTAGTGTAGTCGACAGCAGAACCTCCACCGGGTTTTATGAATGGCAGTAAAACTTTTCTGTTTTAATTTCCTCTTCTCGTTCTCTGAAAAAGTTCACATATGGGTCTATCGCTGTAAGACACATTGCCACTTCTTTTCAGTGCAGTTCAGAAACCTAAACCTCTTCTGCCTGTTTTTGTTCCCTAATAATGGTATCATTCCTCACGAACATATTTCTAAAAATGCAAGTTGGTTTTTCTTTTGTCTTTTTTTCCGCCTTAGGAGTTTTCAACAGATTTTACCCCAATGGTTTTATTTTATGGGTTTTTCTAATACAGTAGTCCCTCGTTTATCGCAGAGGAGCCGTACCATGAAGCCCAGCGATAAGTGGAAAACTGCGAAGTAGGACTAGTGGTACAAGAAGGGAACCCTTTCCGCACTCTTGCAATATTTTAAATAATACAGTATTTCTAAACCCTAAACGCTCTAAAAGAGCACAGAATGTCATGATTTCAGCTCTGCCTCCGCTGCTCTTGGCCACACCCACTTCTCTGCATCAGAGCAGAGATCAGCTGATCAGCTGTAGGATGAATCTTTTTCTGTAGCTTGGGCTGCACACTGGTGCTAAATAATTTTAAATAATTAAAAAAAAAAAAAAATCCCATACCGACCGTGCGGCTCATCCATCAGTCAGCCAATTGTGGGTCACGGCCAATATTATTTTGAAAAATTGCAATAGAGCGAGTCCGCAAAAAACGAACCGTAAAGTAGCGAGAGACTACTTCATTGTTCTAATACTTGAAGAAGGCCTTCTGTAATTGATTTGTCAGTACGCAATACCAAATCAGTAACAAGCTATGAGAAACACATTCATAGTTTCCCTCCAGCTGTTTAGTGTTGGATACTTTGGAGCTGAGTCATAATTTTTATCCCAATCTCATTGCGAGTCACATGTTTAACCATTTTAAGTTAATAAAACACAGCAAAGCACATTAAAAGTCTGCGTAGCCAGTTTGAATAATATGCCAGTTACACTCAAGAAGTGTTTATCACACACTGACCACAGAGATGTGACTTTAAAATAGTGTGTATATGAGATATAAATAGGTCCATATATGTTAATGTTGGCTTCTGTTGAGTTTAAAGACAAACACAAAATCAGAATATTCAACTTCAAACCACAAGATCTTATTCTCAAACCGTCTAGTTAAAACTTCAAAATAAAATACAAATTTGAAATGTGAAGGTATTAGGACATAAAGCTGCAGGGAGTTATACTCTGAGACGAAACGGTGCACTTTTTACTTGATAACTTCAACTTTTGCTAATTTTAAGTTTTTAATTTTCAGCTTACTGAATAAAATCTTCAAAATTTGAAGCTTTAGCTTTTTAAAATTGTAAGTTGGTTTTGGTTTTAAACATAAAATATCTCTAAAAGAAAAAAACATGTTTTTTATGTGATGCCTTTAGGAATTTAC
>JARVGV010000645.1:33608819-33619381 GCA_031762435.1 Hypsolebias longignatus
CAGGTGGAAGAAGGTGGTTCTAGTAACATTTTAATGTGGAGGATAAAAGAAATGTCCTGATCAAAAATAACACCAAGATTTTTAACATTAGAACTGGAGGAAGATTAATGCCATCTAATTAGGGTGAAAGACAGAAAAATTAATTCCTAAGATGCTCAGGTCCAAAAACTAAAACTTCAGTCTTGTCCGTGTTCAAATCAGAAAATTTGGGGTCATCCAGGCTTTTTTGTCTTTAAAACATGCTTGTAGTTTAAGTAGCTGATTGGATTTATTCATGGACAAATATAATTGTGTATAAAATTTGAAACATTTTTTTTTCTTCTGAGGCAGTACCTTTTTATGACCACTAGATGGTGCCCCCACCCCCCATGAAAAAAAAAATGACCAGCAACAACTGGCATAATCCCACCCCACCCTGTGCCTTTCCTGATAGCTGTTTTCAGTCCACCCGGAAAAGCAGCTTGTTGTCCAGCTGGAAGGCTGAGTCGGGCATGGTGTTCATCAAGCCATGTTTCCATGAGACAGTGTACAGCATAGTTCCTCATCTCCTGTAAAACGCTCACTCTTTGTAGCAGACCATCTACCTTGTTTTTATAAGAGCAGATGTTGGCCAGGAACAGAGATGGAATAGGCGGTCTGTTAGCATTAGTCTTTAGTCTTGCTAATACTCCACCTCGTTTTCCTCTTTTCTCCACTTGCAAACAGCACTTCCTTTACCCCTTAGTGCGCTGGTCCCCCCACACTGATGTCCGTAGTAGCTGCAATCGGCCGAGCGTAGCTTTCAGGTTGTGGTCCATTACTGCTGTTTGTTAGAGTTGTCATTTCTAACTTGAACCCGGAGCTCGGCCCCGCCTGACCCGGAATAGGGCTGTGCCGGGCCATAATAATGTACAGGCTGGGTCGGTGTTGGGCTTTTGATTTCATCAGCAGATGAGCGCGGCTGACTATCCAGCTGTCATACAATCACCAGCTTCACACGGCTGTTTCACCGCATGCTGACCAGCCTTGAAAGAGGTAAAAAGTTCAGTTAAGCTTCAGATGGACTGCTGCCAGTGATCCACCAGCCCAAATGGACGTTCATTCAGCCACTGCACTCAGCGGACGCATGTGGCCGATGACCCAAACAGGTGAAGTCGCAAAAGATCCGACATGTCAGGGCAGCATCTGTGTCTGAATATTGCAGAATTCAGGCAGAAGCTGGGATTTAATGCACTTTGACGTCCATGAAAGGACAAACACCCCATCATCTCTGATCTTCTGCCCCCTTTACACAGCCACGCTTATCCCAATGGTAAATGGTCTGTACTTATATAGTGCCTTTGTATCTTATTGAGAGACAAAAGCACTTTACACTACATTCTGTGCCCTCGGGTACCCATTCATACATCACTCTATATTTTTACAAAGAATAATCAGCGCTTTATCACATTCATACACCGATGGGACACATCAGAGGAAATGAGGGGTTCAGTGTCTTGCCCAGTGACACTTTGGCATATGACTGCTGGTGGAATCAAACCCCCAGCTCTCGCACTAGAGGATGACTGCTCTAACCACTCAGCCACAGCTGCCTATCCACCGACCATTAATAACTATAAAAGCAGTCAAAATTTGATAACAAATGTGTGTGGGAGGGTTGGACTTGTAATTAACATTAATTTGACGGGTTGGGTGGGGTTTGGAAATGATGGCTATGGGCTGGGGCCAGGTCAGGTCTGATTGTTTTGGGCTCAAATACAGCTCTACTGTCTGTGAAGTCAAACCTTCTCTTATGCTGATAAGTTCGGTTCGTCTATAATTCACACATTTAAAGCATGCTAAGTTAATTCACATGCTTAAAGCGTGCTAAGTTGGGCTCAAAGCCAATGTCAGAGTAAAGAAAACTGGGTTTTCCACTGGGAGCCTGAGAAACTGCTGCTCGACACTGTGTGGCCATCTTTTTACTAGAAAAACCCCCAACTCATTTTACAAAGTTGAATTACCATAATGTCTTATTTAAAGTGATGCAAATAAAAAAGATGGTTGTGGAATGATAAGTCTCGGGTTGTGTTAAGCCAAGTTTCAGAAAAAGATCCTAACATTTGACAACCCAAGTTTGGAAAAGTTAAGATTAATAAAGCTTGATAAAAACATTGCAATGATTTTCAAATATTTTACTCACTGTGGAACAAAATAAACTACAATGGAGTATAAGGGTCACAATAAAAATAAAAAATAAAGTAATTTTTTATGAGAAAAACATCAGAGTATTACGAGAATAAAGTTGTAGTATTACAAAATTAAACTCGTAATTTTACAAGAATAAAGTCGTAATATTATCAGAACTCCAACATGAAAAGCAGTCTTACAACTGCGGTGAAATTATGAAGCATCTTGTTAAGTTATGCTTTGGTATTGGTTTTACATATAAAAAAAATATAGTAATCTGTTAGCACATGAGCATCAGATTATTATCAGCGTCAGGATTTTGGAACAATTGTGCAAACAACTATGTCTGTTTTGAAGAAATAACCACATGGATTTGGAAGATATTGCTTCTTTTGTGGACGAGGCACTTTCTGGTGGTTACATCTGTGTGCCATTCAAAGAGGTTTTGTTGTTTCTCAGCAGACAATGAGGATGGCCATCAAGATTTTGGATCCAGTGGGAGCTGAACTTCAGCGAGCATGGCATCTCTGACATTGCTGTTTATCTAACTGAAAATGACTTTAGTCTGGTAATACTATGACTTTATTCTTGTAATATAATGACTTTATTCTCGTAAAATTATTACAGTACTTTATTCTCTAATTATTTTGACTTTATCTTCTATGACTTTACTCTCATAATTTTATGACATTTTTCTCATAATACTGTAACTTTCTTTCTTGCAATGTAATTTTTTTTTTCATAGGGTGTCACTAATACTCCATTGTAATAAACATATCAAATGTTTAAAGTATTTTTTAACTGTTTTTTGTTTTGTTTTGTTTTTTTGATGGCAGCAACCCATCTCAAAAAGTTGGGCCAGGGTCAGGTTTACCACTTTGAATCTTCTCCTCTTCTTTTACTGACAGTCTGTAAATGTTTAGAAACAATTTTCTTCTTTGCTCAATAGTTTGCTGTATATGAGCAGATGTTCTAAATCCTGTGAACAGTTTTCTGCATTGATGTTGCCTTTGCTGCCCACGCCAGGAACATTAATGTATATCCATACCACTAGAGAGGCAGACTTCTGGACTGCAATGAGTGCAGGCTGGATGTTCCCTCTCCCCTTTAGTACAAAGGACATGGTCTCTGTGGTTTCCAAAGGAACTTCTTAATTTTTATTCATTGTACCACAGAACAGTTCCCTTTCAGTCGGTTCACTATGGTGCAACACATAGGTATGGGGAATTGCGCCCTTGCGCATTCACCTGTGAAGTTTATTTAATCACGCCTGTCAAGGCCAATGAGACTTCTGCATGGCCAGGAGGCCCTGCCCTCCGGGTATAAAGCATGCAGCATGTCTCATTCCACCATTATATTGCACTTCACCTTCGCTTCAAGCTGTTCTTCGTGGGACCTTGTGTGGCTGAACTGCCCGACTGGTGGTGAGCCTGCTCCCTACCCAGGGCGTCACATCAAGCTTTTCCTCGTGCTTAGCCCAGCTAACGTCGAGTATTCGCTGCTGTTTTGTCGTCTCGTTTAGCTTAGCTAACGGCTACCCCCCCCCCATTTAGCTTGCTAACTGGGAGGCTGGAATCACGAACAGCACTACGACGGTCTACGGAACCAACCTGTTTAGCGCAAGCTAACTGGTTACAGGTCCTCCTCTACCGCATGGCACCGGAGAGGAACAAGAAGCCATCGAAGGCCTCGGACAAGGCGACCAGACCGGGAAGCCCCGGGTCACGGCCATGTCCAAGCATGTGTGGATTCTTCATCTCGGCCACGGACACCCATGAAGCCTGCCCCATGTGTTTGGGCATGCTGCACGCTAAGGCGGCGCTGCTCAACCCGGACTCGTGCGCGCACTGTCGCCAGCTCCGGCAGGCGGTCCGTGAACGACGTGGGCAGTTTTTAATGAAGACTGGGGAACTCAGCGGCAGCGGAGGACCTGCTCTTGTCTGAGCCTCTCAGGCCAACAGCGGACCTGGAGTCCGACGAGTTGGACGACACAGGAGTCTTGACTTGGGGAGACCAAATGGACATCCTCCAGAGCGAGGAGGAGAAGGACACAAAGTCCAGATTCGACATGCAGGACATGCTGCTGTCAGACGAGGTCTCCCTTATAGCCTTCAATGACATCTCTGAAGACCAAGCGGATCAGGATGTTGAAGAGGAGGCGGAAGCCCTCTCTCAAGGGACCGCGGCAGCGCCCGGTGAGACGGACGGCTCCACTTCAGCTTTGTTCAACTTGTGCGGCAGGGCGGCAGAGTCTTTGAACATGACGTGGCCCGCTCCTCCACCTCGACAGCAACAGACGAGGCTGGCGGGCAACTACTTCCTCCCACGACAGCAGGCCTCAGTGAGACACAAAATGCATTTTGACGGAGCTCACTCATTCCTGGTCATCGCCCAAGGCTCCGCTATCCCTCCCCCTCTCCCAGTTCCTGGACGTAGAGGGCATGGAGCCGGCTGGACTGTCTTACATCCCCCCTATGGATGAGACGCTGGCAGCGCATTTGGCGCTTAAGACCTCCGCCTCAAAGCCCATGCTCCCCAGCAAGCAGTGTCACTTTTCAGCCCTCCAGCTGGAGAAGATTTACCGAGCACAGTGCCTTGCAGCCTGCGCGCTCAACATAGCCTCCATGCTGCAGGCGTACCAGGCCAAAAAGCGTCAGGCCCTGCAGAAAACTGTCGCCCCTAAAGGGAAAACGACTGAGCCGCTGGAAGAAGCTCATAGAACCGCGGACCTCATCCTCCGCCTGACGGGCTCGGCCACCACCACGCTGGGCAAAAGTATGGCTGAGGTGGTGGTCGCCCAACGCCATCTGTGGCTCACTCTCACGGAGCTTCTAGAGAGCTAGCGCGCTGCCTTCCTCCACCAGGCTGTTGAACCTTCAGGCCTGTTAGGGGGGGGCCTGGAGAAGATCCAGAACTGCTGTGACCTGTGGAGGAAACAGGAGGAGGCCCTGCGGGAGAGCATGCCGAGGCGTCACTCCAGGGACTCAAGCGGTCACAGAAACGCGCCTCAGCGCCAGCAATCCCTCCCCAGACGTCCAGCTCACAAGAGACCGTCTCTTGAGCCAGAGCAGCGGGCAACGTCCACCTCAGAGCAGCAAGGACACCCTCCTCAGGTACAACAAGCCTGGTCCAAGCACCGCTTTGTCCCCAGGACAGCTGGGCAGCCCAGGACCTCCTCGATGGGGAGAGACAGGAAGCAGAAGTCAGCCTAGCGCTGCAGCTGCTTCACGATCATTCCGAGCACTTTCACCCACCGGGAAAAAGAAAGGCCGCACCATTGTCTCCAGCGTCTGTGGTCAAGAAACCACCACTGACTGGACAGGACTGTTTGTTAACACACCAAACACTTCACCCTGTTTGTGTAACAAAAATAAACTTTTGTCCCTCAACAATAAAACCAGACCATTGTCAAACTGCTCTGTGTCATGTGTCGAGGTTAAAGGGAAAGTCAGACCATTTTTTAATGCGCGAAGAGTCAATAAAGAGGCTGGGGCCTCGTCTCACACAGACTGGTTCCCCTCCTCTAATAAGACTCAGCCCAAAGCAGGGCCCTATGAGCTTGCACTTGAGGCCGGTGGGCCAGCTCCTGCAGCCGGCCCCACCACCCCCATTAGAATGCAAGACCCGTCTCATCCACACAGGCCTTGTGTCACCAACACAACATCCACTAGAGGGCCCAGGAGGCCCACATGTGAACATGCCTCTCAGACTTACCGGTACTGCTCAAGCGAAGGCCTGGTTAGCATGCGCACCGTCACAGTGGATTATGGGAACTGTAGTCAACGGATACAGACTGTAGTTCAGCAGGCCGCTGTGGTGCTTCAAAGGGGTAATAACATCCACAATGAGCCCGGATCTGGTCCCTGTTATGGACAAGGAGATCCAGTCACTCCTGGACAAGGGAGCAGTGCGGACTGTCCCCCCTGGGGAGACAAACATGGGTTTTTACAGCCGCTACTTCGTGGTACCCAAAAAGGATGGAAGCCTCCGTCCGATTTTGGATTTGAGACGACTGAATAAGCGTCTAAGGTCATTCAAGTTCAGAATGTTAACCTTATGCCATGTGATTCACTCAGTGTGTCCTGGGGACTGGTTTACCAGTGTGGACCTCAAGGACGCCTACTTTCATGTCCCCATCCTGCCAAAACACAGACAATTTCTGAGTTTTGCATTCAAGGACAAAGCCTACGAGTACCAGGTCCTCCCGTTTGGACTGTCCCTGGCTCCTCGGGTATTTACAAAATGCCTCGAGGCAGCACTGAAGCCCCTGAGAACTCAGGGTATCAGAACTTTGGACTACCTGGACGACCTCCTCGTTCTCGCGGAGTTGAGCCACCAGGCCCAGACACACACGTCCCTCCTGATTTCTCACCTGAGGGCTCTGGGCTTTGTGATAAACGAAAACAAAAGCCAGCTCTTACCCAGCCAGAAGATCTGTTACCTGGGGCTGGAGCTGGACTCAGTCTCTTTTCAGGCAAGGCTGTCAGACAAGAGGATACAAGACCTCCAGCTGTGTTTGGAGCGGTTCCAACACAACAAGGTGTTAACAGTCAGGCACTGTCAACCTCTTCTGGGTCTCATGGCATCCACAATAGTGGCTGTGCCGCTGGGCCTATTGAATATGAGGCCTTTTCAACTCTGGTTTCATGCAAAGCAGCAGTCCATCCCCCCTCATCAACACCAGCAGGTGAGAATCAACTCTTCATGCTTGGAGGCCTTGAGGCCGTGGAAGAGCACAATAGCCCTCAGCAGGGGGGTCCCTCTCGGCCGAGTGCTGTCTTGCATGCTTGTCACGACAGACGCATCAAAGACGGGCTGGGGGGGGGCATATGCAGGACTCAGCACATCAGGGGTGTGTGGTCCCCCCAGGAGGGCGAGCTCCACATAAACTACCTGGAGTTGATGGCTGTGTTTTTGTCCCTGAAAAACTTCAACAAAACAGGTCTTGTCTCACAGCAGAACGTCCTGATCTGCACGGACAACACGTGCAAGTTTGCGCACGTAAACAGGCAAAGGGCATTCACTCGCTTCCCCTCCTCCGTCTGACTCGGGAGCTGCTACAATGGTGCAGCTCTCACCTGTTATCGATCAGAGCGACTCACGTCCCAGGAGTGGAGAACTTCGGAGCAGATGTGCTCTCCAGGGGGGCCCCTCTACCCACAGAGTGGCACCTTCACCCCGAGGTTGTGAATCAGATCTGGTAACGGTTCGGCAAGGCCGACGTAGATCTGTTCGCCTCCAGGGAAAATGTACACTGTCGTATGTTTTTCTCCATACAGGACATGAACGCACCTCTAGGCCTGGAAGCTCTGGCATACGACTGGCCAGCAACCATGCGCCTTTACGCATTCCCACCAGTGGCCCTGATTCAGGCGACACTGGAGCATGTGTGCAGGGGCGCTTTCATGCTGCTCTTGATGGCCCCGAGGTGGCCAAAGAGAGTCTGGTTTGCAGAGATGATACCACTTCTGGCAGGACGCCCGTGGCGCCTAGCTGTATGCAGGGATCTCCTGACCCAGGCTCATGGCCAAATCTGGCACCTGCGCCCAGAAATTTGGGATCTGTGGGTCTGGCCCCTGAAAGGCTGAAACTGATGTAAGCAGGCTTGCCTTGTAATGTGATTAACACAATACAGTGTGCATGAGCAACTTCGACGCAGTCACTGTATGCTCACAAATGGCAGATTTTTGAGTCCTGGTGTCAGGAAAGGAACATTGTTCCCTATTCCAGTGACATTTCACAGATTCTCACATTCTTACAAGATCTGTTGGAAAAGGGTTGCTCCTTTTCCACTATAAAAGTTTTCTTGTCCGCTATCTCGGCTTGTCATGTACGATGGGGAGGAGGGTCTCCTGGCTCCCATCCTCTTGTGATTTGATTCATGAAAGGTGTGCTGTGGCAGAGGCCTCCGCGCAGGGCCCTGGTGCCTCAGTGGGACCTGATCCTGATCCTGGACGCTCTCTGCGACGCCCCATTCGAGCCTTTTCAGAGTGTAGGAATGGACTTGCTGTCCCACAAGACAGCCCTCCTCCTAGCTCTGTACTCTGCGAAACGTGTGGTTGACCTCCACGTCCTTTTGGTGCATCATTTGTACACACAGTTTGTACAAGATGGCTCCAGAGTGACACTGCGCCCTAATCCGGCCTACGTCCCTAAGGTTCCATCCTTGTCTACAAGAACCTTGCTGTTGAGCTGTCAGCTTTTCCTCTGCCTCTGATCCTCACAATGGAGCAGGAACGCATGGTGGCGCTCTGTCCAGTGTGTGCATTACGCATTTACATGGAGAGGACAAGGAGCTGGCGCAAGACAGATCAGCTGTTTGTGTGCTTTGCTAAACCAGCTGCTGGAAGAGCCCTGTCCAAACAGCAGCTCTCCCACTGGATCACAGAGGTGATCTAAAAAGCCTACTGTTCCAAGGGCAAACAGCCACCCTGTGGAATGCATGCACACTCAACAAGGGGTTTGGCTGCCTCATGGGCTCTGTTTAAAGGGGTCCCAGTTGCAGAGATCTGTTCTGCTGCTAACTGGGCTTCTCTTAATACGCTCATCAAGTTCTACAGCCTGGACGTCACGTCTTGTGACGTCACTCAGGCCGTGCTCTCAGCACAGGAGAGGTGAACGTGTTCCTGCCTGTTGGCTCCGGGTCAAGTTCTGCATGCATTTCCGGGGCATGAGAGTATGTTCCCCATACCTATGTGTTGCACCGTAGTGAACCGACTGAAAGGGAACTGGAGGTTATGCACCATAACCAATGCTCCCTGAAGGAGGGGAACAAGGTGCAAAACTATTTGGCCCCTACAATGCTTCAAGCTCGGCAAAGTGCTTGCAGATGGTGGAATGAGACACGTTGCATGTTTTATACCTGGAGGACAGGGCCTCCTGGTCATGCAGAAGTCTCACTGGCCTTGACAGGCTTGATGAAATAAACTTCACAGTTGATCACGCGGGGGCGCAATTCCCCATACCTATGTGTTGCACCTTGTTCCCCTCCTTCAGGGAACATTGGTTATGGTGCATAACCTCCAGTTTTTGCGCACAGGTTTTTAGTTTATTTTAGTTTTTGTTTAATAAATAATGACATGGCCAATTTGTGTTTTTGTATACTTAGGGTTAAGGACCAGATCATTTTTTTTGTGTCCTGATTAGTTAAACCATAGAATTGAAAGAATACACTCCTCAATACTTGTCGTATATGTTAGTGGTTACTGTGAAAAAAGGTCAGTTATGACCATTTCACCTTTTGTAAAGATGTTTCAGTCTTATTTCTGCTGATTTGATGTTAGCTGAGTTTAGAAAGAACACATTTTCTGCTATAACAGCGTTTTCTTAAACCGTAAATCTTTTATATGCCAAGCAGGTGGAAGAACTTGTGATGCTTCAACGTAAATTTGTTTTTTTGTGTAAGCTGTTCCACACCCTCTTGGATCAACACAGAATCCTAAATGTTGACAGAAATTACGAAAAAGTTAGATATTTCAGATCCTTCATCTGAAAGCAGTTAGACATCAGTGGTGTTTGGTTGTATTGGCTGTCTATACTCAAGGTTTTACCTTGAACTAAGAGAGGGGTGTGAGTCTGTCCTTATCTGACCTGCAGCTGCCTAACCAGGCACTCCGTTCAGAGAGAGATGATGGGATGAACAGAGTTCCTCCTGTAGCATCTAATGTTTCAGGTGTTATGTTTTGGAAGCCACATTCTTGGATTTTAAACAATATTGTCCCTGTTCTTTAGTTTTAAACTTCAATGATCTTTCATTGTCAAGTGAGAGCACCAAAGGTTCAAACTGAGAGAGACTTGGAAGTTGGGTTTGCAATACTTTGGGTGTTTAGTCTTAAAACGATCTTGGACTTCCTGCACATATTGTCCTTAATAGGTAATTTCTCAATTTTACTGAAAACTCCTAGTTACTTTAAAAAATATTTATTTATTAATTTTTTCATCGAAGGACGGCAGCATTATTTTACCAGCACAGTGCATTCTGGGGTGATGAGGTACATCAGTTGTTGTGGAGACTAAAACACAAGGAGTCAATGATAAAAACTTATAATGTGATAATAAAGTTATATTTTATATTAGTCCTTATGCACTATACTGTATATAAATTGAAACGATCAAACATGGCCAATTTGTGATGTTTAACTCATTAGCTGTGAAGTTAATGCCATGTATATCAAGGATTGACATAAGGAAATTTTCCAGGTCGTCCAACAGACAACCACTTGAGAAATTTAGTTGACAACCAAAATTTTTGGTTGTCTGCATTTCTTGTAGTAAAGAAGACAATAAATCTCAAGAAAAAATTATTTAGTTACTATGTTGCACAATATACAGTTTAGTATACAGGTAGTCCCCGACTTACGAACGGGTTCCGGACCCAAGAACGGTTCGTAACTCGATTTTGCCGTAACTCGGAG
>JARVGV010000645.1:33699927-33710829 GCA_031762435.1 Hypsolebias longignatus
GATACCCACTGTAATGCTGGTCCTCTAATACCATATTTGTTCAATTTTTCAAGGAGAATGGTGTGATCAATAGTATCAAATGCTTTTTTTAAATCAACAAAAATACTGACACAATATTGCTTTTGATCAACAGCAGTGGTTATTTGTTCCATTAATTCCATGAGGGCCATTGATGTAGAGTTTTAATTAGTGGTGTAACAATACATGTGGGTGTATTGAACGGTTTTGGTACAGCATGTTCGGTTCGGTCCACGTACATACTGTTTCAGTTATTTTTTTCACATTAAATTTTATTAACGAGATTATGCGCCGTGGAACTAAAGTTCCTAAGCGTGTTTCCGCATGGTACTATTTATTGTGGCATAGTCTTGCAGCACGCGTAGCATTAGCAGCCTAGCATCTCATTGCAGTCTCCTGTTTGGGAACATTATGGCTTTCTTGTTAAAAGACAAGAGAACAAATCCAAATCTGTGTGTCGACGTTTCACGGAGATTGGATCTGCAGCTGGCAACACGTCTACCTTGTTAACGCGCTTGAAATGACATCATCCAAACGTGAATGTCTCTTCTACAGAATAGCAGCTTGGTTGGTGCAAAGACTGAAAGTAGCATTTAAACAACCTTTATCAGGTAATTCAGCTTTGTCCAAAGCAATAACACAAGCTGTAGGAGTTTTTAAAGCTATGGGTCTATGTCTGTATTCTTTTGTTGATGTGCTGGCTTTAAGCATATGATTAAAGTTCTTGAGCCCCGCTGCCTACGACATCTCATCACATCACATCAACACTTCAGCCAAAAAGTTGTACTAGCACTTTTGGAAAAAGCTAAAACTGATATTGTCAATAAGCCCTGTAGCCCAGATTTAAAGCCCTGCCCTGTTGATGACTGTGCAAGAAGAGGTAGTTATTGTATTATTGTGATCTAATTAACTTTTTTAAATTAAAAATTATAATCTTAACTCAATTTTTTTTATCTCTGTGTGTGCAGTCTGAAGATGTCAGCGTAGATAGCAGCTGAATCTTCATCATCCACCAGATCACCTCCAGCTCAGAAGTCTGTAATGACTGAACTTGTTTACTTGGCATATTTTCAAACTAAACATTTTTTTGAGTCTTTATTTTGGCCTTTTTTGTACCGAAAATTAACCGAACCGAGCCTGCCTTGAAACTGAACCGAACTGAAATGTAATTTTAGCATACCATTACACCCTTTATACAGAAGTCCCTCGCTACTTCGTGGTTCGACTTTCATGACTCGCTCTTTCACAGGTTTTCAATGTAAGATTGTACATGACACACAATTGGCTGATTAATCTCCCTCCTGCACCTGTGCGCTGCACTTTTTATGTGTGCTGTACTTCTTAAGCATGCCCCAGTCTCTACCAGATTGTCTGAAGTAATCCAGTGTTTTTGTTACTGCTCTTGTTCCTGACCCACTTCATGACTACGGATTCCTCAACCTTTGCCTTGCCCAAGACTGATACTTCTGCCCATCAAATGTCCAGACCTCGACTTATGCTCTGCCTTCAGACCACCAATTAACACCTCAGATAAGTTTAGCTTTTTCTGCCTCTATATGAAAGATCCATGCCTGTATTTTTGACCACAAATTCAGACCATTCAGAGTTGAGCTCTCAGAACCAAGCTGCACATTCTGAAGAGTGTTTGTTGGACTTTCACTCACATATCATGTTATCAGTGCAAACTTCCTTTGCCTCTGACGACATTGCAGCTTCGGCTTCTCCACCTGTGATCGAACGCTACAGAGTCACAGCGGACTTTCTCCGCCGATAAAACATTAAACAAATATTTATGTTCACTCCTGTGTGTGATTCAATTTCAGGGTCCCCCTTGTAATTCATTAGACAGCAAAAGAGTACTGTATTTCTTTTGCTCTTTTGCTGTGTAATGAATTATAAGGGGGACCTGGAAATTGAACCACACACAGGAGTGAACAAAACTATTTAATGTTTTGTGATGGACAAAATATGACTAGCACAGAATTCCAACAACAGAACACTGCAAGAGTTCAGATTAGAGAGGTCGTTCCTCCCAATCATGCCCGTCCAAGTCACACTGTCGTTACCCACTGAAGTCTCCCCCCCACCCAGCAGAATAAAGAGCCCCCAGCTGGTGCATGTTCCAGTACCACCGCCAAGGACGCCAAGAAGGCTGGATACTCTGAAATGCCATTTGGCACATAAGCACAAACAAAAGAGCCCCCCACCACCACTTGAAGGCGCAGGGAAACAAACCTCTCATCTACCGGGAAAAACTCCAACACACAGGCACCAAGTCGCGGGGCTAAAAGTAGACCCACACCAGCTTGGCACCTCACACCATGGGCAACTCCAGAGTGGAATAAGGTCCAGCCACTTTCATGAAGGTTGGTTTCAGAGCCCATGCTGTGCATCGAGGTGAGCCCAACTACAGACCCTATCATGGAATATCATGGAAAAGTTGTTTAACTCCTATAATTCCATTCAAAAAGTTAATCTTTAATAGATGATAGATGAAGATCCACAATTTAAATGATTTCAAGTACTGTATTTATTTTTTTAATTTTACATAATTTGGGCTTGTAGCTCATGAAACCCACAAAAACAAGAATTAAAAATATTACAATACTGTGGAAAACTCAGCCCAAATTTAGCAGGGCATGAATATTTTAAACTGAGTGTGACACACTAATCAACTACTAAACTCAAAGCACCTGCACAGGTTTCTCCAGGTGTCATTAAATTGCTTCAGTATGGGGAAGACTGCAGAAATAACAACTGGCCAGAAGACCATATTGAGAATCTATGGGGTATTCTCAAGAGGAAAACGAGGGGCACCAGACCCAACAACAAAGAAGAGCTGACAGCAAGCATCAAGGAAATTTGGACTTCCATAACTCCCAGGCAGTGCCACAGGCTGATGGCTTCAATGCCACGTCACATCGAGGCAGTGATTAAGGCAATGGGATTCCCAACCAAGTATTGAAGATTGACATTTCGTTTTGAAAGTACCATATTTTGATTGATTTGTTGTGATCCTAATTTCTTTCTTTTTTTCCTGCAAAAACTGAGAAGTAGTGTGGGCTGATGTCTTCACAGTATTCTATTTTTTTTTTTTTTTTTAATTTCTTGTTTTTCGTGGGTTTCATGAGCTGAAAGCCCAAATAATGTAAAAAAAACAAATACTTGAAATTGTTTAAATTGCGGACCCTAAATCTATCATCTATTAAAATTTAACTTTTTGAACGGAATTATAGAAGTTAAACAACATTTCCATGATATTCTAATTTTTTGGAAAAGGTCTGTATATCTCTAATAGGTACATCCCAACCTCACACACAAGCGCAGGCTCCTTCCTCACCCGAGGAGAAGGGGTTCTCTTCAGACCAAAAGTGGGCGTATCTGGAGAATAGGCATTTCTAGAGGACAAACACTGACTGGCTGTATTTGCTGACTCTTTAGGTAAGTTACATCAGTTCTTTTTTAAACTGAAGGTTTCTAAGAAACAGCGTTATATCTGCTGTCAAACACAAAAAAGATGGTGGCGCTGTGGAGCGCTGACCATGTAAGACGTTTTTGCCGGAGCTCTGCCGGGAAATGTGTTTTTAATGTATATTTTTGCACCTCCTAACACACTTTTTGGAATATACTGGACTATTATTGAACAAATACACCTATCCAATGTTTAACTTGTAAGTACCGGAGTTATACATGGGGAAGAACGACAAAGTTGTTCGCAGCGGGGCAGACAGTGAAGCTTCGGCTAAACCAGATGCTAATAGCGCACTGCTAGCCAAAATGCAGGAGATGATCAACGACTTACACACTGAACTCATCAACAGGTTTGAGAGCATTGTTTTGGTTATCATTAAGAGGGAGATTGCAGTTGATGTGACACCATTAGAAGCAAAAATGGCCTTGTTTGGGACTACTATTCACGAATTGGAATGGGCTGCTAGCGATCAGGACGAAAGGCTAACTACTATGGAGGCCTCGGTCAACTCCCTGAATATATTAGTGGACACGTTGTCCAAAAAATGTGAAGACCTGGAGGGTCGCTCCAGACTAAATAACATCTGCCTCGTTGGTGTACCGGAGGGATCCGAAGGCCAACAGCCCACGAAGTTTGTGTCAACGTTGCTTCAGGATCTACTCGACCTCGATGCTAGGCCTGCCCTTGACCGGGCTTAGCGTGCTTTGCGGGCCAGGCCTGCAGTGGGAGATCAGCCGCGCCCGCTCGTGGTCCGTGTTGCCCTGTTTCAAGAATTAAATTAAATTCTACGAAAGGCCCGAGTGTCGTCTCCCTTACTGCATGAAGGAAAACGTGTTCATCTTCCCTGACTATTCACCCTCAGTAGCTGAAAAGCATGCAACGTTTACAAAAGTGGAGAAAGAACTACATTCCTGCCCCGGAGTCAAATTTGGGCTTCTTTTCCCTGCTATATTACGAATCACCCTTCCAAATGGGCAAATTCACAAATTTGAGGACCCAACTCTCGCTGCATTCTTTGTCGAGAAAAACCTTAAAAATATGGTTGACCCAGCCACATTGTAATTCCGGAGGTGCTTATGTGGCTGATACAACTCAGCGGGCTTATATGGGTCTGTTTACATGGTAGTTCTTCATGTTTCATAAGATAATTTACGTTTCTACAAAACCTGCTGATTTATATATAGGTGGTGCAATTTTTTTACAGATTGCTACAGTTATATCACATTTCCAGGAGAGGGCATCAGTAGGTAATACTACTTTTGCTTCCTTTTTTCAGTTTCTAGCAGGCTGGATGCTGCTTTTTTTTGTTTGTTTTTGTGGGGTTTTGCGTGTCCCGTTTGGGGGGATGCTTCAGCGAATGGGTGGGCTTGGGGAGGTTTTTGGTTCTCAGGGGTGGTTGTACTGCTTGGTATGCTGCTTGTTTCATGGCTTTTTTTCCCCCCTCTGTCTTTCTCCCTCTTTTTATTTTCCATGTGGCCAGGGTGACTCCTATTTATTCTTCTTCTTCTCTACTTCAATCTGACCTATGGCTGATCCTCATTTGACACCAGCTTCAATGGTAGGACAAGAGACCTGTTTCACCAGCTTTAACTGCAGGGGTCCAACAATCCTGTAAAACGTAGTAAGGTAATGCATAATTTGCAATGATTGGGGACACACAACGTTCCTGCAAGAGACACACCTTAAGAATGGGGACCACTTGAAACTGAGTCGCAGCTGGATTGGTCAAGTTTTCCACTCCTCTTTTAACACTAAATCTAGAGGAGTGGCCATTCTTATTAATAAATATGTCCCTTATGTGCACTCCCAAACCATTTCTGACTCTTGTGGCAGATACGTTATTATCATAGGCACCATCTACAATATCCCAGTAGCTTTAGCCAATATTTATGCTCCCTATTGTGATATCGAATACTTTTTAAAGATGTTTTTCAACTACTTCCCGATATGTCCATTTATCACTTAATACTGGGAGGCTACTTTAACTGTTGGCTTAATCCTCCGCTGGATCGCTCATCATCAAACATAACCACGCCCTAGCTTTCATCCAAAATTATTAACTCCTTTATGTCAGAATTTAGTGTTTATAATGCCTGGCGCTTTCTTCACCCCTCCCAGAAAACTTTCTCTTTTGTCCACCACACTTTTACGTGCATTGATTTTTTTCCCTGATAGATAACAGATTGTTGTCCCTTCTCACTGGGTGCAAATATGACGCTATTGTTCTTTCAGACCACGCCCCAGTCTCTATAAATATTAGATTTGACTCTTATCCCATTGAGCAGCCACTGTGGAGGCTCAGCACCCATTTACTATCTAATGAAAAATGTATAGCCTTTGTGGCACGACAAATAGATTTCTTCTTAGAAACTAATAAAGGACCCGAGGTATCAGCCTCACTGCTCTGGGAGACATTTAAAGCCTTCATCAGAGGGGAAATCACTTCTTATGTAAAGTATGAAAATAAGCTGCGAAGAGAGAAAATTAATACTTTGATATGCCACATCTCCCAAATTGATAACTTATATGCAATATCTCCCTCTCCCACTTTGTACAAGGATCGCCTTATGTTACAAGCTGTGTTTGATGTGCTCATGACACAGCATACTACTGAGATGTTACTCCAGTCTGGTGCCCAGTTTTATGAACATGGAGATAAGGCTGGTAAACTCCTGGCTCATCAAATTCGTCGTATGTCAGCCTCCCACCACATCCCTCAGATCCAAACTACTCAGGGTGTCACTGCTAACCCAATGGAAATTAATTTAGCCTTCAAGGAGTTTTACAAGACATTATACAGTACTCAGAATGTTCTCTCTCTGTTACCGATTTTGATGACTTTTTTGACGCTTTGGAAATTCTTACCATCAGTCAGGATGTAGCTGACAATCTTGAGAGACCCATTGGCATCTCTGAACTCACTGAAGCAGTTAAAGCCCTGCAGGGTGGTAAATGTCCAGGCCTGGACAGGTTCCCATGTGAATTTCATAGAACATTTTGGGACAGGCTTTCCCCGCTGCTTCTAGACGTATACAATGAATCCTTCACCGCTGGGCACCTACCTCAGACCCTTAATCAGGCAGTTATCACTTTACTGGCTAAAAAAGGCAAAGATTCTCAACTCTGCTCCTCCTATCCTCCGATAAGCTTACTTAATGTTGACTTTAAATTGCTAGCAAAAACAATAGCACTGAGACTAGAAGCAGTGCTTCCCAAGGTGGTTGGAATGGATCAGACAGGCTTTGTACAAAATAGGAACTCTTTTTCCAATACAAGACAACTCTAATGTTATATACAGCCCACCTTCTGACAGTACTCAAGAGGTTGTGATATCTTTGGACATCGAGAAGGCCTTCGACAGGGTCGAGTGGCCATACTTATTCTACTCGATGAAGAAATTTGGTTTTGGGGAGAATTTTCTGTCTTGGATTAAATTACTTTACTCGGACCCATACACATCGATTAGGACAAACATAACTCACACTGGTCATTTTCGTCTCAGTCGCTCTATGCGACAAGGTTGCCCACTGAGCCCACTATTTTTTGCTTTGGCAATTGAACCCCTCACAATAGCGCTTAGAAGTAATACAAGTATCATAGGTATAAAGAGGAATGATGTGGACACTAAAGTCTCTTTATATGCCAATGATCTCCTTTTATACATTTCCAATCTGGATATTTCTATTCCTGCTGTACTTACTACACTTGGTAAATTTGGACAGCTGTCAGGCTATAAATTAAACCTCAACAAAAGTGAATTATTTCCAGTTAATGCACTAGCCAAGAATTACCCATTGCACACACTACCGTTTAAGATCGTGGATCAGGATTTTATCTATTTAGGAATCCAGGTTACTTCCAAATACAAAGATCTCTTTAAAGCTAATTTTTCCCCTATATTAGTGCACATTAAGGAGGACTTTGACCGTTGGTCGGTGCTTGGTCTCTCGTTGGCTGCTCAGGTTAACTCGATCAAAATGAACATTCTGCCACGTTTCTCTTACCTATTTCAATGTCTCCCTATCTTTCTCCCGCTGTCTTTTTTTTAGCAAACTCGATAGTATAATTATCAAATTCCTCTGGAATGGGAAGGCTCCTCGTATATGTACTCAATTCCTACAAAGGCCTAACAGACTTGGGGGTATGGCCTTTCCAAAGCTTAGATACTATTACTGGGCCTCAAATATTAGACTTTTTAGATATTGGCTCGAGGCAGATACCCCCTCCTCTCCAGCTTGGACTATTATGGAGGCCAACTCTGTAAAGCCTGTATCTCTGGCAGCTTTGCTATACACACCGTTACAGTCTTTAACTAAATCTTATACTTCCAGTGAAATGAGGGATCATTAAGGTTGTGGAAGCAATTTAGACGGCACTTTGGCTTGCAATCCATATCTGTATCTGCTCCTATAGCTTCAAATCCTGGTTTTCCACCTTCTCTCACAGATGGTATCTTCCTGTCATGGCGGAAATCAGGACTCTCAACCTTCCATGATATGTATATTGATAATACCTTTGCCTCATTCCAACAAATCTCCGAGAAGTTTGATACCCCGCGCCACCAATTTTTTAGATACTTGCAAGTGCGTAGCTTTGTCCGTTCTACCTATCCAAATTTTCCTAACCTTCCCATGGATTCACCCTTAGACACTTTTCTAAAACCCCATGTTAAACTAAAGGGGGTTATTTCATCTATTTACAATCAAATTGTGCTTCTACGTCCACAAACCCTGAATGCCATTAAGTTACTGTGGGGAGAAGACCATGGACAGACCATTTCAGAGGACCTCTGGATACAAATCCTGTCTTCTGTGCATAAGTCTTCGATTTGTGCCAAGCATAACCTAATTCAATGTAAACTTGTGAATCGTATTTACTACACTGAAGTACGTCTGGCCAAGTTTTATTCCAATGTTTCCCCTAATTGTGATAGATGCCAACACTCACCAGCTAATTTAGTCCACACTAACTGGCTGTGCCCTCAGCTGTTTCATTATTGGTCCAAAGGCTTTGCTATTCTGTCAGCTATTTTTAACGAGAAATTACAACCTGATCCCTTGACTGCTTTATTTGGAATTGCACCTCTACAGTCCAACCTATCATTCACTCAGAAATCCTCCCTGGCCTTCTTGATTTTCTTGGCGCAGAGAGTGATTATCATAAAATGGAGGTCGCCTCGACCCCCCTCATACACCCACTGGCTTCGAGATATGTTGTATTTCATTAAACTTGAAAAAATCAGTTTTACTCTAAGAGGCTTCTCTGCGAGGTTTTTGGGGTTGTGGAGCCCTCTGCCTTAGAAAGATGAATCTCCCTAATAGCCCAGACTGATTTAGCTGCTGTTTAGTACGGTACTATCACCATTATGTATTATCTCTTTTACCTTTATCTTCTCTTGGAGTCAAGTTTGAGTGTTACATTGACAGGAATGTCCTTTAGCACCTGAATCCCCTCCTCACTCCCCCCCCCCCTTTTTTTTAACCGTTATTGTTAAGTGTCTTTGAGTGTGTGCTTGTATGGGTTAAAAATTATTTTATACATATTTAGTACTGCACTCCTTTATACTTCAATTGTTATTTCCTGTTATTTCTTTTTTTCTTTTTGTCTGCTAGCGCAATGTGCCTATTTGGATTTGTTATTTTCGGGTGGATTTATATTTCTGTGTTTAGTTGGGTGTGTCTGTGTTTGGTGGTGGGTAATGGTACAACGTTAAATGTGTTTTTCCTCTTGTATTCTATGTTTGGTTTGTACCTTATGTTAAAATATAAATAAACTTGGGGAAAAAAATATTGTCATGTTTTTAAATGAAATGAATTAAAAATAATATATATATATACAGGTAGTCCCCGGTTTACGGCGTCATTGGTTTACGGCGTTTCGCGTTTACGGCCGCCGCCCCCCAGTGACGTCATCACACCTCACTGACTTTTTTATGCAGCATTTTATTTTTTTTGTTTGTTTTTTTAGGGTATTTTGTTAGCTAACTGCTTGGAAACACATTAAAACACATTAAAGCACATTAAAACGGACGTTCTAAGTTGTTTTACATTGAAAAAACATGTTTAAAAAGACGTTACCGATCGCCGTTTTAGTTTCGGTGTACGGCCGAAAATCCACGTTTACGGCCGCCAGGGGGAGCAGCTTCGGTTTAAGGCTGAATCGGTTTACAGCCGAGCCGTTAGAACGGACCTCGGCTGTAAACTGGGGACTACCTGTATACGCTTAAACTGAGGAAATGTATGGAACGGTGTGTGCGCACTGCAGGGCTGAACAATTAATTGTGATTGTGATAATATCAAGACATAATAAAACTAGATTTTCTAATCGCAAAGGCTGCGATTTGACTGGTCACGTGATCTGGTTACGTGACTTGCGAGTGATCGGAGCAAAGCAGAGCAGGGAGCGTGAGAAGTCAACAATACGTTTTAACCGGTTGCACAATGGCGTCAGGCTCGACAAAAGCTGACACAGCTGAAAGTTTGGTACCAAAGAGGGGCAGCACGTCCGTTGTTTGGAATTATTTTGACTATTTTTAAAAAAAGACGCTGTGCAACGACATGTATTGTGCAGAACCTGCCTTGCTGCTGTTGCACCTCTCTCAAATTCACACCACAAATCTATACCAACACACACACACAAAAAAACCCACCACAAAGCCATTTACGATAGTTAAATGGAATGCCAGTGACCAGTGCTTCAACTTCAAGTAAGCAAAGTACCAGCTGAGTATTACTCCGTATGAACATGATTTGAAATGACATGTGGAAATAACTTGAGCAATAATGGAGTTCATAGCGAAAGACTTGATGCCCATTAATAAAGTGATCAAGCCTGGGTTTATGGCTTTGGTAAACACAGTGGATAAGCGGTACAGACCACCCTCGCGCACACATTTTAGCTAAGTTGCTATCCTGGAGCTACACAAAAAAATAAAAAATACAGAAACAGAGTTGCAGTGGAGCTGAAAACAGTGGAGTTTTTTGCAACTGAAACAGATTTATTGCTTGTGTTCGTTGAAAAACACATAAGACATTGAAAAATAATCACATATTAAATTGCGCTCGCAATATTGAGGTTAAAAAAAAAATTCGCAATTAGAATATTTTCCAAAATCGTTCAGCCCTAGTGCACACAATCCAAACATATTTATTTCATGTGTCCTGATCAACATGAAAATCAACATGCAAGACACTTCCCGTATCACACCTTTATTTAAATATTCAAAAAGCAGCGAATAAGCCGTGCACATACGAGTCTCCTTTCTGCAGAGTCAAACATCTCATCTAGATCAGGGGTCTGCAACCTGTGGCTCTGGGGCCACATGCGGCTCTTTAGTCTCTCATCTGTGGCCATTTGAAGCTTTGACCAAAACGAACATGATACTGTATTTTTCTTATTTATATTCACAATAG
>JARVGV010000645.1:33800830-33812620 GCA_031762435.1 Hypsolebias longignatus
TTTGAATGTCCAGAGGACCAGACTTAGCTTTTTTAGATTTTTCTACCTGGATTATTGAGCATGCATCAGGGTGTATTTTATAATCTAAATCAAGTCAGGTCCTCTGGACGGATTAAACTTTTTTTTTAAACTAAATTTTCAAACATTTCGTCTTTAATCCAAAAGACTGTCAGTCTGAGAGTTGCAATAAACTCAGTCTTATAAATACAAACAAGATTAAAAACAAGCTTGCTGGTCATGGGCACTCATTTTGAAGCGAAAACTTAACGCACGTTGAAGATTAGCCTAGCCTGCTACCGCTAACGCTTTCTGGACTCAAGTTCTGCATAAGTTCTACGTCATCATGCACTTATTTATTTTTTATTTTCTTATTTTATTTTATTCATTTCTTATTTAAACCACAAAAAAATTACAAAAAAAAGAAAACCCACATAGGAATACAAACAATACATAAAATGAAAGGGAGCAGAAGAAGAAAAAAATCTTATTATATCTGCCCCTTCTCTAACCAAAATCAATTAAAACAATCAATTTAAACAACAAACATCTATGAATAATACAACATAAAATAAAACTAATAACAATTTCCCATATATAGTAACTTAATATAAACAATTATATATATATATTTTTCAATAACTTGGTCTTAATTTTTTTAAACGAAGGCTTTTACTTTACAATTATAATATCATTTTTCAAACCATTCCACAGACCTATTCCCTGAATTAGAGTGGACTGACTTTTCAAACTGGTTCTATATTGTGGCTTTACAAAAATGTCAGTTCCCTTAAGATTATAAGTACTATTCCTTTTTACAAAATACTTTTGAATGTTTGAGGGTAGTGTGAAGTTCTGGGCTTTGTACAATACTAAAAAAATATTATAATCAACCAAATCATAAAACTTCAATATTTTCAATTTATAAAATAAAATACTTGATGGATGAAAGTACTGTAGTGTTTTCTTGTAATAATTCTTATAGCTCTTTTCTGTAAAGTAAAAATAGGTTTAGTTATAGTTTTACACGCTGTTCCCCAAACATCTACACAAAAAATTAAATGTGGGACCACAATTGTATCATACAACAAATACAAGGCTTTATCATTCAATAGCACTGCATTGGATCTAGATATTTTAGCTTTTACAGAGCTTATGTGTTGTTTCCATGACAACTTATCATCAATAATTACACCCAAAACTTTACTTCCTTTACTCTGCATATCTCAACACCATCAATTTTGAAAGGAACAATCAACAGTTATTGTTTTTTTTTTTGTTTGTTTTTTTTACTAAATATCATATAATTAGTTTTATCAAGGTTCAGTGATAACTTATTTTATTTAAACCAAGTTTGTAATTTAACAAACTCAATATTCATCAACTCAAGCATCGGCTCCAAGTCTTTACCCATACAAAAGAAAGTAGTGTCATCGGCAAAAAGAACACATTTAAGAATACTGTACTTCCACTAAATCATTTACATACAAAATAAACAACTTAGGTCCAAGTACAGAACCTTGTGGCACTCCATATGTAACATTGCAAAGATTAGATCTTACATCTTCTATTTGAACAAACTGTTTTCTATCTTTTAAATACTGTAACTACATATCCACTGCAACGCTGGTCCTCTAATGCCATTTTTTTTATTTTATTTATCAAGTAGAATGGAATGGTCAATAGTGTCAAATGCTTTTTTTAAATCAACAAATACACTTATACAATGTTGTTTTTGATCACTAGCTGTTGTGACTTGTTCCATTAACTCCCTAAGAGCCATGGATGTTGAATTAATTCATGCGGCTTGGTTTACACCCTTTATTGGTAAGTTGCATTGATTGGATACATTTTGCATAGGCAACCACCCTTTATAGTATCAGGTAAAGCCGACATCGAAGTGGGTCAGAGTTGTTGTTGTTGGCTGAGTCATGGTCTCCTTTGAGTGGCTTCGAGCCAGCCCCAGGAATCAGTGGGGAGCCAGCCTCTGGTCCCTTTCCACCTCGGATGGAGCGAGCCAGCTGAAATGAGGAGAAAGTCCACAAAACTCTCTCAAATACCCCAGAACGATGGCGCTGTCTGGCTGGATGATGTTCTGGAGAAGTTCCTCACTTCCTGGGATGACACATACCGAAGTTTCATTGTATCATTGTGGTAATGAGGGCAACTTTCCTCGTAGGACAAACCATCTTCCTCCTGATGAAAGGAAACGATTCTCAGTGCCAACTGTTTTTAGACACTTATCTAGTCACAAATATAAGAAAAAGTTTACCTAAATTTTAACATTAGTCTTAAATTTGAATAACATCTCTCCTCAAAGTTAATTTACATCATTCACAATCTGAAAATACTATTGGTTTATGCACTCATATTCCATACTTGCCATAACTCCACTCTGTTGTTTATTGTTCACAAGCATGAAATAAAGGTTAAAGAATTGTGATTTTAACTGACCGGGTTTTGTGTTTTTATTCAAGTGAGGGAAATCACAACATTACCAAAAACCATTATTCCTTTGCTCGAGGTCCACCTACATTCATTAATTTGATTGTACACCTGTTAACAAGCTGTTCAGACCTCTTTATTTAAATATATCTCTACACACTTAATCCAGTTTATCTTGGTCCTATAAAAAATGATAATGCCAGGTTATGACTTTTAACTTAAAGCAGAGCTCCAAAGAACAGAAAATGATTAGACTTGGAGATAAAGTATAAATGAATTATTATAAATGTTCATAATTGTAAATTTATACTTTGCCTATGATTCACTGTTGATTAATTTTGAATCAGCCTCAGAGCAGCACAAAAATTAATTAGCTACTCGTTACTTTTTTTAATCAAATGGAAACATTTTTGTGTCCCCTCAAGCTAAATAAGAAATTCCACATTCACATTACAAATTTGCTTGATAGCAAAACAAAGTAATCAAATTTTAAAACTTTGAGATGGTAATAGTATTTATTTTGAAGTTAAAAGATAGTATCAGTAAAATCTCTGATAAACCTATATGAATGTCAGTATTTATCAGCCTTTTGTTAAAAATGAATAAACAGGTTTATTTTATTTTACACCGATTTCACAAGTCTGTAGAAATATTTCTGCTGTAAAAAATGTTTGGTCCTAGCATTCACATAAAAGTCCAGCAGGTTTGAGGTCGGCTGACTGTGGAAGAAAGTATATGAAAGTGAAAACTTCTTCATCAGTCTTGATGTTCCAGTAGTTTTTGTCAAAGCTTTGAAGTGTGTTTGGGATCATTATCTCGATTCCCTGGGAGTCCTTTCACACAGAGGTGCAAGACCAGAGGCTGCAGCAGGTCACTGAGGGGCGGAGTGTGACCGCACCTTGGTCCGAGTGGAGCAGATTCCATGCACAGGTATGAATCCAGAGCAGAAAAACAGACGCTTCTGGAACATTTAATGTGGATTCACACCACTGGACTCCTGGAGAGTTCTTTAGTGTATACAAAACCCTCTTTTTAAAATTAATTTTATGATTCTAAAAAAAACTGTTTTGGAGCCATTTTAAGGTTATCAATGTTAGTTAGGTGTTGGTGCCAAATTTACATAAATTTACATTTATTTAAATTTACAGAAACTGAAAAAAGTTTTTTAAAAAGTTTGTCTATAAATTTGTTCATGAAATAACTTTTTTTTTTTAAAGCAAAGGCCAGGTATGACATGTTACTGCTCAGAATATGTTGTGAATGACTCTTAGCTACTGCATTATCCACTCACCTCAATGTTTGTAAAAATGGCTACACTGTCATTTTAGGGTTTGCCACGTTTGATTAGTTGAGCATGGATTTACTCCAAAAGTTGGACGGTTGGAAATCTTCACCAAATTAATATTTTCTGAAAGTTTCTTTAAAATCCATGCAAAACTTAAAGTTCTAAGCAACAAACCCATGCAGTTGGCATCCAACCTATGTGTTGAGAATTACGCTCAGCTGCCACCACAATAAATTTGAATTTAATATCTGTAATATTACCTGATTTAAAACCATTTTGTGTTTCTTAAGGTAGGTTGAGTGATAGCCATGATTAATTGTGTTAACTCCAAAAGGTAAACACTTGTAGATGCACATCCATTAATTATATTTTAAGCATTTCATTTCTGCAGGTAGTATCATGTTTGGTGAATATAAGAAAATAACAAATTTATTAAACAAGGAGCAAAACAAAAGGCTGATGAGGCAGCACTAAATACTTAAAAATGAAAACAAGAGAAGGAGACTCCAAAAAGTACAGGGATGAGTGGCTTACAAGCACAATGCGCGGCCGAGGGACCATCAAAATGACAGTATTTAAAGAGCACTCAATGACAGAGAATGACAAACACCTGGGGAAGGACAATGAGGATCAGGTGAGAGTGGGAAGGATGAGAGTTGAACTATATGAGGGAACATACCAGGGAAGTTGAAACCAAATAAAATAATCACAGAGAAACTATATGAACCAGACACAGACAAACATTTCACCAGATATATTTAGCATTAAAAAGACTCCCTGCTTATGAGCACAAAAAAAGCAAAACCATTTTGTTGATAGGCGACAACTTTATGTGTAATTTAAAATGTAATTTTATTTGTTTATTACATATTCTTAAGTATACAAATATAATCAGCCAGACACTCAAATGAGCATCGTTCCTTAGTGAGGCGTGCAGAAATGTGGCATTTGACTATACTTTAACAAAAAGTGGTGGAGTTTCTCATCAAAAGGACAAAGTGTCAGGGGGTCATGGTAATTCCAGCTCTCCACAGGCTCGCTCTGATGGAGAAAACACAGCGCACCTTTGACAGCGGACTTTTATTAGCGTTGAGGAAATTGGTGTAAACAGTAGTTGTTTACAGAACGACATGGGGCACAGACAAGAGCAGTCCAGGTGAGTCACAGCTTCATCCTGCCATGTTCTTATAAGGCACACAATTAAACTGTTTCCTAAGATGGAGACTATGAAGATGAAAGGTTGGTTTACCATGAAACCGTAGAAAAAAAAAAAAACTCATGAAGACCAGAATCAGTGTAATGCCCAAGTTTCAACAGCTTCCATCTCTTTGCTGTTAGTTTGTGCAGCTTTGTATACATCTCAGGGTAAATCTGAATCCATGGTATACTCCATCTGTTTGGATTTGTTGTGGGATTGTTTGAAGTACTGTTGTGTGGTCGCCATATTCTGTTTAAAAAAAAAAAAAAGAAACAAAACCTATATGTATACATTCATAAAATGATGGTGGTCAACTTGATCTCAGATTAGAGACGCAGGAAGAATTTGTGGCGTGTAAGCCAAGATAAACACTGTTCATGACATAAAAGAGTGAAACATTTTCCAGCTGAAACTAACCAAATATCAAAAACTCCTTAGCTGCTTGAATAAACACTATACTGTGTGTTTTTGTATTTTAAAAGTTAACTTTAATTCTGTGGGCGATTTAGACCAAGGTGCTTCCTAGAACTGAAACTAACTGCCAACGTAACGTTTCAAAATGTGTTTATTTTTTCACTATATCAGCTTTGCATAGTTATTTACACTGAAGACCATGTTGCAGTATGTTCTTTATAAAAACACAAGTACTGTGATTTGAAACTGGCTTCATCATGTAAACTCTATGTTGTTTATGCAAAAGTGAGATTAAAAAAATATAAAAGTTGTATTTGTCCAAATTTTTATACAAAAAAACAAAAAAAAAGCTAAATGTTCTGGTAAAATAGCTTAGTTTTGTGTTTAATATTTTTAATGTATGTGACTAATTCATGAACTAAATATGAATGAACTTGATCCCGAACTTTGCACAGCCCAATAAATCTGGATGTGACCCAAGGCTGAACAATACTGAAAATGAACAATACTGAAAAAGAACACCAGAAAGGTGCAATCCCACCGAACTACTATCACCTGCCTCTGTACAACAAGGAAGCTGCTGTCAGGCATCAAAGCAGCTAAGCTGAATAGGCGCTAAGTCAATACCTGATTGGGGCAAAGAAGGGAATTGGCACCAACACCAGGGGTCAATCACCATGTACCTTTTGAAAGAACAGTTCCTCAAGACCTGTGCCCTGCCTGGATTGACTACATAGCCTATGACTCGAGGCTCGATGGAGAATGGAGTGCTTGGAACTGTACAACATCAACAGGACAATGAGAACGTTCATCAAGAACTAACTCTAGAGGCCAATTCAAAGCCAATTGCACAAGTTAGCATCAAATGGGGCAAATACCAAGGTGATGCTCTGTCCCCACTCCTGATAGATGAAGACCAACTCAGCCAGATCATCACAAAAAGTTATAAGTACTAGTTTCAAAGCGGAACAATCATCAGGCACCTTCTCTATGGATGACATCAAGCAGTTTGCCAAAAATGAGTGAGACATTAACTCATTGATCCACCTCACCAGGAAATACAACAAGGACATTGGAATGTCATTCGGACTGGATAAATGCAATCAAGTGGTTTATAAGAGAGGTGAGGTGATTATAACTGAAGGAGTTGAACTACAATACCTGAAGGCAACATTGCAGATGTCCAGGACAGCTACAAATACCTTGGAATTCCACAGGTAAATGTGAATAAGTTGGCTGACATCAACTAATCCGACCAGTTGCTACAGTCAGCTGAACTGAGGAACTGCACAGAGCCACTAATCACAGCAGCACACGAACAATTGTTTCTACCATACCAGACAGGACCCATGGTGCAGACTGTGCAAAGATGCCCCTGAGACAGTCCAGTACAAAATAGCAGGATGTATGATGCAGGTAAGCAAAGCATAGACAACATCATAACCAAGTGGTGGAATAGTGTACAGGAACATCTGTGCTGAGTATGGACTGGAGGTCCCACAGTCGAAGTGGGAGATGCCACCAAGTGCAGTGGAGAATGATGGGCTAAGTTACTGTGGAACATCCAGATCCAGATCAACAAAGAGGTGGTGGCTAACCAACTGGACAAGCAAATGGTTGACAAGCAAGAGAAGAGGGCAGTGATGATCGACGTAACAATCCCATGTGACTGTAACAGGAAGGAGCATGAGAAACACCAAGGGCTGAAAGAGGAAATACAGAAGTTATTATTATTATTATTATTATTTTTAATTCTGACAAAGGTATTTATTCAGAATAAACTGCAGAAATCTGAAGAACAGTTTGTGTAGAAAAGATGGTTTCTCGTACAAATCCCTCAGGAAGCTGTGGTGCGCCGACCTAAAGTTTAACGTCTGTGCAAATAAAACCAAGAAGGCAGTGGAACGTCACATCCAGTAACAGAACGGAGAAAAGAGTGTGCACGAGGGGACTGTCACATCCAGTAACAGAACGGAGAAAAGAGTGTGCACGAGGGGACCAAACGATCAGCAGAGCCTCAGGTTCTCCTAAAGTCCAAACGATTCCCTGAACCTGCCGAGCGCTCCCTGGAGGAGACTCGCCGTTCAAACACTCCTTTAAAACGACTTCAACACAAGACGTGCACATTTGACTGACAGCTGGGGGAAATACAGAAGTTGTGGAGAGTCAAAGCATCAGGAGTCCATCACTGGACTACTTGGTGCTGTGACCCTCAAACTGGAAGAGTGGCTCCAAATGATCTCAGGAACAACCTCAGAGATCTCGGTTGAGAAGAGCGCAGTCCTAGGAACATCTAAGATACTGTGCAGAATCCTCAGACTCCCAGGCTTCTGCTAGAGGACGCAAGCTTGAAGTGAAGTGGAATTGTTTATGTGGAGAAATAGGGGACCTGGGTGGTTTTGTAAGTGAAGCACCTGAATCCTGAAACTGGTCAAATCTCAAAGTTGTCTTGCCTATATAGATGAAGAATGGGGACATGTTGAAACCAACTATAACCATTAACAAGCAGTGCAGAACTGTACTGTGTCACTCGGATAATCACTTCCATTGATCCATGGCTCAAAATAAAATTAAAAATATATATATATTTATAAATTTTTGATTTCCTTGAAATGATGGCATCCAACTGTTTTAGAAGCTGTGCTTAAAAAGAGAACCAAAAATAACCATTCACAGGCCAATTCAAAAAAATTAACTGTTTTAGGTAAAAATAAATAACTAAATAAAAAAGCCAGATATAATTTTTTTGTTTCTATTTTTGTGATCAAAATTCATTATTATGTCAGCTAGATAGTCATAACCCATTACGTTTGATCAAAAATGCTGCATCTAAAAACTGAGCCACCTCTGGAGAAGAATGAGGTGACAACAAACAGCTCCTGTTATAATTTAGAGAATGCAGCCATCAGACCAGAAAACATGGATGCAATCAATATAAAATCCATTTGCCATCCACTGAATCCATTCTCTGGCTGGAGCACAAAAGAGAAATCTTTATATTATTGATTCACATTTTGCTGCTTTTAGAGCAGAGGGTGGTAAACTGACCAAAAATGTTTTTAATATAATTGTTTGTTTCCATTTCAAGCTATCTGTTGAGGTCAGAGTTATGGGGGCATAAATCACAGAAATACACAACTGTAGTGTCAAAATAATACATTTGTAATAATGTTTTCTATGGAAAACAAAACTAACTTCAGCTGATAGTTTGTCATTTTATCATGAGGTTACAATTTATCAAGACACATCACTGTTAATGCTGGTAATTAAACTGAAGTAAATACTTTGTGCATGTGTGTGTTTGCAGTCTCTTTGTATTTGTCATGAATTTTTATTTATTTAATTATTTATTTTTTAAATTTCTTTTCCCCTCCGGGTTTTCTCCGGGCACCCAGTTTCCTCCCACAGACCAAAAACATGCATGTTAGACTGATTGTTAACTCTAAATTGTCCCTAGGTGTGAGTGAGTGAATGGTTATTTGTCTCGTTTGTCTCTTATGTGGCCCTGTGATGGACTTGCGACCCGTCCAGGGTGTACCCCGCCCCTCGCACTGTGATTGCTGGAGATGGGCACCAACGACCCCCATGACCCAAAACGGAAGAAGTGGGTAAAAGATAATGAATGGATGGATGGAGATTGGATTGAGGGAAAAAAAAATGAAAACAAAACAAACTAGAGGAACTCACCAAACTCTGCTTCTGTTGAGAATTTGCAGGATCTTTAAGCCATTCTTCAAAACCGTCAACTTCTGCCATTGTTGATAATGGGAACTGCACCGGGGAAGGCATGTTCACTTCCTGGGCAGTTTGGTTTAACTTGCTGTCCATATAATTAATTTTGGCAACAATTTGCTGTTGTTGGTTTTTTATATACTCCATCAATCTTATTAGATGGACCAGTGCAGCTGTTAGGAAGAATGGAAATATGAATCAATCAACTGCAATCCATCTACAACACAATGAAGTAGAGAGCAATACTATGTTTGTTTTTTTCTTAAACATAGGTCAAAAATGATTATTTTATATTTTAAACATCAGGACAAAAGGTGTCTGCAGAAATTCACGAGTTTAATGGACATGGTGGTCACTGCAGCAATGCTGTTTGTGACAGTCTCGAATAAATTTCTTAGAAGCTTTGATCTAAGAACTAGCTTGTATGATGAGCTCAGCAGATGTGGCACTATGTCCCACCAAGCGTTTTGCACAGCTGAATGATTGCCACGGGAGATGTAAGGATTTCTCAAACAAGCATGAAAGAATCAAAGCAACACACCAAGGAATTTTTTTAGGGGAAACAAGTTGAGTTTTCATAATACCCCCTGCTTTTTAATGCCATGTAAGGCCTTTTAACAAAATTAATTTAATGACTTTGAATGTCCCATTGAAACTTTGGGACAGGACATACCTAAAACATCAACATAAAAAGAGAAACACTCAAATGATTAATTCAAATCCCATGACTATATATTACTCACTAGTGCAGGGACTGGTGTCTGAATCATTTGCATCTCTTCTCCTGGTATGCATGAGGCTTTCATAAGAGGCATGCTCTTCTGCTGGCCAAGCTTGAACTGGTAGCCAACCTTCAATTGGCATCGGTGGAGTGGGTGGAGTAGGGACAACCATGCTGCTCCTTGGCACATGGCAAGGTGGTGGTGGTGGGACAGCAGGAGCTGGTGGTTGGGTTGAGGGCTCGGGTTGTACCCGGGCTCTTTTCCTCAGGTCATCTTCCTCACTGTCAACATCAGAATGTCCAAAAAAATGTCTACATTGAAGAGGAAAAATAACCATTCAGTTATCATAACCTCCCTAAATAATTATGCTCAACTGTAATATATTAACAACAGTAGGATCTTCATTTCTACTTAAGCATGCTAACATTAAAACATTTCATCAAATTGTTTTTCTTTTTTTTGTGCCAAGTTGTTTATCAATGTGTACCAGGGGTCTACAACTCCAGTTCTCGGGATCTGGTGTCCTGCAGCTATTAGATCTGTCTCTGCTTAAACACTCATTCAACCTTTATTTAGACAGATAAATCACATTGAGCCTCAAAGACTCATTTACAAATGAGATCTGTTTAAACACACCTGTTAAGTAGTAAGGTCATTAGCAAGACTCTGACCTTGACTGCATTCTCACGAGGTATTTCATTCAGCTGTGTTGGACCAGGGACATATCTAAAAGTTGTAGTACACCGGCCCAAGAGACCTGGAATTGAAGACCCCTGAGTATACTCTAATTGTGCATGTCTGCACGGCACTGTTTTTCCATTACGTCTGTCTTTGCATGTATGTTTTAAATAGATAAAGTAGAATTTATGGGGAAATATAAAACTACAAGATACTAACTTCTCCTTTCGGTTATGTCGAATGTCCTCTTTTACATATTCTGTCACCAGATCTGATGTGTTGCATGACAGTGACTTCTTGAGGTATTGACGTGCCTCAACGTACTCATCTAAAAAACGGGTAAAAAAGTTTCAGACAATGAAATTATAACATGGAATAAACAGTTTGCAACTAAGTACATTTCTTAATAAGTAGCTTACCACATAATTTCAGTATGCGAACATCATATGATTCCCAGTCAAATCCTGGATTCTCTGCATTTCTGATTGCCCGGTTGACTCTCTCGTCGCTCTGGTAATTAGGCCAACAGGCAACACCGTCAATGTACCACTTCTGTGGCACCACTGCTACAGATTTGTTGATTGTGAACTCGATTATGTGGCACATCTAAGAAGATAAGAAACAAAGAATAAGTTATGGAGTTTTCTCCACAGAAGCATCCCAAAACAAAAGTGATTAATCAAATGTCTTATGTGACTAACATATAATAACTAACTACCGTACTCTGTACATAGAACCAATACACTTGTTCATTCCCAAAGTTTTTCACCACATGTCAAATAACCAGAGGTGGAAAAAGTACAAAAAAAATGTACATTATGTTGATGAAATTTCACTTAAATACAAAACTGTTTAACAGTGTAAATAGTTGAAAGTGCCACACTACAATTTTACTTTCAATAAAAGTTTTTTGAAAATGAGCAGGATAAAGTTCTGCTTGTGGATTCTATAAAGAAAATGAGAACTTACTTGTCTCAAAGGAACAACTTTCTAAATGGAAAAAAAAAATAAAAAAGATACACTATTTTTTACTCAATTATGATTTTGAATGTATCAGAGTAACATAAGTTATTCAAAATAAATTCAAATGAAATTTCAGGTTTTGCAAATATAAAAAAGGTACCAAGTACAGATAAATTGTATCCATTTACAGTAATGTAACAAGTTACTTTCCACCCCTGGTAATAACATTCATGTGGAAGTTTAGAGATAGGTAAAGGAAGGTCAATGCAAATTGTTCATTGGGATTTCAAGACATCAAATACATTGTATGTCATGACTACACAGCAATTGATTTCAAGACACAGAAAACAACTAAA
>JARVGV010000645.1:33977248-33987663 GCA_031762435.1 Hypsolebias longignatus
ATCCATCCATCCATCCAGCCAGCCAGCCAGCCAGCCAGCCAGCCAGCCAGCCAGCCAGCCAGCCAGCCAGCCATCCATCCAGCCAGACAGACAGCCAGACAGACAGCCAGCCATTCAAGCAATTATCTTAGGTCCTTCTCTCTTTAGCTATCCCTATCAGCTCATCCAGGGAAACTGAGGTCTCCTGGATTTGCCCCAAAGAGTCCTCCAGGTGGAGGAGGAGATATCAAAAACCTCTCTAGAAAGGCATGAAGAAGACACTCAACCCAACTAAAACCTGTCTCTTTTCAAGTTAAAAAGAGTTTGGAGTTCAACTGAGTCAAATAGTTCTTTTAACTGTAAAATTCGGTGAAGGAAGACCACTTGTAATGTGTGTGAGATGTACCGGTAGTAACTTTCATGATAATCATGGTCTAGGTTTGCTGTTGTCTCTTCATCTTTTTGAATTATATTTAAAACAGCACTATGCTGTCAAGATTTGAATGCTGAAAGTATTTATTTTAGGTGTTAAGAGGAGCTATGGATGTACATGTACATTTTATTCTGTATGATTGTGTCTAACCAAATGTGTTTTATATTTGTGTTTGTTAATCTCTCTGTTCCTGACTCAATTATTATTCCTCCCTGTAGCTATAAGGATTAAACCATTTTCACTGCTATGGAAAATACCTCAGCTCATTTGTTGGAATTAGGACAATAAATAGGAAATTGGTTTTCTTCGGCTGAAAAGATAAAAAGTCTGAATTTTTTTTTTAACTCAAATTTGATTTTTTTTCTCCCCTTTTGTATATTTAGAAAAGCCTTTAATATTTTTTCATGGCAAGCGACTTCACACAAAAGACCAGGAGATTAAAAAAGTCATAAAATAAAATAAATAAGACTGTCAATCAAGTTAGGAAATGATGTATCTTGAAAGTTGAAAAATCTCTCTCACCCCCACAACACACACAACCTTCTACTTTACCCTACTCTTCCACTTGGGCAGTTCCACTTCAATTCAAACGTGTCATGTACCAGAGGCCTGCAAGTTTTGAGGGTTCTGTTCAGTATCTTAGCTGTTACTAGGACTGAACTCTTCTGGATAGAGATCTTTGAGGTTGTACTTGGGATCTGTTAGAGCCACTCTTCCAGTTTGGGGTTCACAGCACCCACTGCTCCAGTGACCACTGGTACACATTTTGATTTTCCACAACTTCTCTATTTCCTCTTTCTGCCCTTGGTATTTCTCAAGTTTCTCACTCTTCTTCCTGATGTTACAGTCACTTGGAAGTAGTACATCCATCACCACTGCCGTCTTCTCTTGCTTATCGATCACCACTATGTCCAGCCCCAGTTTGTCGTTCTGGAACTGAAAGTCCCACAGTATCTTAGTCCTTTCATTTTCCACTACCCTCGATGGCATCCTCCCACTTTGACAGTGCAACCTCTAGTCCACCCTTGACACAGAGGTCCCTGTGTATTATTCCAGCAGCTTGGTTATGGTGTTCCATGTATGCTTTGCCTTCCTGGATTTTACACCCTAATGTGTTGGACTTTCTCAGGGGCATCTTTGTACAGCCTGCATCTCGGGTCTTGTCTGGTATGGTAGACCTTGGCCTCTATTACTCTTATGCTGAGGGTCTGTTCTTGTGCTGTCATGGTTAGTGCCACTGTGTTGTCCTTCAGTCCAGTCCTCTCTAGCCTTTGGTAGGATTTGTTGATATCAGCCACTTCCTCAGTCTGCTGGTGAAACATGCTGTGCAGGGGCTTATTTTACTTGATGGCTCCTCTTTTTCCTGATCTTCCACAAGGAGTTTCTTCCCACTGCCTGAGACATTCACTCATCAGTTCATCATAGAGAGCTTTCCTCCTGATTTACTCCAGGATTTTAGTCATTTCATCCTGTATAGTGGCTTGGGCACTCACTAATCCTCTGCCTCCATCCGTTCTCTCAGTGTATAGACTCAGGACGCTGGACTTGGGGTGAAACCCTCCATGCATTGTGAGAAGCTTTCAAGTTTTGATGTCAGTAGCTTCTATCTCCTCCTTTGGCAAGGCTATTATACCAGCTGAGTATCTAATGACTGGCACTGCATATGTGTTGATGGCTCAGACTTTGCTCTGGCCATTCAGCTGGCTCTTCAGGACCTGCCTTACTCCCTGTAGGTACTTGGTTGTGGCTGACTTTCTTGTGGCTTAATCATGATTGCCATTTGCCTGTGGGATTCCAAGGTATTTGTAGCTGTCTTGGGCATCTGCAATGTTGCCTTCAGGCAAGTCAACCATTCAGTTGTGATCACCTTGCCTCTCTTGTATACTGCTTGACTGCATTTATCCAGTCTGAATGACGTTCCTATTTTTAGACGAAAACAGCAAATCCCACTGACAAGAATAAATCACTCCCTCCTACTGAGCAAGTCAGTAGGTTGAGAGATCTGACTGAGCTTGAAAACAACTGTAGTTTTAGTACATGCAAAAAAAACCATTCACAGGCAAGACAGTACAAGGTTTTGATTTTAAGTTTTGCTTTATGTATGTGCTTGTAAATGCATGACTGCAAAACACCACAGGCAAGAAATAGAAGCTTTTATTTTAAATGCTTTCTGGATAGTTTGTAACTGTGTCTGTGTGGGCATGAAAAACAATTTATCTTCAAAACGTAGGCAGTTCTCTTCATGGTTAACAATTACTAGGAAATATTATAAACATCCACTCAGCTATTGATCTGCTCGGCTGCTTTTCTTCTCAAATCTGTCTATCTCACTTTTCCTGCCTGTCCACAAAACAATTTTTTTCCCTTCTCATTTTTAACTCATTAAATTATCCCATTTATTGTTGGGTTGACTTATCAGTGTTGATTTTTCATTCATCTTTGTCAATTAATCTAAAAGTGGTGTCATCATAATACTGGAGTAACAATCCTAAACTCTGTCAACATGTCCCTCTGCAGAATGAAAGCTAAGTTGAATAAAACTGTTCTCACATTCCTCTACATCTCATCTGTACCTCTACAGCACAGGAAAACATCTTAGGAGTGTTTAACTGATTACAAAGTACATAATCTACAGATCAGTTGGTCTGAAGGATGACACCTTTAGATGGTAGGACAATAAATATGAAGTATTTCTGTAAAATGACTGATTTCAGAACAACCAGGGAAAAAGAAGCCCTGGAGAGTTAATAATAAAATATCTATTTCTAAAATATGTCATATCTACAATGGCTAATGGTTGTGTTTTACATTTTGTTGAATTTCTGATCTTCTAACTTGGTTTAATAAAAGTACTGTAGTTTTGACTATACTATACAGTAGTTATCTTGTTCTGTTTATTATTATGCCATAACCTAGTCATTTATTTTTTAATAGGTTGATATCTTAGGTATTTGATCAATAAGTTGTCTGTTTCTTTATTTCCAGCTGTTTTTGAAGGTTTTTCCTGCTTAGTCATGTCACTGAGTGTCATCAAAGCTTTGCTGATTGGTGCTTACTTGTTACTGTTTGCTCTGCCCATTTAGCCTCTTTATTGCTTTATAAACTTGACTGGTTTTCCTTTTTTGCAGTGCTTTTTTGGCATTTACTGAACATTCATCACAAGTATTTTTGATTCTGATGTGGAGTCTACTGCCCTATTTTATCTGTCTTCTTAACCTTCTACGTGACCTGTGAAATTCTTAAATAAGATACAAGTTTAAATTACTCAGTATTGTATTGACTCCATTATCTATTCTATAACTGAGGCATGGCTTTTCCATCAGTAATTAAAATAAATAAATAAATAAATAATTCATACTGTCAGCCAAGCTACATTATTATGAATACACACTTGTTTAATTTCTAAAAGGAAAAAAAAAAAAGTCACAAATCTGGGAGTGATAATGGATCCTTCCATGAAACTCAACAGTCATGTAAACATGATCATTAAATCCTATTTTTTTTTCCCAGCTGAGGCGACTGTCTAAGCTGAAGCCCATATTGTCCAATAATAACCTGGAGATAGTGATACATGCATTTATTACACCTAGGCTTGAGTACTGCAGTTTGCTCCAGTTTGATATTATTCAGACCACCATTGCACGATTACAACTGGTCCAGAATACGGCAGCCTGATTTTTAACCAGTACAGGCAAAAGAGAGTACATTACACCAGTTTTGGCCTCCCTGCACTGGCTACTGGTTCATCTCCGAATCCAGTTCAAAATACTCCTGTATGTCTACAAATCGCTGAACAGTCCCCCCCCCTCCATATCGCTCTGATTTGCTACAGCCGTATGTCCCTCCACGTTCTCTGAGGTCATTGGACCAGTTGCTCCTCACAGTTCCAGGAACTTGTCTTAAGTGCAGAGGTGACAAGGCCTTTTTGTAGCAGGCCCAAGATCTTGGAACGAGTTACCTCTGCTTGTCAGACAGGCCCCCTCCCTCTCGGTTTTCAAATCACGTTTAAAAACTTACTACTATTCCATAGCTTTCAACACCAGATGATCTGTGTTTGAACCTGTGTGCTTCACACAGGTTAATCGTTATATGTATTATCTGCGATGTTTTTATGTCTATATTCTGATTTAACTTTATTTTGTATGATGCTTTATGTGTTGCCTGTTTTTCTGTTTGTACAGCACTTTGATTGGCCTTGTCACTGTTTTAAGTTCTTTATATATAAAATGGTATGGTAAAATGTGCAACAGAGTTGAATCAGTTCTGCTGCTCACCAAACATTGTAGTAAATCTGGTGTTTATTTATGCAACATACTTATTTATGAAGTACAACTCCTGCTCAAGCTGTGTTTAAAATATAAAAACTAGAACCAGACCAATATATTTGTATGGCAAATATTTTAGGCTAATATAGATGTTTAGAGATGTGTCAGTGATAATTGTCCCATTATTTGCTGATATAAACATTTCTAATGTTTTACTCCTAAAATGGTTAATCTAGTTGTAATTGTACAATTTGTCCGCAGAGGGCGCATGAAGACTACTTTCAAGTCATCGCCGTTTACTTAAGTTTCACCTTCACGGTCAACACAGACGAAGCAAGGAACAATACTGTGAAGCATATTTTGCTAAACAGAGCATGGTAATTTTATTTTACCTGATCTGTAAAATGAATCAACACTAATAAATTCTCTTCAATCTTCCAACACGTTAGGAAAACAGTTTTTATGACCAGTGCATCACTTGTAAACTTAGTGTGGGACTAGATATAGCGTGGATCTGATTAGATTAGCTTCATGGTTGCTAACAGATGCACTAAATAAAAAGCCCCGCTCCACTTGCTGTGTTCTTAGATTCCTGAGGGTTGACAAAGCTAAAAATTGTTAGCAGTTAAATTGTTTATCTGCATTCAGATTCCCTGCCCAATATCAGTATTGGTGATAGCCAAAATTTCCATATTGGTTGGGCTCTAGTAAAAACACCTAACTGTTCCCTGTCACCTATTGAGCCAACTATACAGCAGCCTCGATGTGGTGAGTGAACATTTTAAACATAGCCAAAGTGTTTTCTATTACCCAGAATTCCACTTGATTGTGGCAAATGTTGAGTCAATATTATAGATCAAGCAGAAAAGAAAGACAGTAGCAGTGATGCACATAGACTTTAATGACCATATTTAGAAATAAAACCGTTAATAAAACTTTTTTTTCTGTTGTAAACTGAAAACAGTAAAACAGATAGTGAAAAAGTGCAAATGTTTTGCCAATATGATGGTAAAATCTTGGTTTAAGACCAGTCTTTATGGTTAAATTCATCCTCCATTATTTTTATTCCTGTCTGGAGGACAACAGTAGGAAAAATGGTGTCGTCAGGGAGTCTGCTGGGATGGAGGTAGATGACAGCTTCCATTTTACGAGTATTCACAGACTGATTAGGCCCTCTGGGTAGGTGGAGAGGCTGATGGAGATGCTCCTATCTCTCGTCTCCAGACACCTCTGTCCCCGGTGTGTGTTTCTGTGTGGTGTGTGGGAATTTACACCTCTGCAAATTAATTGTCTTTGTTTGTCTTGATTTCTATTATCACTTCTCATTTGTGAAAATCTACTATGGTTGTAAAATATTAAGTGTAAAATGTAAGTTTATAAACCTTTGCAAGGTTTCAAACTTCACCACAAGCAAAATAGACCTTTTTGTTTTTGCTGTTGCCAATCATGTTTTTGCTATAACTTTAAGCCACTTGTCTCTTCAAACATTGTGGTAAACTGCTCCTGAACTGCAATTTTATTCTCAACAGGTTGTTCAGTTGTGCAAAATTGGTTTTGGAAAGTAGTTTGCATGATCAGTTTAAGCTGTAGTGGACAATAGAGTGTAACTTATTATGGTATTTTTTCTTAGTCTGCAGATGAAAAGTTGGTGGAATGCAGGGTTGTGCATTTTGAGGAGGAAAAAAAAAAACTTTTTCAAACTTGCTGGGAGTAAAATTTTATGCACCCATCGAACTTTCCCTTGTACTGACCATAACATTTGATCCGCTCAAGATAATGTAATAAAACTTCATACACTTATGTATCATCACTAGACAGAGTGTTGTGTCCATTCTTCATCACTTTATCTTCAAGGTCAAGTTCACAACTCATGGTCAAATTTAAAAGCTCTCAAATCAAGGTCAAATTTAAAATAAGGTCTTTGTTTTCCTGGTTGTTGCTATTAGAGTTGCGATATATGGCCCGAACCTGACCCGAAATTCGGTTCGGGTCAGGCCAAAATGATGTGCTTGATGGGCAGGCTGGGTCAGGCTTGGGCTTCTGTGGCATGGTTTTACAAATCATACAGCACAAAGAAAATGAAATGAGAATGCACAATATAAAATTGTGTTAATCTACTTGTACAGAAGGAGGCAGTAAATTTACTATGATGAGAGGATGAAGAAAGAAAATAGAGTGCAGAAGTTGATCAGACTTTGAAAAGAGAGAGTAGCACTGGCACATTGCACAGCTAATTGTGCATGTGGCCCCACTAGAGCTGGGCGATATGGACCAAAATTAACATCTCAATGTTTTAAGATAAATCTTGATGTATGATGTGTATCTCAATATTTTTTCTTTCGATAAAGTAACAACAACAATATATTTCTGAGTCAAAACTTTGTTCCAGTTGTCACACAGGCACTTTTTTTTTTTTCATTCAACGTTTATTTAGGCAGTTTAATCCCATCGAGTCTCGAGGGCTCATTTACAAGAGAGACCTGGATATTAACAAACAGCTGTAACTCTACAGAATAAATGTCTAAAAAAAAACTATTTACATATATTAGTTAATTTTTTAGACATTTATTTACATATATTAAATAATCCTCATCAGCTGAGGGCAGCTGTGGATGAGAGGCTAGAGCAGTCGTCCTCCAATGGGAGAGTTGGGGTTTCGATTCCACCAGCAGTTACATGCTGAAGTGTCCCTGGGCAAGACACTGAACCCCTCATTGCCTCTGATGTGTGTCCCATTGGTGTATGAACGTGATCTAAAGCTCTGATTATTCTTTGTAGAAATCTAGTAGAGTGCTGTATGAATGGGTAAATGAGATCACAGATTGTGTTGTAAAGAGCTTTGAGTGTTTTGCTAAGATAGAAAGGAGCTAAACAAGTACAATCCATTCAGCTGCGTTGTTGTCTCGTTCGTAAGTGTGTAAAGTTAGCCTCCACTCAGAACTGTGACGCTGCAGGTCCGAGTGCTTTTTTAGCATCCCTTCCTTAAAACAAACTACGGGTCAGAACTCATCTAGCCGTGCTGTGCCTTATGAGACAAACAGAGAGAGGTGGTGCCACCACATTAATAAATCAGCAGTTTATCATATTCGCTAAAGACACATTCCCAGTCTCAGCTGTGGAACAAGATGGCTAAAGCGTTAGCCGTCTTGTTAGCTGCTAAGGACTATGCCTTTAGTGATATGATAAGCTGCTGATTTATTAATTTGACAGCGTCACCTCTCTTTGTTTGTCTCATAAGGCACAGCACGGCTAGAGGAGTTCTGACCCGTAGTTTGTTTTAAGGAAGGACACTGAAAAACATTCAGAGCTGCAACTTCACGATCCATACTCCGCTCATCTGTTTTAAATGGTGAAAAAGATTTGTAATTCTGACCTTTCATCAGGACAGAAAATAATTTTTCTGCCCCTCATCTGGCAATCTAAATTCAAACTATTTCCAAAAGAACAGTCATTTTTCTTTTTGTTCAGGAGCTAAGCTGCTGTGTTTCTCCCTTGTTTACTTGTGCTAAAATGCCCCGCCCACCTCCTGGAGAAACAGGAAGGAGGGGAGCGTGGCTGAGGGGCTGAGTTTGTGTTCAAGGAGGGAGAAGGAGTGGGGCCACATGGGAGAAAGAGACAGCAGGAAGATTTCCAAGTATAAAACTTTATCATTTCATGTTGAGATAGCCTCTAATTTTGCAAAAAAAAAATAAAAATAAAAAGTATATTGATATTTTTTAGATATCAAGATATCACCCAGCTCTAGGCTCCACCCACCCTGCTTTGCTTGGGTGTAGGTTACATTGCTCTGTCATCAGCGACATCATGATTCAGGTTAATTTTGAACAACTTTCTTTTAGGTCCAAATTAAAATAGCCTTGTTCTATATTTTTCCAACTAATTTTGCTCTAAAAAAATATTTTTGTTCATCTGTATAACAGCCTATCTTTACAGTTGATTTTTTAGGCTATTCTTTTTATATGCTCATGTAAAATATCCATTTAGTGACTCGTTAATAAACAAGTAATCTTATGTCGTCCTTCCTTTGAAATACGTGTTTTAAACTATCATGTCAAACTGATTTTCTTACAAAAGCAGTAAAAGCTTAATTGATATAACATGTTGGGTTTGCTTCGGGTTCGAGCCTCTAATTAGAGTTAATTAGTTGGTTCGGATCGAGCTCGGACACAATACCTATGGGTCGGAATTTTTATGCCCAAATGCAACTCTAGTTGCTATAGATTGCTGCATTGCCAAAATAATAGTTTGTTGGTGGGTGGATAATGTGCCATATGAAGTACTCTTGTTTTGAAAATGTCTGGACCTCTGTGCAGTGACAAATTATCTTTAGTGCATCTTAATTTTATGTGCTAGATTTCTATTTACTAATATAATACATACATTAAGCATATTTGTTATCATCTGTTAGTCGTCTTAAAAATCCAACTAACTAAAAACATTTTCTTGATGACATTGATGAAGAATTAGGATTTTTAAGTGTACTTTCCAACTGAGCTCAGTCCATTTTCAGCCTCCTGCACAATGCTAGAGCAATCACCGTGTGCTAATGAGAGATATTATTGACTGCTGCAGTCAGCAAATGAAGATAAACTTCCATAATGACTTCCTCGCTCTCATCCCACTCCTGTGCGCTTTCAAGCCCACTGCACCCCATCCCACACTTTAACATCCCCGGCAGCCAAGCTTCAATCCAGAATTGTACGCCGTGCATCTCCCCAGTTTTTATGTGAGGCATTTGCACATCAGTGCTGACTCTTCACTGCTCAAGGCTCTACACACATAATCAGAAATTTTGTTTAAATGCTCACATCTTTGGTTTGGACCCAAAGGACTAAATCATGATGTTTGGTTGCCAGCATGACATATTAATCAGCTTGAATGGTGTATTTTTTATTGATGTCTCCTTACCATCTGTCAGTACGTGATTTGCATAATTTTGGATTTTTATGCAATTTCAATTTGCCCCTTGACTGGTAAAGTTGGATGTAAATTTTACTTGGAATATGCCCCGTCAGTACCTCTAAAACTCGCTGACACAGTTCCCAGATTTGGGTGTGAAGTACATTTTTAACTCATCATGTCAAATGGCACATTACAAGACACCCTTTACACTTGTCAGTTTCAATATACAAGTAGAATTTAGCATTAAGCCTGCATGGTGGTAGGGTTAAAATAAAGATTGTTGAGTCAAAAAATAGGCACCACGAATACAGGAATCATGTCAAAACCCAACCTGCAGCCATCAAATGACTCCAGCAAAACCACACTTGAATTCTTCTGGAGGTGTTCTTGTCTGCAGGGCCTAAATTCATGTTCTCCACTGTCCTGAGTGCCTGGTTTTGTATTTACAGCCAGCTGGGATTTAATCACTAAATGAGCAGCTCTGCTGTAAAGTAGAACATACGGTTTGAACAGATGACCTGAAGGAGAAGAGTTTCCACCGCAGTGAGCAGAGCCTACCAACCAAGTATGATGTTGGCTTGAACTTAAACTAGAAGCTCGATTCCATTGATGAGATGATTTATTTGATGCAATGTGAAAGAAACCAGTATGTTAGCTTCATTTTAATAAAGAGATGGAATGCCAACCAAAAAAAAAAAAAAAAGTAGAAAAACACATTGTTAAAAATCTATTTGTAAATACAGGTAGTCCCCGGTTTATGGCCGAGATCCGTTCTAACGGCTCGGCCGTATACCGATTCGGCCGTATACCGGATCCGCCCGGATCCGCGGCCGTAT
>JARVGV010000645.1:34052016-34069093 GCA_031762435.1 Hypsolebias longignatus
GTGGTCAGGAGGATGTGTCACGTGATCACGCACATCTTCACTGAAGGTGTGGTCAGGAGGATGTGTCACGTGATCACGCACATCTTCACTGAAGGTGTGGTCAGGAGGATGTGTCACGTGATCACTCGCTCACAAACGACATGGTTGAAAAATGACAACGTGCTGAAAGAAGCAGGTTTTCAGCTCTGAGCTCAGAATTCAGATTCAAACAGGAAGTTCAACTTTCTGCAGCTCTGAACAAACTTCTGATGGTTCTGTGAGCCCGCCAGGCCAGAACCAGAACATTTTCATGGTCTGAGCCGAGAATGAAACGAACTCTTGATTTGATTCAGAGTTCAGCCGATCCGTCTTCTCAACAATCGGTTCATAAACTTCCAGACTCTAAAAAAGTCTCCAGCCTTTCGTTTTGTTACGAGTCTCACTTTGTCCTGAACCGACTCCACTTCACCACCGTTCACGCCTGAAGTCAGAATCGAAACGCGCGTTTTCCTTCTTGTCGTCAACAAACTCACAAAAAGTCTGAAGCCAGCGGCGTCCCCGGCCGACAGAAAAAGGTTCGAGTGGTTTTCAGTAAACTCTTGCTGAGTTTAGTTCAAGAGGAAACAGGTTTTGAGCTGAACTCACTTTCTGTGCTTGTTTCTGCAGGAAGTTGGACAAAAACATCATTGATGAGGAGTTTGAACAACAAATGGTTAATTTCAGAAATGGTTTGTTCTTTTCAGGGCGTGCTGACAACAGGAAATGTCAAACAACCTCATCCCAAAAGACGTAGTTTACAAAAGCTGGAGCAAAGGCCCTCCCAGTTGCTCCCAGTGATTTTGTGCACAAACTGGTTAGACGAGGTAAAAACCTGAAACTAGATCAAAACTTAAGTCTCTTGTCAGATTTCCTCACAAACATTCAGGGGTTTAATCAGCAGTTCTGTCTTTTTGTTTTCCCTCCACCTGAAGCTTCAGGAGCCGGAGTCAGAGACAACGGGGGTCCTCCTGTCTCCTCGAGACCTAAAGTCCAATTCTGGCCCGGTTCTTCTGTTGAGCTCCTCTACAGAGGGTCAAACCTCGGCATCCGTCTGGATTTACAGTTTTAAACCAAAAAGATGGAGAGAAAGCAAAGTGCATTCCCTCCATCTGTGTCTCTGTCTGTCCACCCCACTGTCCTCCTGTCCCCGTCAGCGTCTCAGTCTGTGTTGCCAGCAGGGGGCGCTGCTACGACGCTTTGCCCAGCTCAATCTTCTTCTGGATGGCCTGCGCTGAGTGGTAGATGAGCGAGTCGATGAGACCCGCCACTGCACGAGAACGGCAGCCGGTTAGGGTTAGGTTTGTTCCATGCTGAGGCAAAAACATGATCACCCACCTGTAAAAACGCCTCCGATGATGGCACAAACTCCAGTTAGGAAGTGTGTGAGCGATCTGAGCGAACAGAAACAAATTACTCAGCAAAAACTGCCTCAAAGAAGCAACAGAAAAGTTAAAACATTTATGAACATTCAGCTTAATGACTTAAATTAGAGTCAAATTGTTACTTTACCTGTGCTTTTCTGTGAATTTAACCATCATGGGTGACAGCTCGTATAAAACAAAAACACCCGGCAGCCCCTGGTCCCCTATCAACCCATTGGCAACTTTTTCATGCCTAGTGACGGAGAACTGGTTTGTTTTTACCACCTGGAAAGAAAATTGACCACAAAACACTAATAAATCCAAGGAATGTGCATCACATTGATATCATTAAAAAGATAAATTACACACATACTGACAAGGTCAAAACAAGTAATAAAATTTGTTTGTTTGAAACTTTTATATTCCAATAAGTTACAATAAATGCATTTCTTTACATAAAAGTCTTGCAAAACAAGTGTGAAAATAAAGTTGGACTCACTTCTCCATCAGTTTTCACATATATGGTCGGAACGATTTTCACAAAGTACTGGTACATCATAGATGCTGTGGAACAAAAAAGTTTGATCCATTTTTTAAAATGTTTTTATTACACATTTCTTTATACAGACGAGCCTCATTGAGCCATGAGGACTCATTTACATGAGGGATCTGTTCACAATAATTTATGTGTTTGTATAATAATTGTGCAATAAAAATTATAAACAAACATTTTGTTTTTACTGACACACGTTAATAAATGTGGATTACACCGTTCACAAGTGGGATTAGTTAAATGAACCACAAGGTGGCGCTATTAAACTTTATTTATTTTCCGGTTTTCTCCACTTCCTGTTTCCGGTTATGGAGCTCTGCTGAAAAGACATTTACACGCCGCTGCGCTCAAAAGATACAAGATAATCTAATTCAGCAGGCAGAACACCGAATCCATTGTAGTCTAATAACTCAAGGTGAGGCCGGTTTTAAACTAACTTCTGAATTTGTTGAGAAAATAGAACATTTTCTAAGCGGAAACGTGAGATTTCAAAGGCCGAAGGTGACGTCAGCATGCTAAGCTATCACTAGCATGCTAACAACAAACTACGCTGATGTTCGTAAACGGGGTGATTTTAAGGATTGAAGTTAAAACAAACACGTGTTTTCGGTGTGAAAGACACAGTTAAACGGTTACGCACAACGTGGGTGTATTAAAATGTATTTTCAGACATTTGTGTAACATTTGCTCAGCTGCTTTATGACGGGGTCAAACATGACTCCGAGCCTGAAGCTACGTGTTTAGCTCCATGACGGTTTAACAAGAACTACATGGTTCTTGAATGTGGCCCAGAGCGAACTGTTTCTCAATGATACGTGTTTCTTGAAAAGAAAAAAAAAAGTGACTATGTTTTGAAAAACGCATTGTTGTTTAAAGCTTACAATTTAAAACCTACATTGAATCTAAAAAAGCTAAGTCTTTTTTTAGACTTAGCTTTTTTAGATTTTTCTACCTGGATTATTGAGCATGCATCAGGGTACTTCTACATTGAACTTACTGTTCTTTTAAACCGTCCAGATCTACTTTAAAAACATAAATGCTACTGTAAAATATGTTTAATACATCTGCAGTAGTTTAGTGCCACTACATCATTCATTGAGGCTTAAAGTATTTTTGTAAAATTTAACCATATTTGCAATATTTTGCAGATGCATTTATACCAGATGTGTTAAATATTTAGCTTTAGGAGTTATTTCAGACATTTTAAAGTGAACAATGTTTAAACAAGTAAACCTTTTAAGCAAACTTTTTCAAACGTGCTGAGAATCTTCACGTCCTCGTTTATGAAACACCTTTCCTGTTAGAATTCCGTGTTTTTCCATATGAAATAATTTAGGATCTTGATCAAATCAACTTTAGAATATCAATATCAGAGATAGGAGCTGTCATAGGTGGTTTATTTCAATTGTTGGTTTAACTTCATCAGTACGACGTTGTAAAGACAAACTGTTTACCCTTCAGTGCTCTTTGAACCAGCATGATGGGATTATTCTGAGGCAATATAGATAGAAATAGTATCAAATGAAAACTATTCAATTTTAATAATTAATTTAAGGACATGAGGTCAGTTTGTCCTCTAGTAGTGTAAGACTATAGCAGCATAACAAGCCGACCCTAACTACAGGTAGTCCTCGAGTTACGAACGGGTTATGTTCCTACGCACCGTTCGCAACCCGATTTTAACGAAAGTCAGAACTCATTACACGTGGCCGTCGTAAGTCCGGATTTTTGTCGGAAAAAGAACGGTAAACGGCTTTTTAAACACTTTTTTTTTTCAACGTAACACCAGCGTACATTCTGTATTTCCAAGCAGCTAGCTAACACAGTACCCTCAAAAAAACACTGTGTGGAGCTATTGAAAGTCAATGGGAGGTGTGAAGACGTCACTGGGGAGGCGTTCGTAAGTCCGAGTTGCCGTAAGTCGAGGACTACCTGTATAGGATTTATCAAAAAGTAAAGTCTTAAAACTGGACAATGTGTCAGCTTCATGGACAGAAACTGGAAGTTGGTTCCACAAGAGAATAACTATGATAACTGAAAGATCTTCTTCCAATTCTGCATTTGGAAACTCTAGGAACCACAAGTAAGCCTGCAGTCTGAGAGTGAAGATAATACTATCTTATAATATAGAATATAATATTATCTATAATAGTATAATAGTATGATGTTCATACACTAACATAACAAAACTAAAAACAAACTTAGCAACCAAACTGATACATTATTCACTCAGAATAACATGCACACACCAAATGCTTTATATACAAAAAAGATTGTACTGTATACATGTATCAATAAATAGCCCCATATGAAAAGGAAGAACAAGAAAAATAAATAAATAAACATACACAATGCAGTCTGATCAGATATTTCAACTATTGATTATACGCTGACAGGAGAAAAACAAACAGGAATTATTTTTATCTTGTTACAACTGGCATCGTTTTAGAAGGCAGCACTTTTGGAGAAGTCTCCAAACGAACATAAATGAGTGCTAATGAGACACAAAAGTAAAACTAACAAGGTTATAAACATGAAATGGGTTAGTCAAAGTGAGTGAAGACTGGTTCATATTCTGCACCACTGTTGACTGTATGAAACAGTTTGTTCAGAAAAAAATGACTAAATTCAATCAGGTGTTGAGCCCCCCCTCCCTGACTTGAAGCAGGTGGCTCATGAATGAGCAGCGTCTGACTGCTGCCCCCCCCCTGCTGTGCCATCCCCACTGACTGGGGGACATTAAGTCAGAAATAATGATGACCTGCAGCTCGTTGAGCATGTTTGTGTTTGACTCCATTGATAACGGTGTGGCTGCTTTACATGGCCTCGGGTGGCTTTCATTGTTGAAGATGAACAGGATGGATTACTGAGGCAGACGGCCTTCGTGCCGCTCCGCTTGAAGCCAAGCTCTGACCAAATTACTCTTTGCCTAACGCAAAAACTAAACTCTGAGCTTTTTGTTTTTCTGGGTGTGTACAGTGCATCTGCCTCTGTCAGAGTACTGAGCACCCGGACATATTTACCACCACACAGTTGTTTTTATAGATATTTATTCATCAATATTATCTGAGACTCGGATGATTGATCTGGAAAAATAAATCAGAGTTGCTGTGGTGTTTATTCTGTCTGTAAATTGTATTGACACGTTCACATCAGTGCTATCTGCAAATCAGATCCTCAGCATCAAAGTGGCAGACTGATGACTTTAAACTCACTGAGCTCACGCTTGATGACAATCATCACCCTCCTCCAAAAGGCCACATGTGGGTGACAATGGTTTTGTCTACCTCTGTGTGCATTCATCTGTTAGTTTGTTTCTAATGTTAGCAAAATAGCTTGTGCTTCAGGGGACTATGGTGGCCCTAAGGTGTAAATGAACAACATTTGCAAAAACAGAAGTACATTTGAAAAAACAACCAAAACACAACAACATTTGAAACAAAAATGGAATTGCATTAAGCCAAAGGGGAAGTGGCCAGAATTACATTAGAAAAAAATGAAATTACATTTGAAAAAACAGAATTACATTTGAAAAACCAAAATTACATTAGAAAAAATGGAATTACATTTGAAAAAACAGAATTACATTTGAAAAAACAGAATTACATTTGAATAAACATAATTACATTAGAAAAAAAACAGAATTATATTTGAAAAACCAAAATTACATTAGAAAAAATGGAATTGCATTAGAAAAAATGGAATTGTATTTGAAAAATGGGAATTACATTTGATAAAACAGAATTACATTAAGTCAAAGGGGAAGTGGCCAGAATTACATTAGAAAAAACAGAATTACATCAGAAAAAACAGAATCACATTAGAAAAACCTGGATCACATTAGAAAAGCCGGAAATTATATAATTTTTGAATTACAGGTAGTCCTCGACTTAAGGCGCCCTCGACTTACGGCAACTCGGACTTAAGAACGGGTGTGCGGCGCAGCGTTAGCATACATTTTACATGTATTTTCTTGACTTACGGCAAAAAATCCGGACTTACCAACGGGTGCGGCGCCACGTGTAATGAGTTCCGATTTACAGCAGAATCGAGTTACGAACGGTTTGTAGGTACGGAACCCGTTCATAAGTCGAGGACTACCTGTATTCAGTTTCTTTCAAATGTAATTGCGTTTTTTTTTTTTTTTCTTCTAATGTGATTCTGGCCACTTCAGCTTTGGCGACTTCTGCTTTGGCTTAATGTAATTCCGCTTTCACAAATGTTGTTGTGTTTTTGTTGTGTTTTTATTTTATTTTATTTTTTTCCGAATGTAATTCTGTTTTTCAAATTTTGTTTTTTTGTTTTTTTTTTTTTTTTTCCAAATGTAATTCTGTTTTTTCAAATGTTGTTCATTTACACCTCAGGACCACTGTACGGGACAAATTTAATTGAAACTCTTGAAAAATAATCACTCTCTACAGCTAATTAAGTTTAGGGGTCAACCCGATTCAAGATGGAAGCCACGGCTAATCAGCATTAATAAACCTCTGTCAGTTTTACAGAGACTGAGCTAAAACTTGGTGTGGTAGTAGAAGAGAATCTTCCCTAACACATAATTTGATCACTGATAGATTGCAGATGTCATCCTTTATTTTTTTTAAAGTTTATGTCAAGCCGTCACTGCTCTGTAATTTGTGACTAAAATCAACATAAACAGAATCATGTTGCTCTTTTTAAATCTCTTTGGTGTCGTCTCTGTTCGCCTCCTGTGTTGAGTTTGAGTGCATCCCATTCTAAACCCATCTGTCACCTTTTCTCTGGGTTTCCTCACACTTTGTCTGCCTTTCTCAGCCATCTGCTCTCTCTGCAATAATCCAGAACACTTGACTCTGTGGTAATTGTGCGTGGCCAGCCCACCACAGCCGGACGGCTTTGTCCACTTCACAGACGCTCCCCGCTGCTCGCCCCCTCCATGCACGTTTCGCTGCAGTCAGGTATCCCGCTCACACCTGCCAGACTTGGAATCGTCCTGAAACGGGGCCAGGAAAACTGCCCCGTCTGTCAGGCTGCCTCGCGGTCGGCAGAGATAAGCCAGCAACTTGCCATGGGGATAAAGTTGTCTTCACCCTGCAGGGAAATCAATGAGGTTGAGCTGCATCTAAATACCCAGCGGCTGCGAGTGGGCTAATATTCATTAGTGCTGTAATCTTTGCATCTTGACACTGCCAGCTGCAGTTAAATGCAGCTCCTGCGCTGATTCCCTCTTGTGGGTGTTTGGAATGGGGAAAGGTCAGCTGTCAGCTGTTAGCATATGTGTAACATTCTGCCAGTTATTTACAGTGATACGTGCTCTGTATCACTATAATTGGCTTTAACTCATGTCGACAGCAGCCAGTTCAGTCAGCATGACTTTCATACAAATGAAAGAAAAAACTTACTTTGCATCAAATGCAGACTTTCTTTTCCAGTCTGAAATCCTGAAGACTTGCAGATATCTGAAGCAGAGGTCGAAAGCAGGACTTTAAGATGCCGTCTTGACCAGTTTCCCTGAACATAAATAACCACGAGCAGCTAGATGCTAACAGATGTGAGTAAATAGAAGCTGAAATTGCGCAAATGGAGTTCAGAGCCACCGAACTGCACATTGTCCCACAATACAAGTAACAGTGCATCTAAATGTAATGAGTCACAATGCAACATGTTGACTCTCTACATTAAAGTGGTGGATAGTGACATATATGGTGGTGATGGTAGCTGACACTGATCCCCTAAACATATTGTAAGGGCTAATAGATTGTGCAAGTTATTTATTCAAAATTTTGAAATTTGGAGTCAATTCTGCTTTTCTGGTCTAATTTTGATTAATCTTTCTGAAAATAATCGTGGCTGTACCTCTACAGTTGATTTACTTTTAGAGCCAACCCAGTTCAAGATGTCTGCCACAACCAGCTGACCTTGGAAAACAATAGAAGTGCTCTAACACTGTGAATTTTAAAGATGCAGTACTCACATTTTGTGTGGCAGTAGCTGAGAGTTACATATTCTCAGTGCTACTCATTGCCCAAGATCTTTTCTTAAAACTTTAGCAATAATTGTTGAGGGCAATTCTGCTTGTCTGTTAGTTAAATTTGCTATGAACCATTAGATAGATTTTAGTGAAACACAGAAAATAAGAATTGGATGCCCATCTACAACTGATTAACGTTTAGAGTTAGTCCAATTTATTATGGCTGCCACTGCAAATCAACATTAGCCAATACAGAAATATCTATACTGTAATTAGTTTAGCAGGTATTGAGCTAAACATCTGAGGTAGTAGTAGTAGCTGAGACTCATTGACAACATGTACTCTGAGCATGGCATTGCATTAGACTGAGTGTGCTGCTTTTCAATGTTTGTCCAAAAGATATTTGTCAGCAAAACATTTAAAACTCTGGTGAGATCCTTCCATCCAAGGAATGCAAGCCTTTTAATTTTAAATGAAGTTTACTCCTCCACTCCCATCTGGCATGCCCAGACGTAAGATAAAGTTTCTGGTCTAATCAGTAAATGTTCTCACCCAGAGTGGGATTCAGCTTGTTCTCAGGTTTTATCAGATTCCCCGCAGACCAGCCCATCCTTTCCGTATGTGCCTAAAAATACGACCACTAATGGGCGTCACGATGACTCCCTGCTGTCAGGTCTGATATTTGCCCACCACATGGAAACCTTATTGTCACAACAATACTGATAAAGTTGGTCAGCTGCAGAGCATGTGCTATTTTAGGAAGGATCATCGCGTGTCAAACGCTGATAGCATTCATTAACATCGAGGCCTTTTCCAGGGAAGTGATTTGTGTTTGTGCACGATAACTATGGTGCAGATATGGCTTATTAGTCACATTGTTAACTTTATATTAGACAAAGAACATGTCAGCATGACACAGACAGTACGATGACTAAAGCTGTGACATTTGTTGGTGGAACACTGATGGATGGATGGATGGATGGATGGATGGATGGATGGATGGATGGATGGATGGATGGATGGATGGATGGATGGATGGATGCTTATTTAATTACTTACTGTACTTCCTTACTTTTCTTACTTTACTTACTTACTTTACTTATATACAGTACTTCCTTACTTTTCTTACTTTCTTTACTTACTTTAGTTATTTTACTTACTTACTTTACTTAATTTACTTATTTTGCTTACTTCCTTCCTTTACTTCCTTACTTTTATTACTTTCTTTACTTACTTAGTTTAGTTGTTTTACTTTTCTTACTTTTCTTTACTTATTTTACTTACGGTACTTACTTACTTTTCTTACTTACTTTACTTATTTTACTTACTTATTTACTTACTTACTTTACTTACTTAATTTTCTTACTTTACTTACTTTACTTATTTTACTTACTTAATTTTCTTACTTTACTTACTTACTTTACTTATTTACTTTACTTACTTTACTTATTTTACTTACTTAATTTTCTTACTTACTTTACTTACTTACTTTACTCATTTACTTTACTTACTTTACTTATTTTACTTACTTACATAATTTTCTTACTTACTTTACTTGCGTACTTTAATTATTTGCTTACTTTACTTACTTACTTTACTTACTTGCTTTACTTACATACTTTACTTACTTACTTACAACCTTTATTTAAACAGATTAGTCCCATTGAGCCACGAGGACTCATTTACAAGAGAGACCTGGATTTCAACAAAGAGCAATGACAACAATGGACAATAATGGCAACAACAGACAATTAGAAATGATGCATACAAATTTAAGTTATGTTTTCTTTTACTTACTTTACTTGCTTACTTACTTTACTTACTTACTTTATTTACTTACTTTACTTACTTGCTTCATTAATCCCAGGGAGAAATTTAAGGCATCAAGTAGGATGTTTTAATTATACAGAAAACAAAACAAAACACATGAAATAATAAAAAAGCAGGATACACAAATACTACATTCATGATTAACCAGTGAATTTAAAATACTAATTTTAAACACTAAATTTAAAGTAGTGTGTTACATTAGGATTCAGAGGAGGATGTGCAGAAAGTTGAATGTAGATTTTATATTTGATGGGAGAAGAAATATACTTTGGGTTTTGTATTTTCATTTTCCATTCCCTAATTAAACGCTGGACTTCTTGTCTTGTTCATTTTACGTAATCAAATTGTAAGCCCACTTATCCTCTTGGGGGAGCTCTTACTTGATGCCCACTTGTCAATAATGGCAGGGCTAACATTCAGTCACCTGGAACATCTAATGTCCTTTATGAAATGCAGAGAGATCTGCATTAAAAAGAGAAGTGCATGCACTCAAACTGTTGTTCTTTGCTTGCATAAATTCAAGGTGCACTTCCATTTGCATATGAATACCTCATTTCTTTCCCTCCGTTCATATGCTGCACTGTTGTAAGCATGAAAGTACTTTTCTCTGTAAGGATTTTACTTCTCGTCTTTGTTATCCTCTTCATCCCCACAGCACACATAACTACCAGTACATGATTGAATAAAAGGACTGCTGTAAGCTGGACTAACATGAGCCCAGGCTCAGGTCTTTATTAGTCTCTCCTTGTAAAGTGTACTTGACTGGAGCTTGAAAACTCCATGTTCTGTTCTTTCTCACTGTCTAAACTGCAAATGTTGCGAGTGGATTTCATGGAGTTGAACAAAAGAAAGAAGAAAATCTGTGCTAAGACGACAGTTGCTGCTTGATGCTGTGTTGCAGGAATTTAGCATTTTCCATCCTCCAGGCGAGTGTTCGCAACTCTGATTCAGGTGTTTTTTTTTTTATGATGAAAAAAAGATGACACACATTTCTGATGCAAGCAAATTTATTCGAGTTTTGTTGCCTTCAAAACTTAAAGAGGCAAGCAGTCCTGCCTAATCCCTTCCCTTCTTTTATCTTTTAAATGTTCCAGTTCTCTGCTCTTGTTTGCCTACATCACTTTTCCATTTCCTTCTCGTTTCCCTTTTTGTTGGTTTCTCTTCTTACCTTTTTCAACGTGAAGCAACAAAAACAAAAGTTCTGGTCAGAGTTGGTCTTGAGAGATGGAGTGGCCTTATTATCTCCGCCTGAGATTTTACTGTGTTCCTGCTTTTTCTTCTCCATCCGTTACTTTGCTCCTGTGAGTGGAGTCACCAGGAGGGAAACAAGTAGACAGTTTTTAACATCACATATGTGGCAACTTGATTAGTGAATCAATTAATTATACCAAGCTAAAGTACTGGAGTTTTCTGTGAAATGTATTTTTAGATTCCTTGGAATGCCTGACGACACCCACTGAGCATGTTTCACTTTGATCTGGTGCAAGAAGTTGACACAAATTAAAGATTATGCCATGGAAGCCAACACGAGTGTTATTTTTATACTAACACACCGCCTATTGCATCAGAGGAGTATGCTTTTGGTTGTGCTAAATGTATTTTAAAAACACTGTCTGTATAAAGTTTTATCTATTGGCGCATAATGAGATCAAATTTCACTTACCAGGTTTTAGTATAAAATCAATGTATTACCTAAACCAACATACAGAAACAGAATGTGAAAAGCGTACTTTCATATTAATGAAGTAGATGTCAGGTGCCGTGGTGGCACAGAGGTTAGAGAAGGTGGGCCTTGATCGAAAGGTCACTGGTTCAACTCCCCGTAGAGACAACAACAAAACATGGGTGGGAAAGGTGAAACACCCACACCTGCCTCCTCATTTGCCTCACTCTGGGCCCTTGAGCAAGGCCTTAACCCCCACCATCTGCTAGATGACAGCTCTCTGCTCCACACAGAGGGCTGTGGTAGCTCGGAGGTCTGTGGTTGTGTCAGGAAGGGGATCCAGTGTAGAAACACTTGCCAAGTCTTCGTGCAAGTTAGTTCACTGTGGCGACCCCTGAAGAAGAGAGCAGCCGAAAGAAGAAATAGATGTCAGGTGTCCTACCTACAGTAGGTTACAGATGTTTAGCTTTAATGCATGCGAGCACGTTGGGGCTGAGATGGTGTTGAGGTAGGGCAGCCGACTTGGGACCAGAAAGCCGTGGTTCGACTCCCCGCCATGCCCACATGTCGTGGTGTCTCTGAGCAAGACACCCAATCCCTAACTGCTCCGTGGGTGCTTACATATCTGCCCACTGCTCCACCTGGGTCATCTCAGGTGTGATGGGTTAAATGCAGAGAACTAATTTAGCCATTGTATGGGAGCATACAGTGATGACAATCTCAAAACTTCACTTCACTTGGAGTAAAAAAATCGTACACGCTTTATCAACCTGAACGTCTCATACCAGTTATTAGCATGGTGGTGGAGCGGGTGATGATTTGGGCTTGTTTCGCAGCCACAGGTGCAAGCTGCATGCCGCAGCCTCACCCAGCTTGTCATCCAGCTCTCTTTGTTAACACAAACATATGGTTCATGGGCAGAGTTAACATTCCCAGCGACAGTAATTAAAAACATCCATAAGCATTGACCAGAGATTCCCTAACAGCAGGACCCTCGCATCCATTGAGTCGACCATGACTCCTCTGTAGACCAACAAGAGGCGGTGTGTTCAAGAGCTTGTTTGGACCAAACTGGGTCAAGAACAGTACAATGATTCCATACAACATGCTTTGCAGCGTACTTTTAGTTTTGACAGGCTTGTACTGTCATGTAGATTTTATACTAATGTCTTTTATTGATTGTATTGTATTATTTTTATATACTGGGTCACTCTTCTAAATGAGACAACTATGTCTTAATGTGACTAACTTGTATAAATAAAAGGCAATGAAAAGTGCTTTGGAAAAAAAAAAAAGACAAAACATCTGTTTTTTTAACAATCTAGTCAAAGTCCAAGCAAAACCTTGAGAGAGCTGTGCAGAAACAAATGTCAACAAACTACAAAACTAAAGCAAAGAATGGACCAGAACTCCTTCACAGCGACGTGAGGAACTAAAAAAGGCCATACAAGAATTATTTCTTCACCTTGTAGATGGTAGAAGTTGTCTTACACACATATTTCTGTTGGTACTCCTCCCCATGACTCTGTGTTTCCATGTGGCATCATGACGTATCCAGCAGCTAAATGTGGAGCAGAAGTTTTTAACATTGAAAGGCTCGAACACGTCCTTTCTGTGAAAGCAAATAAACAATACGAGTCATTTAAGATGTTAACTTTTAGGAAAACCAAGGACAGAAAACCATGAAACCTTCAACAGACACAGTGCAAAGAGAGAACAACCTGTTAGCTAGAGGCCATTCTTTAACACAGCATTATTAACAAACAGCAAAATATCCCAACTCCTTTACTTATTTAGAAGAGATTATTTAATAATTTTACCTTACTGCTATCGGCAGCAAATTTGTAACACAAACACATATTTAAATAGTGAAATTATTGCAAGCGATAATTACTGTATATCCACAAGGACTGTGGAGGCACATGGGAGACGCTGCCGACATCCTTTGGTGTGTTCGTGTGCAGCTCTGCAGGCAGGAAGTGTTTTCTGTATGAATGTGGCTCAGAGCTTGTGATTTATTGATTCCCTTCTTTATTCTTCGAACAGAAATAGAAGTTTAGCAGGAATAAAATGATGAAGACAGAAACTTAACAGGACGCCAGTTTTGTCCTCGCTCTGCCGCCAGTGTTGAATCAAGTGATATAAAATGTAACTAGATCATGTATAAAGCAGCAAACATGCATAGATTCTGTCAAACCTCAGCAGCTAGAGAAGTAGAAAATATATATTTTTTAAATCCCCCACACGTTTGTAACCGGGAAGTCACAGAGGATGGATTTTTCCGCTACATCCGAGCACCACCCGGTCCCTGTCCAAATCAAGAAGTGAGAATAGTCTGCTAAAAGACCCCTCCCTCCTGCCAGCCTCAGCACTGAAGAAGCACCCGGGCCTTCTTCGGGGACTACGGTGTGCTTCATCATCTGCTAGCAGGGTCACAGGCGGGCCAGCAGGAGCCGCCGTGCAACGGTGCGAGTCTGTGAATGTGTCAGCGCGGCGCAGCGTCTTTTCTGCTGGCGTTGGGAAGTGTTGCCTGAACAGCAGGCGTGAAAATCTTCCAGTTAAATGACATGTTGTGTGCTGTTGGAATATAAAACACACGAGTGATCAGACTTGATCATTGTATCTGTGTTTGTTTGAACAGTTCTCACACCAGATCCTCACTGTTCTCACTGCGTACACAGTCTGATCTGCAGACAAACTGCACCTCCGTAATCGTGGAAATAAAACACCCCAAACAAACGTCGAGCTGTATTAATAGCTGTTTCGGACAAATTGGTTTGTCGTCTGTTGCAGAGCTGTTTCTGTTGGTTTGTTTGAAGGAGTTTATAACTGGGTGAAATTACCTGGACGGATCCATGTGTTAGTTTTAGTAAAAACTGTAAAGCTTCTCATCTGCCTAATGGAAACACCAGACCACTATTTAGGAACCAAATCCTTGTAGCAACAACGTTCAAGTAATTATTACTGAGATCCAATTCAATTCAATTCAGTAAGATCTGTAATATAAGATGGAGCTAGGTTGTTGATCCAGGTAAATGAATGGACGGAAGGGGAAGTGTGAGCAAGTGTGTTATCTGCACATTTCAACAAATAAATATTTCATGAGCTTAATTCTAATTTTTCATTCATTCAACCTTATAAGCTATGAAAAATACTAAAAACAGGACAGTACAGTATACTTTAATACTAAAGTATACCCTCTGACCCTGTTCTGATCCGTCCTTAACATGGGTTCTTGCTGATTCAAGTTCAAGGATCTTTGTCACTCGCATCACGTGGTGCATGAGGTGGAACGAAATTGTGTACTCAAGGTCCCAGTTACACCCCAAAATAGCAAAAATGTAAAGTATAAAAAAGAAACAGCATATAAGGATCTAAGATCCACACTAAATACTAAAAATGTAAAATAATATGGTCTATTAAACAGCAGCACGAACATGAGTCTGTGAAGAGTAGATGGGTATGAATGAATACAGCAGTATGAGATCAGCAGCACGAGATCAGCAGCACGGATAAGTCATATATCACCAACTAAAGTGGCATTACAGTAACTTTTTTATTTTTTCCTTATAGTGATTATCCTGGTTAGGGATTTATAAGTTTGTAACAGCTTCAGGGTAGAAGCTGTTCCTCAGTCTAGTGGTTCTACGTTTAGTCACAGTTGGACAGCTCTGAAGAAGAACTGTTCACACCTGGACTGAGGTGATCAGGTCTAACTTACCTTCTCTAGATACATCATTTTGACATTGACGTGGTTTGAGATGTGATTTTATTTATATATTTTTTAATTATTTAGTACAATATTCTTAATAAGCTTAATTCCCAAATGTGGTATGGGAGAAATAAAGGAACATGTGAGAAAGACTGACAATTTTAACTTATAGGGCTCAAAAATCCTGCGTGCATGGCAGCCATCAGCTGTCCGCTGTGTATCTGTGTTTAATTAGGTGAAAATAATGCAATGTAACATTGCTTAGACTGTTGTGCAGTGATTGACAGGGTACATTTTACTATAGAGTGACCACAGTGGGTTCAATCAGCTTTGAAAACCATCAGAAGTCATTTCAAACTAAAAGAAAACCCACCAGAGTGGCCTGGTAAATTACTGATTGATAAAATACTAACAAAACACATTTTTTATTAGGATGGGTTCTGATAGGGAGTTCATTACAACTTCTAGTAGAATAAAGCAAAACAGGAAACCAAAACAAACACAAAAAAAAGCTGTATCTTAGGACTATTCCCAGGGATGACTGCTTCATTATCTTAAATCAGCCAACAGCTGAGTGAGTGGAGAAATGTCCGGGTTAAAACCCTCCTGCTGTCGGCTCAGGAGGAGATCCAACATTGCATTCAGAATATAAACCTAATGCAGATAAACGTGTTAGGATGACTCTAAAAGTGTGCTGGTGCAGATGCTCAGTCATGCAGGTCAGAATAAAGCTCAACATTTTATTTTATTCTACCTTTATTTCACCAGGTGAAATGTTTGAGAACAGTTCTCATTACAAACATGACCTGGAAAAGAAATGCATACAATAAATGAATACATTAATACATTGTACTGAAAATGTACTATAAATATGAAACTAAAGCAATTGGACTTCTATTCTGTGGTAGAAGACATTCCACTTCTCATTCTGGGAGTTTTTTAATAGGAAAAATCAAATTGGAAAAAAGCTCCCCAGATGAGGAGTGGTGTGTCTTCTCTCCTACAGAATAAAAGTCCAGTTGATTTGATTTCAAATTCTTAAGAGTCACCTCTAAAAGTGGTTTGAGTGAAGAGGAGTGGATTAGCATTGAGATTGTTCACATCTGTATTAGTCTTACCCAGATGCAGCCAGGACTAATGTTAAAGCCAGCTCTTAACGGGGTGGGGTCTCTGTTTAACCTCACAGAAACTTCCCTGCTGCTTCCTGTTACTGATTTTTACTAAACATAGTTCCAGCTCTAACATATATACTTCAACAGGCTGAGTCTGTAATGGCTCTGCCTGGTTCTGAATGCTTGTATACAAAGACTGATAAAGATTTTGTTTATATTGTTCCTCCAGTTTTATGTTTTTGCACATTTTTCCAGTTGTTTGCTCTAAACCAGCCCCTCTGCAGCAGCCTTGTTGCTACATCCTTGGTTTAGTGTTGCCCAGAGTACATCTGAGTCTCTGTGGACGCTGGTCTATTGATGTACCTCCAGAATCATTTCTGATGATTGCTTTGTTGTTTCAAAATTGCAATTTCCAAAAATCATTATTGCACTAAATGGTAATTACCATCCAAATAAACTGACTAAGCAGAAAGAGACACTGGGAGCCAGAAAAGAGAAAGAAGTCTCTTGTTCCCACCAAGGATAGGATAATAAGTGGGACCACAAGATAAAATTACTCCCAGAAAGATGAGTCCCGTTCCTCCTCAAAAACGTCAATATACACTGAATATACCTGATCTGTACGAGCTAAAAATTACATGGATCTTGTGATAAGATTCATAGTAGGTAATAAAAAGGTCAGTTTGCAATACAGTAGTCCCTCATTTATTACAGGGGATCCGTACTCTGAAACCCCACGATAATTGAAAATCCACGAAGTAGGAATAGTAGTACAAGTAGTAAGTAATAGTTTGTTTTAGTATATTTATATATATACAGGTAGTCCCCGACTTACGAACGGGTTCCGGACCTAAGAACGGTTCGTAACTCGATTCTGCCGT
>JARVGV010000645.1:34111377-34127408 GCA_031762435.1 Hypsolebias longignatus
AAAAAAAAAAAAAAAAAAAAAAAAAAAAAAAAATTGTGTCCTGTTTGAATTTAAAAGCAGAAAATTAGAAGTCGTTTATGTTTTTGTGTCTCTAAGACAAGCTTGGAATCCATATAGCTGGAACAATTGTAGCTGGTTTTTATCTGAACAAATGTATCTGCCTAATAATCTGAAGGATATTTATGTAGATCAAAAGTGACAAAGAATTCAGTAACTTTCTTCTGTTTAGGAGAAACTGTCATTTTTCTTCTATAGTCATTTTAATATTAACTTTCATAAAGTTAATTTCACCTCATATAAATAATTTTTGTTATGTGTTAATTTTAGTTCTTTTTAAAAATATTATTTGAGAAAAATCTGACAAAAAAATTGAAATTGTCAGCAGATGAACTGCACAAGAATCACAACTAAGTCCACAAAACTGACTGATGCATATCTAATAAGAAATCATTTGAACATTTTTACAACAAATAAGGTGATAAAAGTTTGAGGTGGAAGCTCTAGCCTCAGACACTCTGAGGGAATGAGTGAGTCTGTATTGTTTGGAGACATCCAGTGGAGACACATTACAAATATTCTCTATACAAGTCGTTAGACTTTTTAAACATTTTATCTTGCTTTCACTGCAGTGTTGGTGCTTTGCTATGTCCTGCTTGTTAATTCCTTTGAACCCCTTCTGTTAGGGTGCAAAGGGTTCCAGATGATCCCTGGCCAAGCTCGTCCATCACCTCTGTCATTGGTCCTGTGTAGCCTTGGAAAGACTCCTGCATGCATATTCACAGGAGCTGGTGTCCCATCTGAGAAAAGCAAATTACCCCACCCAGTGTGTCCCTTTCTTAGTTAATATTAAAATGGGCTAATAAAGAGGGGCAAGATTCCCTGTGGTAATGACCCCCCAGGGACCCCAGACTAATTAAAGGGCTGCCCCTTCCAATGAAGCATAATCACTCACAGCTTTGTGTAGACAAACACGAGCGCTCAGTGAAAAATGATTCTTTGTTCTGACTTTACATGTGCATTGCTACGTAAATCCGCATGTTCAAGTCCAGGCTGACCAAAATGCAAGTCGTGCATGCTTTAACATGCTTCATGCAATATCAGTGTAAAAATGAAACAAGAATAAAACAAGCAACAGCATAAGCAATACATATGCAGAGATGATGCATTAGCAAACACTGATCTTAAGCTCAAAGTAGAATAAATAATAATATATACATTTATTTTCTCAGGTAACGTGAAGAAAAGGTGCAATTCTCTTATAGAATTACTGCAGTGACTTTTTGTTAACTGATTTTATCCAGTTGGTTTCAATCATCTCTCCGACCATCAGCACTTTGTCCAACTTAAGAATTTCAAGTCACAGACCTCCACAGTTATTTCAGGTGTACCTCAGGGTTCTGTTCTTGGTCCTCTCCTGTTTATCATTTATCTTCTTCCACTTGGCCTTATCTAAAAAAAAAAAAAAGTATTAATTTTCACTGCTATGTGGATGACACCCAGCTCTACTTCTCCACCAAGCCCAACACCATCCTTCCACCATCCTTCCTTCCGGACTGCCTCTGTGAAATCAAATGATGGTTTAATCAGAACTTTCTTGAACTGAACTCAAATAAAACAGAATTCCTTCTTGTTGGCACCAAGTCTACCCTATCCAAATCTTGATAGCACTTAATCTTTTGAATCTCATGTCAATAACATTACTCAGTCTGCATATTTTCATCTTTGTAACATCAACTGTCTCCATTTGTTTCTTACCCCCACCAGCACAGCTATCCTTATCAATGCTCTAGTCACCTCTCGACTAGATTACTGTAACTCCCTCCTCTCAGATCTTCCTCTCAAAATCATCCATAAACTTCAGCTTGTCCAAAACACAGCTGCCCGGATCATCACTAGAACTATGTCGAAAGAACACATCATCCCTATCCTCAAACATCTTTACTGGTTACCCATAAAATATTACATCAACTTCAAGTTTCTCCTCCTCACTTTCAAAGCTCTCCATAACTTGGCACCTCTGTACCTCACTGATCTTCTTTGTTATTACACACCTGCCTGAGGTCTCCGCTCCTCCTTATCCATTTCTCTTGTTAAACCTCCTGCCCGCATGACAACCATGGGATCCATAGCCTTCTCCAGCAAAGCCCCTCGTCTCTGGAACTCTCTTTCACAGCACATCCGTAATTCTGATTCTCTGCCCTCATTTAAATCTAACCTTAAAATTCACTTTTTCAAATTTGCTTATTCTGTTTGTCATTATGTATTCTACCATTAATTGTGTTTGATTTTATTGATATCTACTTTTATTGTTTTGATATTTCTATTTCTTATTGGATGACCTTGAAAGGCACCTTCAAATCAAATGTATAATAATAATAATAACTATTATTATTAATCTCTTTTACAAGGATGTTCTGGCCAAAGGGCAAAGTAATATGTTGATTACTTTGAGAGGTTCATTAAAATGAGTTTAGTGGTTTGTGAGATTGTTGGATCAAAATATCCTCTATTTGTTTTACTTACTCAAAGAAGCCACACTTGACGACACAAGAAGATTTTTAACTCGTTTTACTTGCAAGGGCAGACTTTCACCACAGGTCACACAGATGTACAGACGTTCTACATTCATGGAGCCCAGTCATGAGAATCAGCCACGGGCAGTGAGCGAGAATTGTTTTCATGATCAGCTCTCACAGCTCACAGACAGACCGGTGTCCTTGGCCACCCAGCTGCACATGCAGAAACAAATCAGCTCCTCGTTCAGCTCTGTCTGAGAGAGAAAATATCTCTCTGCTAACTCAAACACATGGTTCATGGGCAGTTAACATCCTCAGCCATCGTCATTAAAAAAAAAAAAAAAACATCCATGAACCTTGACCAAAATTCACTGACAGATATTTTAACATGACACACACATGTACACACACTCACAGACAGAGCACAAATGTAATTCATTATTCCTCACTGACAGTTTTGATGTTTGTATTAAGTCAAAGAAATGGTGAATTATTGTAATTATTGAAAGTCTTTGTTGACTTCTTTTTGCCTAAATGCTCGTAAGTCAACTTTGGTCAATTAAATGCAATTTTAGTGCTACTTTTTTTTTGTTTGACAAGATAATTTAGTTTTGAAACTCAACATCCACTACAGTGATAATCTGATTCTGTTTGCTCTTCCTGCAAAGCAAAACGTGCAGATTTCTGCTGGTCATGGTCTCTGGCTTCAATAAGAGGGTAATTGGTGTGCCACTGTTAAAGCTTGGGGAATTGGTCCAGAAGCGAGTTAAAAAGAATCATCGAAAGGAAATAGTTTGTGGGGTGAAGTGTTGCAAAAACATTCAGTATGCATAATTAAAGTTTTAATCACAATCACTTGTATCCATGTATGGTTGTATTCAAACATTTGCTCTGCTAATATTGCAGTTATGAGCTGGGAATCTCCGGAGTTTAGCTCCATTAGACGGCTGCATCAGTTGATCTCATCCTCCCTCCTCCTTTGTGTTTATCTCACAGACCCCAGCTCCCACTACGTGATCACGCTGAAGGCCTTCAACAATGTGGGAGAAGGCATTCCTGTTTATGAGAGCGCCATCACCAGACCACAGTCAGGTATGAACTACACACCTGCATGTACACTCAGATCTGCTGCTGTCTTATCAGGGAAAATCTAAGAAATAAATAGTTTGGATAGTTAGATTATTTGTTTCCTGCAGCTCAAAAGCCACATTTAGTTTCTTCCTCTGCTCACACACAAAGTAAGGGATGCAGCGCACGCTGCGTAGTTGCGCTCACCTCGACTGACAATTATCTTTGCCCTCTCTAACCTGACATCATTATCAGACAGAATGTGTCTCGACTCTAAATTACCGAAGAGAAAATGGGTCAGCAGCCCATCTCACCGCTTTAATTACCTTACGTCGTCATGGACCCAAGTATACTTAAGTCTCTCTTTAATCAAATGATCGAAGCCTCAGATCCTGCCCCTGTAGCTGTTCTGACTTTACAGGAGATGAGCTTCGAGATGTTGAAGTGGATTACTGAAGTAATAAATATGGCTATATGCAAGAGTAAATTATCTAGAAATGGACAAAATGTTTGTCACGTCAAGGATTTTTTTTTTTTTTTTTTTTTGGTAAATTGTCAGTCTAGTATTTTTCAGCATCTGACAACAGTTTAGCTTGTTAAATTTGTTTGCATTCAAACATTTGGCGTTTGTTTAAAAAATAAAAAAGTGTTTTTCTCTTCCCAAGTAAACCGGAAGCAGTTTTACAACTTTGGCTGGTGTTTTTCTTCATACCTGAAGGCTCTGACCCAACAAAAAACTGATGATCATTTTATTAAATGGACCTGTCTGGCAACACGTGACAGCATCTGTACTTAGACTCTTTTTTTCTACTCAAAACAGTTGGGGCTGAAGTTGAGGCATCTGTAAGCCACTGTTGTGTCCACAAGTCTGAAACGAGACAATTTTGAGATTTAGAGACAAAAAGAGAATAAATTGCTATCAAAATGAGACATCATTAAGACATTTTGGGATTAATCTGCAATAAAATAAAAATGAACATCATTTGTAGAAACGCTGCATTTTGTATGCAGATAGGTTTGTTTACAAACTGGTTAGGAGGTGAAAATTTACAGTACTAGATTTTAAGTTAGGTGCATTTAAAAATGCTTTGATATTAAAAATTGTTTTCAATACTGCAAGGCACAAACCTTCAAAATGACAAAATTATTTTTTCCCAAGCTACAAACTTATCTTCTTTGTAAATCTGGGCATTTCTCTAAAACACAAGCTGATAAAAAAGAAACAAAGGACTCCTCAGGTCATTGTCCAGTTCTTCAGGAACTAACAGAGATCTCTGGGTTTAGGTATTTTCAAAAGCCAGAATCTCACTGGGTTGTGACTGTTTGACACTAGTTTATGACACAAATTAGCAAAAAGAGAAAAATACATGTTTTTATTGCTGTCTTCTAGTTTTTGCGACCAGCGAGCTGTGTGGTCGTGTCTCACATGGACAGTTTTGGACAATTTGAACCTTTTTGTGTACACATGTTGCAGAGCTATGTCCTGGAGTGTCAAACCCAGTTGCATAAAGGAGCCAGAATTTTAAAGTTTTTACAAGTCATGGGCTAATTTCAGTCCATGCAGTAACCCAAGTCAGATATCCAACATCTTTTCTTGGTTCCAGGTTCATAAACAGGAGTTAAATTGGTCCTATTTTCTTCCATGCCTAAATCAAATACGACAGAAAAATCCAACCTTTTCTCAGCATCAAAGTTAGCCAACTGTCATGAGACACCTGCTTTAAATGATTTTTAAAGCAAAATGAGAAGCAAAAAACACATTTTTCATTTAAATTATAACTTTGAGGGTCATATAAGATGTTGACAAGGGCCAGATTTGGCCCACGGGCCTTGAGTTTGACATGTGTTCTATGCCATGCACATCATTTTGATGCCCACATCATACCCACCTCAACCCGATTTGTACCCACCTCGGCATCTGCCCCAAGTTAAAGATTTAATCTTTTGAAGTACCATATTTTCTGGATTATAAGTCGCTCTTTTTTTCTCATAGCTTGGCCAGTCCCGTGACGAATAGTCCAAAGTGACTTATATACATTTTATTTGTTTTCCCTGTTCATGATGCAATTTTTGACTGACACATTAAATGTTCATGGTACTGACATGAACCAAAAAGCAGCCGCGAGAGGGCCCTCTAGGCTTTTGACCTCTGGAGTTGGCGGAGTTGTTCAGAAGCAACACCGAGGATGGGAACTTGCTTGTCGGACTCGTTGGCTTGTTACGTTACTTGAGCCTTTTCAGGATCCCTGGTATGTCCTGTGTGTGCGTGCACCATGCACCAACATAGAACCAACAGGAGCGCAAGTCCACGGGTGCTGGTGCAAAACCTGTGTGTTTTTGCTGTGACAGACACAGACTCAGAAATGGAAGGGAGGGGGCGGGGCAGGTGTCTGTCTTCCCCCATTGCTACAGTGCAGCTTCAGTGAGACATGAGTGAGCTCGACCAAGAGCGACTTGTTTATTTAAAATAATCAAGCGTGACCCGAACCAAGCCTTTAGTCCACTCCCTCAGCGACCACTGAGCGGGCCAGGCCACCGGGAAATATCGCAGTGCTCCCAATGGACAGTCCACGTGTTATTTTTATTTCTGATTAAATGTTTGTTCTTGCAGTTTGTGAAATACACGTTTAAATAAATGTGAATTATACTGCAAAGTGACGTATATGTTTTTTTTCCTTTTCATGAGGCATCTTTTGACCGATGTGACCTATACTCCAGAGTGACTGTCCAGAAAATATGGTACAATTCAATTCAGTTTATTTATAAAGTGCCAAGTCACAGCAGAATCATCTCAGTTCACTGAAGAGAAATATTCACATATAAAATAAGTCATCATAAACATTCTTATTTAAAAATAATAATTTAATTTACAGTTACAATCCAGTACAATCAAGGTACAATTTAGAAATGAAGATGGTCTGATCAGAGACCTGGGCGTTCTGAGTCACACAAGGACATTAAGCACCCCCTCAGCTGTTTTAAGACATCTTGGAGACTCCCTCTCGAAGGGCTGTTGACAAGCTGGGTCACAGCCCAGTGAGATCCCAACTAAAGCCTCTTTGCACATTTTAGTCTCTAATATATTTCTAATATCGTTAAGCCTCATATCACGTCTGTTAACAATTAAAAGCAGAACATCAGTCCCAGACTGGAGTGCTCGACAGTTGATTTCAGAGAGCGGAGCAGCATCAGTTAGTCTGCACGCTGGCTGACTTCTTACAGCCTCTGTGACACAAGACGAGCAGCCCGTGCTCCCCGGAGTGTCCCAGGATGTGGGCTGCGCCCGCCTCCCCGCTCAGCCTTGATCGCTGCAGTTCGTCTCTGCTGCAGCACTATTGCACCACTGAGTGCGAGAGGGGTGGGACGCCTGGTGACATGAGTCACATCAACATGCTTTGAGAGAGGGAGGGGGGTAGAGGTGGCAGCTTGAATGTGTGCACACGCCCACACACTGTCACACTGTACTCTTCTGTCTGAAAAGCCTCCTCACATCCTCATGCACTCCCGCAGACCCCCCGTGGTGGCTTTGGCAACCCTTCGTCAGATCCGAACGTTTGCTCTCAAAGCAGAACCAAAGCCCACCACCATCGTTTGCTGCCGAATCCTTGAGGGCGCGTTCCCTTCCTGCCAGTTTGTTCAAGTCAGAATGTAAAAGACGAGCTGACCTACATAGGACTTTTACTCAAGAAGAAGAGAAGTTGGGAAAACTTTGTGAACTTAGGCTGAGGGAGTGAAAACGATGACGTTCTAAAGTCCTGACTGAAATGCAGGAACTGATGCTTTTCACCTTTTCCCTGTAAGTGCTCAATTCTTTCAAAATGGGTAGAGAACTCCTGCCTGCATGCCATTTGAAAACCTCAGTTTCTGAACATTGCACACACACACACACACACACACACACACACTCACGCGCACAGACTCGGTCATGGGAATATAATGAGGGCAGCTCTGTACAGAGAGGTGTCAAATCGAGCGAGGCAGAGAGTACAGGACCACCAAGTGATGAGGAGGAGAGTCATCACAGCTGACCAAGCAAAGCTTTTTCCTCCATTCAGCTAAACCAAGTACAGGACCAGGAGCAGTGAAACCAGAAGCTCCTCTTGAAGCACTTCTCCTGAAGTACGTTGACCAGGAGTTGCCTGTTAGAACCGTCCTCTCTATAGACACGTGTTTAGCTTTGTGGAGGTGAAATGGACAAAGACCACACATGTTCTTCAATCAAGAGCTTACAGTTAAAACCACATGTTTACATACACAGCATAAAAGTCACAAAGCCATATTTGTCTTACTGTCTGGCACAAAATCAAACTAAACCTTTTTTTTTTTTTGTTTCACTCAATTATTTAGCAAATAAATAATTGTGGTACATTTAGGTACATTTGCAAGACAGCTGCCTTCCGTGGTTTATTTTGCTGTAGTTGTGTGTTAAAACAGTATTTTGGACTCAGAACATACAAAACTAAACATGAGCCACGTTAAATGCGAGGAAGGCGGCAGCAGCTGTTTTTTAACGTCAGCACAATGGTGCGACGTGAGCGGGAGGACGAGCTGCACGGATTAGTGAGTTCATCTTATTCAAGTGATGCAGCAAGTCGAGGTCTTTATGTTGGAGGGCTGATGTGGCGTCGAGCCAACAAACGTCCCCACAATTCAACAGATTTGTTTACATGGCAGGCTTGAGCATTTACTCTTCATTTCTTCTGCCGCTGCTTTATTCTGTATGAAACGATAAAGGCAGTGAATGTGTAAGTCAAGGAAATACATTTTGTGTATTTGTTGTTCTTTACTGCACATTATGGCTGAACAGTTTTGGAAAATATTCTAATTGTGATTTTTTTTTTAACCTCAGTATTGCAGTTTAATATGTGATTATTTTTCAATTTATTCTTCTCATGTATTTCTACAAACACAAGCAATAAATGTGTTTCAGTTGCAAAAAACTCCACAGTTTTCAGCTCCGCTGCAACTCTGTTTCTACTTTGTGTAGCTCCAGGATAGCAACTTGGCTAAAATGTGTGCACGAGGGCATTCTGTACTGCTTATCTATTACCAAAGCTGTACACCTTTTTCCATTTCTCAATATTATTGCAAATGCAATTAATTGTTCAGCCCTATTGCACATCATTCTGCATAGAATGGATCTATATTTGATTAGTTTCAATTCGACCGTTATTTATACAGGTTAGTCTCATTGAGCCTCGAGGACTCATTTACAAGAGAGACCTGTTTTTGACAAAGAACACAGATGACAACAGTAGACAATCATTAAAAAAAGCATATAAATGAAGAGTAAATGGATGAAATACATAAAAAAACAAAGGAAAAAAAAAAAGCTATATTCTAAAACAATGTAAAAAACTAAAATCAGGAACATATCTGCATTGGTTTTTGCCAGGAACTTAGCAGATATTTGAAGCCACTTAGAGAGGTCAAGGTCGAGAGCTTCAGATCTTTTTGCAAGATATTCCAGGAAACAGGAGTAGGAGAAGGTCTTTTTGTCTAGTTCAGTCCTCACTGAGGGAACACTGCAGGTAATGATGTCCTGAGAGCGCACAATGTAGCTGCACTCACACAGAGACATGTAGGAGGAGATGTATGAAGGCAGCAGACCAAGAAGTGATTTAAAGATGAAAATGTATCATATAATATCACTGCAGTATGCTTCTGACTTTTAAAAATTGCAATCAAAACTACCTTACTATTGGTCGAAAGTGGGAAAAATGCTTTGTAGAAACCAAGCAGAGTGATTTTTGAGCACTGAAGGTCTTTGAGCTACAGAGAAGAAATGCACACACACACACACACACACACAGACCTGTTCCTGACCCTCCTCTCCTCTCTGCTGGCAGGTTCTGTACTTTGAGCCTGATTTTTTTTTTTTTGCCTTCTCAATGCTCCCTACAATAAGGACGAAACATCTCTATGCACTCTCCGTCTTTGTGATCATCCGCTTTGCATTGATAATGTTGTGAAAAGCTCCGTGATGTAAACATGTTCCAGAGTTGCAGCTCTCTGAACCGACGGGGTCAAAACATTAACGTGCACATGAAGTGTTGGATTTCAGATGGTGAACTTCTGCTTTCACTCTGGTTTTATCTGCTCTGATGAATAGATACATTCTTCCTGTCTGTCTGTAGTGCCACGGTCACTATAGATCGAGCGTCACATGTAGCGTTTATAGAGCAGCCGAGTGTGTAGTTTCTTCGTACTGTAGAGGTCAGTGTCTGTTTTCTAATAGAATCTTCTCTCTTTCTTTTCAACCTTCCCAATCCCACCTTTGCTCATTCATGACCATATCCCATGCCCTTTCCACCCACCCTCATTTTTTTTTTTAACTTATTAACCTTATGTTCTCGTCTGCACTTCCTGGTTTGATTCCACTCCCTTGTCCACCCCGTCATGCTTCTGTTGTCATTTTTGGTCATTTTTAATTTTGTGTGCAATGCATGCGGTTTTACTGCCTTGTCACGCAGACCCCATAGACCCCGATGTTGACTTGTATGAACTCTTCCATGCTCCATACACCCCAGTGCCAGACCCCACCCCCATGATGCCTCCCGTGGGTGTTCAGGCCTCTGTGCTGAGCCACGACACCATCAAGGTGACGTGGGCCGACAGCTCGCTGTCCAAGAACCAGAAGATCATGGACAACCGCTACTACACCGTTCGATGGAAGACCAACATCCCCGCCAATGCTAAAGTGAAGGTAAGATATCGCTTTTATTTGAATGTATAGCATCTTAAATGCTGTCAAAATTTAATTTTTGGAGAAATGTTCTTAAAAAAAATGGGCCCCAGTTTATTTCAAAATGTGTTCCTGAAGCTCATTCAGGTTTTAACTTGTTTTAACAAGGTTAAACAAGATGCTGGTGAAGATTCTCAGTCATCCAGGACATGATAAAATAAAAAATTTAAAAACGTTCCATAAGGTTAAACAAGGTTTTAACTTTAACTTGTTTATCGTTCAGTGTGATTTACCAAGAAACAAATCATTTTCAGATGTTTCATACCTATAAATCCTTGGTGTTTTTGTTTTAATTGTTGGTGAAGTCCATATTTCAATGTGCGGGAAATAAAAGGGTTTTATCATTTGAGACAATAAAGCTTCAGCTGTCAGGGGCAACATCTGGCTGATGTTTTATCAGAGAAAACAATGTTGTCCATCAACCGTTGAACCAGCATTTGAAGAAATAGATGTTCATATAAATTATGAAACACTTTTAAAGGCAATTATTATTTGTCCAATTTGAGTTCAGTTTAAACTTTTCACAGCTACACACTAGACAACAGGAGGTGTGTAAAAGAGAGAACACACTGTTGATATGACTTTAAGGATCATGTCTCTGTTACAGTGTGGCACTGCAAGCTGCTGACCACACATTTATTATGTGCTGACTTTAACCTAGCTTTCTTTTTCAGTAAGTTTGGTTCTGAGCCCCCACACAGTAAATTCAATTCTGTGAACTAGAGACGCTATGATTATTTTAGTATTTATATGTACCGTATTTTTCGGACTATAAGGCGCACTTAAAATACTTTAATTTTCTCATAAATCCACAGTGAGTTATAATCCAGTGCACCATATGTATTAATTCTGGTTGTGCTTACTGACCTCAAACCAATTGTATGTGGTACAAATGAACAGTGTTGGGAATTATTGTGAATGAGTTGAATAAAGTTTGACTTATCTGACTGTTTTGTTTCTCTTAATGCACCTTAGAGTCTGAAAATATGGTATATTAAAGTGTTTTAAACTCTTTCCACACTTTTGCAAAGTTCCTAACAATTTTCTAAACTTTTAACCCTTTGAAACATATTAATTTTAAAATGAGTACTCACCAGAGAAGATGAATATTAAGATGAAGAGATGGAGATGAAGAACTGACTCAGCACCTGAAGGTCCTGGGTTCGATACCCCGGTCATTGCACATCTCGTGGTGTCTCAGAGCAGGACACCCTATCGCCAGTTGCTCCCCGGGCAATTCCATAGCGGCCCACTGCTCCATCTGGTGGTGCATGGGTTAAAAGCAGAGAGCCAATTTCACCATTGTATGGGAACATACAATGATGACAACACATAACACATTATCTGTCCAGTGATGATGATGATGAAGGTGATGAAGAATTAGCTGTGCATTAGTGATGAAGGTGAAGGCGACAAAGATGGGATGAAACCTGGTGTATTGATGTAAAAATGCAACAGTGCCCCCTACGGTCATAATATACGGTGGTCACAGAATATGGTGTAACACATGTTAACACATGTTAACACGTGTTAACACATGTTAACACGTGTTAACACATGTTAACACAGGCATGCCACGTCAGCACCTGGACTCTTCTAGTATAAGCCATGCAGTTGTGGTTTAGCATTGTCTTGCTGATACTGTGTATGCAAGGCCTCTACAAAAGTCATTGTGCGCCTATTTACATGCAAATTGCTGTGTACCTCCTTACTGAGCTTCAATGCAAAAATAAAATTATCAAATCATTAAAAAAAAAATCTAATTTTACTATCATAACGTGGTACGTTTGTATTACAATAACCAAATAACAGAGTGCATGTGCTCGTTTTTTTTTGTGTGCAGTTCTAGTTTCATGCATGTGTGCAAACCTGTGACCAAGCAGAGCTCAGATAAAGGCCTGCGTCTCCTGATAAATTATTCAACAAGGACAAGACAAACTGAGCGCCAGACAAAAAAGGAGGGTGTAGATCTGACAATGCATTCCCCATATAGCCAACTCATGGGACAGACGTGCACAATCAAACGAGCACAGACACAAAATACACTAAAAGTCTCGCACAGGATGCTTCCATGAAGCTTTCTGTCAGCTGATGACGACCTCTGTGCACGAGCTTCACCTGTCATTTATCTGAAAGGATTTATCTTTTATTTATTGTCTTTCAGAGAAACATTAAATCTGTTAGAGGACGTACGCAACAAATTCTCTAATGTGAGCGGAGCCTTTTGATTTAATCCTCACATTGTGGTTGTAATTAAAGATGTGCTCGGACTCATTAAGTTTCTGTTCCATCGATGAAATGAATTAAAAGCCGCTGCGCTCTGGAAACTTCCTCTTGTGCACAGGCTTGTTTCAAATGTGAGAATAGCTGTTTTACAGCTGCATTAGCAGAAACGCCTTCACCCCAATGCCTCTTTTGGATCGAGTCTAACCCGACAGCCTTGTGCATTATTGAGGGGATGACTGCTCTTAAACTGGCTGCATGTTGCTAAAGAGAAGAGTGGTTTCCTGTCCTACCCTACTGCCCTCTGCTTGACAGCCCCCAGTGGAGAGCTGCACTTTAGTCGTTGCAAAGCGACATCACAGGCGAACCTGATTCTCCCACCAGTTGTTTTTTTTAAAAGGCTGATTCAAGGTGGCTGCGTAGATCCTGATTTTAAATACAGCTGCCATGCAGTTTTGTTCTATTTTGCTGTGGTTTTCCAGCAGATGTGTTAAATGTAGACAATTTGCATGTTTCATAGGGTGCGTGCCCTGTTTAGTTCGCTTTAATCTAACTCTAGTCCATTTGCCTAGAAAGTCTGGTTCATTTGGGGAGGTGTGAATGCACATTCGAACTCTGATGTGGACCAAAAAAGTGAACTCTGGTCTGCCTAAATACTGAAGTCTCGATTCGGTTGAAGTGAACTCTGACGCGGTTCAAATGCATTGCAAAGGCAAGCAGACTGGAGAGCACTCCAAAAGCAGGAAATGGACTACAACACAGGGCATTCTGGGTAAATGCAACCAAAACAAATGCACATTTCTCTTACCTTATACAGAGCCATCTCAGCCACCTTGTGTGAAAAACAACATTCTCCATGGTCTTCCTGATCTTCTGCTCACGCTGAGTCCATTGTTGAAAAATGTTTGTTTGGCACATGAGCCACAGACAAAACAGAAATCCTAAAACCGCTAACATGACACCACTCCATTTTTGTTTTTATTTGTAGAAGAAGAAGAAGAAGTATCTTCTTCAGAGGTTTTTGTGTCGTTTCCTTCAGTAGTTCTTGGTGCAGCGCCACCACAGGCGAGGGGGGAACAGGTTGGCTCGATTGACAGTGCAGTGTGAATGTGAACCACAGCTGAAAATGTAAACAAAATGTTCTGAATATTGATCCCCAATAGAACCAAGTCTACAGAACTATCAGGTGTGAAAACGACCTTAGTCTGGCTACAGCTTGTGGTCTTTAACAGTGTTCCACCATAGTTTGTGTTTTAGTCCACATCTGCTGATGATGCAGCAAAACAGAGGCATTGCTTTAGAGTTTGAAGATGTATTGTATGTTGTTGATGGGCAACATTAAATCACAGTTGCATGAAAGTGAAATTCTGGTTATCGTTTTGTAAACTTAAGTAGTCCTGCTAGTACAAGTCTTAAAATGTATAAATATATTTTAATATATCTAGATTCATTATTTTTGTCATATTGTCTGCTAAACTCTTTGTAATTTGGTTGTAAATTGTTACAGAGACTTTGTGCGCACAGATGTGTCTGTTAGCGAAACATTTTATGAACCATCAGACAGAATCTAATAAAACTCTCACAAATAATTACTTGGTAAATCTCTTCAAATGATCATTTTTCGAGTCAAATCAATTCTAAATGGCTGTCACATTTAATCAACCTTAACAAACACTAAAACTCCTGTAATTCTGTCAGATTTATAAGCTAAACTTTGTATTAACTGACTATATGATACTTTTCAAAAACAAGTAGCTAGTGTAACGATGCTTATTTTCTTTAAATGACTGAGCATCCAGTTACTGTTTCTTCACTCTCCTGCAGAAGACAGTAAACCAAACACATCATTTGTCTTCTGTGTAATGCTCCCTCACATTGCATGGTGACAACATGAGCCTTACTGTGTTCAGTGTTTACATTCAGGAGATCAAAACATTTAACATTATCTTCTATAAATTAAATGAAAACAGTACAAGTGTAACAGTGCTATCTACTGGACATAACATTTAACAGTAGTATTTAACGTGACTAATAAAAGAAGACAATAAACCAAACACATAATCTGTCTCCTGTGTGTTCTGCTCCTACACATGCAGAAATAAATGGTACACTGTGGAATGCAGCAAACTATCTGCAGAGCCACTACAGTCATCAACCACAAGAGGGCGTACTAAACTGAAAATGGCGCCAAACAAGCTTGAGACAACAAAATGTCTATAAAACTTTGGTTTTGTGGTCAATTTTTTTAAGTCACAATGACATTATAAAATTGATATCAACCATCATACCAAAAGATTTACAACTTAAATAGCTACATTTCTGAAGACAAAGAAAAACAAACCCGCCAACACCCCTCACATTGCATGGTGGCAAAGCGAGGGAGAGGAAGCTAATGAAATTACATTATTTCCACCTTTTACACATTTCACAATAAAAGACAATAAGATAAAATTCACAAACATATTATTAACAACGTAAACAAAAACTTCAGAGTACATTTTCAACTCCGTTACACTAATAACTGTTGGAATCAACGATGTCTGACATGTTAACTAAATATACCATGAACCGTTGGATAGAGTTAATGAAATGTGCAGAAAGTAATCATTGTGCATGTGTGTTTGCACAACTGCTTACCTTTAGACTTCAGTCCATTTTAAGATGGTCTCCACAGCTGGTCAACCTTAGATAACACAAAAATGTAAATTCTAAGTCAGTCAATTTTACAGATGTAGAGTTAAAATGAAATATGGTAGTAGCTGAGAGTCGTTTACAACACATACTCTGAGTGTGAGGTCGTTCGTCATGTTAGGGCTACAACTCTGTCACTTCTTAGTATAAGATGATCTTAGTTTAACACTCAGGCATGAAAGCCAGTGAGTCATGTGCATTTCTTACTGCAACACTACGAGTTTAATCAAAAATATTCATTTTCCACCATTTTTAAAAATTGTTCCAAATTAAAAACAGTATTTGTCTTGTGAATTAAGAACAATCATCATATTGTGCCATTCAGTTTATGGCCTTGCTTAAAATAAGATTGTAAATATGTTTTATTCTTGTGGCTGATTAAACTCAAAACAAAAGGCAGTCCCCGAGTTACGGCGCCATCAACTTACGGCAACTCGGACTTACGGCGCCACCCCCAGTGACGTCATCACACCTCACGTTGACTTTTTTATGCAGCAGTTTATGTTTTTTTTATTTTTTTGAGGGTATTGTGTTAGCTAACTGCTTGGAAATACAACAAAACGGCGTTTTAAGTACGCTGTTGTTATGTTACATTGAAAAAAACGTGTTTAAAACGCCATTTACCGTTCTTTTTCTGACTTACCTGCAGTTTTCCGTCAGTGAGAACTGAGCTTGGCAAAAGGGCCTTCTCCTACTCCGCTCCTGCTTCCTAGAATTTCTTACGAAAAGATCTGAAGCTCTCGACCTTGACTTCTCTAAATGGTTTTAAGAATCTGTTGGAATCCTGG
>JARVGV010000645.1:34160509-34171438 GCA_031762435.1 Hypsolebias longignatus
GTTTGTAGCCAGGTCTCTCTTGTAAATGAGTCCTCGAGGCTCAATGAGATTAACCTGCCTAAATAAAGGTTGAATATGCTCTGCATTTGTAGAAAAAATTTCAGTCCAAGTATACAAAATCTATTGTTGGATCAATTTTAACCAGCTGCACATTGCATGAGTCTTCTTTGTATGTGTTAAATAAATTGACACCAGGTAACTGTGTGTCCATGGTGCCCTCTGTGTGGCCCCGTGATATAGAATAAATATAAATCAGAAAAACATCAGCAGTCGTGCTAAAACGACTTTAAGTTGAATGTCCACGTAAACGAGTCCAAGTTAGTCCCAAAAAAGAGGTCTCCCTTTTAAATCTGATAAGGCTGCGTGTTTATGTTTTAGCACATTGTACCCCCCTCGTCTTGTCTTTCAGTGGTTTGAGGACAAATTCCAGGAGGTGGAGGCTGAAGAGCAGCAGCTGAGGAAGCTTCATGCTGTGGTTGACTCCCTTGTCAATCACAGGAAAGGTAGGTTTCATGTTTACTTTTTTAATAATTAGATTTCTTATTTAGGGGGAGAGGAAACTGCAGATTTCATTAAATTATTAGTTTAAACATTTTTCTGTTTCCTTCAACACCAGAGCTCTGTGGGAACACAGCCATGTTTGCCAAAAGTGTGGCCATGCTGGGGAACTCGGAGGACAACACAGCCTTGTCTCGAGCCCTGTCCCAGCTGGCCGAGGTGGAGGACAAGATGGAGCAGCTGCACCAGGAGCAGGCAGCCAGTGATTTCTTCATCTTGGCAGAGCTGCTTGCTGACTACATACGCCTGCTGGGTGCTGTGAGGGTGAGCTGCCACTGCTACAGTCACAGGAAATACACCTGGTGGGGGGAAACTTTTACAGTGAACAAAGAAAAGTCTTCATTAACACTTCAAATCAAATTATTTAAAGTTACCATAATTTCCGGACTATAAGCCGCTACTTTTTTTTTAACAGGCTTTGAACCTCGCAACTTATACAATGCTGCGGCTAATTTCTGGATTTTTTATTTTTTTTTATTTTTTTGATGGGCTAAGGAACTTCATGCTGCCAAAATATTTAGCCTCGTCACACCCGGGTGCTCACATAGCTGCCCACACATCTCTCTTGGGGTTGGGTCCTCGTGACATAATGAGATTACCTAAAGATTTAAAGAAATCAAACCAATGATATTACCCAACAGGTCACAGTGGATCAATAAAACTTTGAATTGTGGTAAATCAAACGCACTCACACTAAGTTCTTCAGATCAGTTATTTTGTGCTTCATGCACAGACCCTCTTCATGGAAAACACACAAAGAAATGCAGATGATGCAGCTTTCAAATTAAAGGCGATCAATCTGGCTGTCGAAGAAGAAAATAGAGCTGCTGCACGTAAACTCTGTGTTGAGTTGAGACGTTGGAGACAGCAGCATGAAGAACTGGATCAGTGCAAAAAGACGACTAAAGCTTTCAGAGGTTAAAAAAAAAGTTACAGATGGCCCGAACTTGAAAACATTCTTGAAGACTGGGTGAACACAGAGAGCAGACGCCTGAGGCGTTTCCACCATGCAAATCTGACTGAAAGCCAAAACAATCACCACCGAAAACAAGCTTTGAAGGTTTTAGAGGTGGACCATCATGGTGTCTCAGATTTATGAGATGAAAAAGTCGTAGAACATAGCGCTCAGTGACTTTTCCTGGTAGGCTTCTGTATTTTTATTTTTTAACCAGCTGTGTTACAGGCACTGTTCAGGAAAAATAAAAATTTATTGTATGTGTTTGTGTATTACCAGTGCATTTTTTAATTAAAAGTAAAAAAAATAAAAAAAAAAACTTTCTCTGTAAATAGAAAGATGTGAACACCTGTGGACACCTGTAACTTAGACTAGTGCGGCCTATATATGTACAATTTTTGTTAATTTTTGTGGGAGTGGCTTATATTCAGGTGCGCTCAATAGTCTGGAAATTATGGTATATTAAACATACCTCACAGTTTAAAGCAATAAACCTTAAACATAAAGTGAACGTGACCATCTCCACCGGAGTGCCAGCAGCACACCTTTTTCCTGCTTTGTAAATGTGTAAATTTACACTTTTTAGTTATATAATTTTAATTAAACCCTTAAAACAGTGTCTGCTGCCTGTTCAGTTTAATGTTAATACCTTCCAGGGGTTGCCACCTCTGTAACTAACTAGACATCAAATGTGTCCAGGGGGGCTTTGACCAGCGCATTCGGGCATGGCAGCGATGGCAGGAGGCTCAGAGCACACTCCAGAAGAAGAGAGAGGCCGAAGCCAAGCTGCTGTGGGCGAACAAGCCTGACAAACTGCAGCAGGCCAAAGAGGACATCAGTGAGGTAACGAGTACAGTGACCCAACAGTTCAGAGTATTTACAGTACACCAACAGAACCTGTTGTGACTTCTCTGTTCTCGTCCAGTTCTGTTTACAATAAACTGAAGACTGCACAACCTGATGTGCAGATTACAATAATCTTGCCCCCCAGAATAGTTTTCTTTCACTCTGCTTTATTTATTTTTAGTCCACACAACTTCCTCATAATCTCTAAAATAACTCATTTGCCTCTGACCTGGCTCTCCTGCAGTTTAAATTGTCCACTTTTTCCAAAGTGGGGGAGGGTTAAACAGAAAACTGCTTACAGCAGCATTCTTGGTTACACTTCACACCCATGTCGTCAGCCCAGAAGCGTAACAGTGGGTTAACTTTAGCCTCCAGCATGTCTCGGTTATTTTCAAATACGAGGGTTGTTCAGGACCGGTCTGAAAGTGTTGTGAAGATTCAGTAGTGTCCATCTTTATAAACTGTCCTGTTTAGTTGTGTGAGGAAAAAGAAGCTTTCATTAACATTCAAATGTCTTCAGGAAGGTGGTTATTTATCATGGTTCTGTTCAGGGTTCTGAGACAGACTTGAACATGTAGGTGTTTCAAGTTCAAGAATCTTTATTATCCCCGAGAGGCGATTTGTTCACAGTCAGTAGACACATAAAACATCCAAAGACTTTGAGACATTAAAATAACAGAAAAGATTGTTTGTTGAGAGACCTGATCGCTACAGGGATGAATGAGTTTTTCAGTCTGTTCGTTCCACATCTGGGCAGCAGATACCTGCATCTGGATGGAAGCAACCTGAACTCACCATGGAGTGGATGATCAGGATCTGCCAGAATCAGCCTGGCCTTGTTCACTGACCTATCTTGTGTAGTCAGTGAGGTTCTGTAGAGCTATGCCAGCAGTTCTGCTGCACATCCTGACAATTCCTGAGAGTTTGTTCCTATTTTTTTCATGTTAACAATCTAAACCAACAGATGAAGGTGAAAGTTAAGAGATTCAAAACATGAATAAAACATTTTCATAAAAGTAGAGTGAGCATTAAACCCACAGAGCTTCAGATAAAAACACATTCTCTGGTTGGCCTTTTTACAAAGGGAATTCACATGGGGTCAAAGGTCAGTTTGTCATCAAGAACAGTTTCCATACATTTATACTGATGCACCACCTCAACAGCTTCACCATTAATGACCACAGGAGTGGCAACTGAACAGTGTTTTATAAAATTAATGACCATTGTATTACTAATGTATTACTTCTTAAGGTTAAAACAACTGTTTATTATTTTAATTTTCAAGATAACATGTTGTCAAATCTTAAATGTGAAATATTAATACCATTCTTTTTTTCTCCTCCTGTTCGTCCTCAGTGGGAGGTGAGAGTTACTCAGTATGAGAGAGATTTTGACAGGATTGGCATGACTGTACGCAAGGAGGTTCTCAGATTTGAGGTATGTTGAAAAAAGCTTCTATTTGTCTCACAACCACTTTAGAGCTTACGCTTCATCTTCAAAGAATCTGCAGTCTCAGAGAAAAGAGCATTCTTTGTATAGACACTATATTTCCGAGACGTTCAGCTTTTCTTGTATTTGCAGTGTAGTAAGAGCTTGAAAATGCACTTTATTGTGAGATCAGTGTCATTGTAAACCACATTCTAAAGCATCTTGAAATGAGACTTTTCTTTCGAGGAATGGGATTAGATTTCAGAGTCAGGTTTAGTGTTCAGATGGTTTTCAGCTATCCTGAAGGTGTGTTTCTAGGATCTGTAATGGAACACCCTGTGCATCAGATGCCCAGGATGTTTGCAAAGACGTTCCTCTGAGGGTTTATGTAGCTGACTTTGACGTTCCCCAAACTCCACATGTAGCGCCATCATGAGACTGACATTAATGAAATATCCCAACAACCTAGAAAATGGTTTTACATTTCTTAAAGAAAAATACTAATTTATTTTAAACGTGTTCATTTTACAATAGTCTCTCGTTTATTGTGGGGTTCTGTTCTGAATCCGCCAGCAATAAGTGAAATTCCGTGAAGTAGTGACTTTATATTTATTTTAGTATTTATATATACATGTAGTCCTCAGGTTACATTCAAGTTCCGTTCCTACAGACTGCACGTAACCCGATTTGAACGTAACCCTGAATTGAAAACACGTGGCGAACGCAAGTCCGGATTTTTGTCCGTAACCCGGAACGCGCACGGTAAACGGCGTTTTAAACACGTTTTTTCAACGTAACACAACATCAGCGTACATTCTGTACCTTAAACGTACAGTACTGTATTTCCAAGCAGTTAGCACAGTACCCTCAAAAAACACACAAACACACAAACTGCACTGTGTAGAGCTATCGAAAGTCAATGGGAGGTGTGATGACATCGAACGTAAGTCCGGATTTCCATAACCCGGGTAGGTCGCAAACCGAGGACCACCTGTATAATAAGGCTTTAGAAACCCTTCCCGCACTCTTGCAATGTTCTAAGCTCTTAAACCTGCATCATTTTAACAACATACGCACAGTACTGTAAATGTAGCTACTAAATCTTACTCACCAGGCTGTGCAGAACAACAGCGGCTCTCGATTCTGGTCTGACAGTTCTGGTCCGACTCTTCATTTCTGCAGACGTAACCTGCAGCGATGAAGCCCACAATCAATGTTCTCAACTCTTAAACCTACCTGTTTTAACAACATACTTATATGTAGCTAGTAAATTTTACTTACCAGTGTGCCCCCACTCGCAAGTCCTCTTGGGCCAGCTAGGAGCTCTTGGGTTCACTGCTGAGTCTGGGGGTCTGGTTCTGGTCCAGTTCAGTGTGCCAAATCGCATTTGGGGTGGAGGGGCAGACCTTGGGTTGGCCGGCGCAGGACCATAGGTGGTTGACTGAGTCCAAGTCTGGATGAAAAAAGTCCCAATGGGCTAAGGAAACAGCCCCCACCTACAGTGGCGCATCCCCACTTGGAAGTCCTCTTTACTGCTCAACAGCTCGCAAGCGTCACCGATGGGTCTGGAGGTCCGATTCTGATCCGGTTCGGTGGGTTCTGTGCATCTTCTCTGCATCCGCCGGGCACCGGCGTCACTGTAATAAGCTCCAAACTTTTTCCGATCAGACCAAACTGTCCCTCTAGTATTTCAGCAGAAGGAAGCGAAGCTTCTGGGCCGGGCACTGTTGGCTTCTGGGAAATGTGGTCATTATGAACAGGAATACAGTATAGGCTTGTAGAGAGAAAACTACAAAATGGCTGCACCTGTCTGAAGTATTCTTTTTTTTTTTTACTTTACTGTACAGTATCCAGTACTGTCCCAATCACGTGAGTAATATTAAAGCTGACAATCATGTGTCCTGTACAATTATTATTTTGTACATTATGGACTGTACGTCCACAAGCCGCGATAGAGCGAGTCCGCAGAAGTCAAACCACAAAGTAGCGAGGGACTACTGTACTTCATACTTCTAACACTCGTGCTGGTTTTGACCTCTGTAGAATAATACCTTTCTGCATGCGCTGTAGAAGAATGTGACGTTCTGCTAAAAGATTGTCTACAGCTGTCTCTCCCGTTGCCAAAGATCTTGACATGACAAGACATTTGTCTTCACAGAAAGAAAAGGCCAAGGACTTCAAGAGCCAGATAATCAGATACTTGGATGCAATGCTGCAGTCTCAACAAAGGGTAATTATTCAACCAAACCGAGTGTTTTATTCAGCATGTTCAAACATTTTTAAAAAATGAAGTTCTTACCTTAACCAGCTTGTGTGTCTTGGCCTGATTTTATTCCAGCTTATAAAATTTTGGGAGGCGTTCCTGCCTGAGGCAAAGGCAATAGCCTGACGAAGTGGGAGATTTATTATTGTTGTTTTTTTCTTATTTAAACCCCCGACTGCCTTTTTGAACGCTTTTGACTCTTTAGCAGGAGCTGAGAGAACGATTTTGCAACAAGCAAGAAACTTCCAACCTTTTTTTTTTCTCCTTGTAGTTTATTCTCGTAACTTGTACAGAATTTTGATATAAGCTGCCGCCTTTTCACTACAGGTCTCTGACATATTCCCTTGTTTACGTGTTTGATATTATGATGGTATAAAGCAGAGTTCCAGCTGAGATTAACTTGTCTGTAGAATGTGTGAAACTCACTGTCTTGTCGGTGGGAAATGTGATGTTCTCCCATTATTAAGTTTTGCGTAAACCAGTGTGTTTAAATATTTGTATTGAGGTACTCCCTTAAGTATCAGCCTATACATAGTTTACCTCAAAGACTAGGTGTATGCAAATATTCATCTCTTAACAGCTTTTGTTTATTACCGTAATTTTTGGATTATAAGGTGCACTGATTATAAGGCTCACTGTTGATTTTTGAGAAAAATTAAAGGATTTTAAAGTGTGCCTTATTGTCTGAAAAATACGGTATTGATGCACTAAGAAGCAATGCAGTTTTTACTCTATCAATGCTTGTAATAAATGAGGTAATTTATCAGAAGTACTAGCACCCTCCTACAGTATATCACCTGTTGTATTCTGAATATTAAAAATCATACAACAATGAGTATAACCAGGTTTCAGACTGGTCCCAGTTGTTACAAAACAAAAGAACCTTCTTTTAGGTGTTATCTTGTTTGGTGGTATATTTACTAGATTGTATTAGCCATGTTTGACAACAGCTATTCCATTTAATGTGTCAGATGAATTTGAGCCCCAGCAGTGATTGTTTACAACATGTACTTGAATTATACAAAAACTTTTGGATGTTTGTAACCTTACTTTTTTGATAAATTGGTTTAAAACATTGGCAGAAATGAACTGGGATTGACGTGTTCCAGGTCTTTATTTTCTGAACCAGCATTTCTACATGAAGTTATGCCATATTTACACAAGAATGTCATTTATTTTTCTAACCACTTTGCATTCATGCACACATTTTCCTGGAGATGCTGTACAGGCAGACGTACGAAATAAAAAGTTTTTGTTTTTGGGCACTGCTTCCCTGATTTTTGTGGTCTCAGTTTTATTGTTTGATTCAGATATTTGCTGATTTTATGGTTAATAAATAATTGTTTTATGCAGTTAAATCCTTAAATAATCAAATGCAAAGCTACAGAAGTTGCTCTTCTGTCCTGTTTAAATAATTTCTGTAGTTCAAATCCTGGAAATTTTAAGTAAAGTTGAAACAAAAAAATGATTGGAGAAAAATGTAAATGCACATGCACCTTTATTTAAATGCAAAATGTGATTGAAAAGTTGCACCATTTTAGGTAACTGTTCTAAAACTGTGATTATATTTTGATTATGTTGCCTGAAACTTGGATTTTCCCAGGATGAAAAGCTGCACATGCACCCGAACAGATTTTGAGCTCACAAGACTTCAGACAATTAAAAAGAGCAGGAGCGGACTTTACTCAGCTGAAGTTTGAGCGCACGATTTGTACTTGAATGCATGAACACATTCGCAGGTTTGGACGTAAACCAGACTCTGGTCTGTTTCTGTGTTTGTCCATGTCAGTCATTTACCGGTAATCAGGAGTTCTGCAGTTGTGGCCACATACACTTCAAATAAAGTTATGTGCAAATGTTTGGTTATCATCCCTCATGTGTTGTTAAATCAACTTTGTGCATTTATTATACATTTGTGTTTTGAAGACAAAAGACGAGCCGTTAGAAATAGTGTACTTTATTTCTTGGACGTATAGTGTTGAGAGGTGGTCTGCGTTGTTCCACGGTGCTTTCAGGAATGAGAAGATGCATTATCTTCTGGTGTGAATATTGTGTGCTGCACATGTGTTGATGCTAAAGTAAGCCAAATTAATTCAACCTTTATTTATGCAGGTTAGTCTCACTGAGTCACGAGGACTCATTTACAAGAGACTTATAACTGAATACTTGCTAAAAGCTAAAGACTAGTTAAAAGTAATATCTAAAAGCAGCAAAAACAGACCAAAAAATAGCTAAGATCTTGTTAGCAACCAGCAAAAATAAATTAAAAATAGCTAAAGGCTGGCCAAGAGCTAAAAGTAGCTGAACTGTAGCTAAAAAATAAGTTCAAGTCAAGTTTATTATCATTCGCATCACATGTGGTACATGAGGTGGAACAAAATTATGTAGGCTACTCAAGAGCCTCAGTTACACCCAAAATGGCTAAAATATAAAGTATAAAAAGAAACAGTATACTGTACTGTATAAGGATCTAAGATATACTGTATGCTGAATGGTTCACTAAAAGATCCAAGATCTACGCTAAACACTAATAATGTAGAACAATACAGCGTATCAACAGCAGCCTGAACATGAGTCTGTGATGAGCAGATAAGTATGAATGGATGCAGCAGCGTGAGATCAGCAGCAGCATGAGACCTGAAATATGTGTCTGAAATAATTTAAAATCCTGTACAACTATTTTAATGGTGAAGGTTTTTATTGTTAAGCACTTTGAAAACAGCTGCTGTTTGTAAATGTGCTTTAGATACATTTGATTAGATTTAATTAAATAATTTTTTGAAAAAATATAAATGCTAAAAAATATCAGTAGCTGCAGCATCTTAATTATCTCTTAAAAGAGCTCACCTTTTTTTATTTATGAATGGCTTAAAAAAAACAAAATAGCAAAAACACGGAAAATAAATGTTTAAAGAAGAAACTTTTAAGGACGAGCATTTGCAGATGTCTGAACGTGTTTTAGTCTCATATTAAGAGTTTTTACCATCCCAGTCCGCTCATTGTTAGCTGTATTTATTTATCAAAATGTACTTTACTTCGAACAAATAACATAACATATAAAGATCAACAGATACATGAAGAAACAATAATAAACAGAAGAAGAATAATATACAGTACCTGTATAAATAATATAAAATAACCATATTGGTGTTGGTCTTGCAATCTACAAAGTAAAATAAGAAAAATATATATACATATATGGGTAAAATTAAAATAGTCTGTTACAACAAAAAGTAAAAAAAAAAAAAAAAAAAAAAAACGAGATGCAGTTAAATTGTTTTTACAAGTTTCTGATCATTTAAGTTAAGTTTTTCAACAGAGGTAAGATATATGTTAATCGTCTTCTTTAAAACAATTAACTGAGGGGATTCTTTCCACTCCATTTCATTTGGCGGACATGATAATTTGCCAGGATTCGAACTCACTGATGGTTTAACACATAGACATCATGTCCATGGATTAACAGGCCGGTTCGTCTTGACCTGGAAGCGCTGCGAGGCGGGCGGTGCCGTGTTTCTACATCCGCTGTGCGCGAGCCCCCGAGCGAGCAGCAGAAGAATGGAGAGAGGCGCTAACGGTCGCTAGCGTCAAACGGCAGCAGCGAGAAGAGGCGCAGAAAACCTCACATGAAGCCCCCCGGTGTTTGTCCGCGCTTGACGTGAACCACCTGCTCCCTTGGCTCTGCTCCTCTGGAAGGTGAGCTCCTGCCTGCGGGGAGTCAGCGGAACAGCGTTTGTTGGGAGGTGTTTCTGGCCATTAGCTCGGATTTTTTTTGTTGCTAACAGCTAATTTCCTTGTTGCGCTCGGGCCAGCTGTCACCTAGCCACCAGTTGGTGTTCGGCAAGAATAAATAAAATTAACAGCGTGCTTGCTTTGGCTTTTACCATCTAAACAACTATTTTAAATGGCAAACAAGAAAATATTCATGTCGTATTGTTTTTCCACAAGAATGCATTTTAGTTCAGACCAACCACTAGCCAAGAAGTGTTTTGCTAGCTTTAGCTCTGCGGCTAACACAAGTCGTGTTTGATGTCCACCAAGGTTGATTTGTGTTAGTCATTCGTTCCCTCATTGAGATGACCACCACTTGTGATAAAGTGCCACGCTCGGCTTTGTCAGTAAAATAATTCCCAGCTCGTCTACTTGTTTAGGTTCAACTTTAGGCCTACAAATAATCGATCTTCTTCCTGGCTGCCTCTCTGACTAACATTCACCACAGCTTAGTTTTTGCTTTTATCTGCTTCTCAGTTGGATGTTTTAAAACGACACTACGGAATAATTAGATTTGTTTTAACTCTGAGCTAAGTTCCCCAAAAAGTTGTATTACAATGTAGTGAAGTAAGTTTTGTTATAGGAGGCAAACGTTGCTGGTAGAAATCAGAAGCCCCGAGTGATTCTGGTACAACTTCCATTTCATGCAGAAGAAGAAGGCTATGAATATTCATTATTAAACTTTTTTTTTTTTTTTTTCATTTAATACCACAATAAGGTAAAGGTTTCAGCTTAACGTAGCATCATTCAGGATAATTCACAATTGAGCCTTTTTAAATTCTAGAACTATTTCAAGTTATTGTAGGTTTTGCAATCTGATTATTTCATGTACTGTAAATGTAAACATAAACATGGATTTTATGGCTCAGCAGTTTTCAAGCTTTGAAGAGAGAGTGTGTCTTAGTGTGGAGACAAAAATTTAAAAAAATCAGACCATTGAATATAGGATGTGTTGTTGGAGGTAAAAAGTGTAACCATGAAGATTGTAAGTTCCCAACAGTTTATTTGAGAAGCGAAGCAGCTGGTAGTTGGCACCACCATCTCAGTGGGCGTCTGTCCTGTTGTCGGGGGGGGGGGGGGGGGGGGGGGGGGGGGGGGGGGGGGGGGG
>JARVGV010000645.1:34249821-34263227 GCA_031762435.1 Hypsolebias longignatus
TAATATATGATAGTCCACTAAATCCTCAAACTTCAATAATCTTAGTTGAAAAAACAAAATACTTGATGGATGACAATAATGTTTTCTGGCAATAATCCGTACAGCTCTTTTCTGTAATACAAAAATAGGTTTTGTAATAAATGAGGTTTCATTGATCCAAAGCCTCCAAAGTAAAATGAGTTTTAAAAAGATTTTGTCTTTACTCTTCATTAATTCTGACACACAGCAGTGAAAACATTGCTGCAGTCTGAGGGAGCGAGTCAGAAGAGATTATCTGTGTATAAAGTCACCAAACATAACTTCTGGTGTGGTTTGTGCTGCAGCTCATGTTTATTATAAATGCAGAGCTCGTCTAATACACAGTATTGGAATATTTAAAATAACCTTTTTAATTTAAATTATTTATGCAATGAAATATGAGGTGGTTTGTTTTAGAGCAATTTTAATCCTAAATTTAAAATCAACCAATTTTGTTCAGCGTGTCAGAATTCAAAAGGTGGCTTAAAATTAGTTGTATTAATCAAATTATTTTACAAACAGATTCTCTGAAGTTCCCATTATGCTCCACAGAAAAATGTCACTTAACAATTTGACGTATTGAAATATTTTCTTTACTAGTGTCATATCTGCTGTGATTCAGACAAAAACAGTAACGGGAATTAAAAGCCACCAGACAAACCTGTTATAAGTTAAAATAATGAAAAATTACCTATTCTGACAAAGATATTACAACCTTTAAATACTTTTTCATACAAATTCATCCTACTTGCACATTCATTTTCTACCATATGGTTTACTCTCTTTTGGACTTTGTAAATATATTTACAGAACCATTTACTTTTTGGTACTTTATTTTTGTACCCTCATTGCATGCTTAGTATTTTTTGTTTTTAACGAGTCAAATCAGTTCTTCTCATCTTGAACATTTCATTGTACTGTTAACCCTGTGTTAACCTGCATATGACAAACAACTTGAACTTGAAAGAAATGTGCTTTTTGAAAGACCAACATCTGTCAAGTTTAAATTTGCAAATCTGTAAAAATCTGTAATGTAGCACATTCTTCTGTGACCAAAGAAGGAAATGAAGAGCAAACAAATTATTCATTATCAAATTTACTTTACTATCAAGATGTTGAGATATAAAGTGTGTGTGTTCTATATTCTTTCAGGATAACCCAAGCCCTCCAGACCAGGCCAATAACATTCCATGGCAACCTTTGTTACCTTTGTGAAACCAGCTCACAGTGTATGCTCCAGTAAAAATAAGTTTATTTTACATTAATAAAATCCATCATGTCTTTGTGCCCTCATCTCCTGCAGCTGTTTTCAGCTGCTTTGAGCGCTCTGGCCAGTAGAGGACGATAAAGTCTGAAAAATGAAAACAGGTCTGTTCCACAACCCCTAATTTTGTGAACAAAATGAATGAGGTTGTTAAAATATGTTGTAGTCTAGAATGGATGGAACACCGTACAGAACATTTAAGGGCTCTTGTATTCTGAGTTTTGAGTGAGTAGAATAAAACCTTTTTGGTTATGAGTTTATAAATTTTGTACCCAGTTGTGGTTTACAGCTCGAGGTGCAGAGACGTTGCCTTCTTTTCTGATTCTCATCTTTTTGCTCTCGATTGATTTCCTGTCACTTCAACTATCCTCTGAGAATGTGATCACCTTTTTTTTTTTTTCCTATGAAGGACAAATGGTTCAATCTTGAGCTTAAGCTTCAGCTGATGTATTTAAGCACCAGTTTTCATTTTAACAGTTTGGAAATAAATGGAGTAAAACCACTAACACCAAATCATTTAGTTTTAACAGGATATGCATCTGGTTTGTATTTAGTTTATCTTCATCCAGTGATTGAGCATCTACACTTGTGCCAAACTTTAAAAATTAAAATTTAGTCAGTTCAACTGAACAATCCTTATTAAAACTTGTTCATTGATAAAGTCCTCAAGTTTTTTGTAAAGATTGGATGTAGCCATCATCTGCTACATGTGCTTGTGTTCACAGTGGTTGGTGCATTATGGACAACTGTTCTGCAGCTGACCAGCACTATGGCCGTCAGAGGCCACTGGTTACACTGAAACAGTCACTCGAGTCCCAGGACAATTCTGGTCGACTGAGCAGAGCGTCTTACCAACTCAAGAGGGCGGAGTGGAGGGCGGCTTCACAAACGGTGCAGAGGTGCACCAATGCAGTGGTGCATTACAAATAAAAAGTTTGCATGAATTATTGATGCCAACATCTGACGTCCTCAAGACTTTAGCTCGTCGACTTACAGACTGGGGAATTTCAGCTTGGATTGGCTGACGACAATGCAGCAGCAATAAATGACCAGATGTCCCAACACAGAAATGCATTCACTTCTTTTATTCATAAGACGAGGACTGGAACATCTTATGCACAGCAGATACAGAGACAAACGGGTTCTTAACCACAAACTAAATTCCTTCAGTCTAATCTTGCTACTCTTTTCATGAAGCCCACCCCCCCAAAAAAGAACCCTTTACATTTGTAGTCTAGTTTCACAGCAATCTCATTTTAGCATAACAGCACAAGCCAAGTTCAGAATACTTCCTTTTTTTTTTTTTTTTTTTTTTTTTCAGATACCAACTTCCCATTTAAAAAAATTTCACTTTTCTTTAAAACTACTTAGACAGGATTATAGGATCAAAAAATGAACACCAAACACAAGAGACGACTAAACATCCAACTTATATAGGTTCATTTAGTTGCACAAAAATGCATAAATATACATTATATGCAAAAAGCACAAATAGTTTGCACTTTTTGCTCAAATAAAGACGGATATTATGAGGCCTGGGATTGTCCAAATGTAGGGAAGCATTCACAAGGTCCATGCGAGATAAGCCATTTACACAACAGCCTAGCTTAGAGGTAAGACCAAGGTTCTACAGAACAGAAAAAAAAATACACATTTTGCTGTCTAGGTCAAAAGGCAACAAACACTAAGAAAATTAGGATACACAGAAATCTGCGTTCTAAATTCATGCCAAGAAGACTAACATGCAAAGACTGAACAGCTCTACACCTCCCTGGTGCAGTGGTGGCCCCTGAAGGGACCAACTTAACACTGACTTCAAAACATCAATTTTCCTTAGCAATTAGAAGTCTAACAGGTTTGCACAAAGATTGTTTCTTTTTTAAGTGCTGATGGTACCGCAATAATCACCAAGGACATGTTTAGATTGTCGACAGCAAGATGGGCTTTAACTCCAACACCCCCCCCCCCACCCCAGGGGACCTCAGGAGGGAGATAAATACTGTTTAATAATGCACATTTGTCCATTAAATAAACTTGTTTAAATTAAATGAAGAGCTCAGTAAACCTCACTTCAGCTGGATGAAGGTGTGGTTCCCAGAGGCCTGAAAAGAACAACAGAAACAAGAGTTAGTCTGAAACATGGTGCATAAATATTTTAATACAAACAGACGATTCTAAATTATAAAAAATTGAGATGTTTCTGACATCACACAGACACTGAAGCCAGTTGATTCAAACAGTCTGTAAAAGGTCATTTATCAACACCCATGGACCATCCTTACCAGCCTGGTGAACAAGCTTATCCATGCGCTGATAACGATGCTTTTAAAAATAACCCATTATCAATAAGAATGTTAAGTAGTTTCCAGACACTAAAAACAGAGTGAAGTATCAAGAGTGACACTTGTCCTGGGGCAGAATTGTCCACTTAATGTTTCAGTTCTTGCATGCAAGCATTAGGATTTTTAAAAAGTCATTAGTAAACACCTCTACAGAGACAAAACTTTAAAACCTTTTTTTTTTTTTTTTTTGTAGAAGTATGGCAAAACAGCAGCAGCAAATCTTTTAAATCTTTCTTTAGAAGCAGACTCGTTCATGATACATGGTTTATCTCTAAATGAGAATTAATGTATTGCAAAGATTTAAAAATTAAGGCTGGATCGGAGCAATGTTTGGATAAAGATGTACAACTGTGCTTAAGGGACAATTTAGTAAAAAAAAAAAAAAATCATAGGGTTTATGATATTTTTCCATGAAAAGAGGATTTGAGGACAAAAACTAAAATTTGAAATATACAGGGGCTGGTCATAAAATTAGACTATCATGAAAAAAGTTGATTTCAGTAATTCCATTCAAAAAGTGACTTGAATATTCATGCATTACACACAGACTGATATATTTCAAACGTTTTTCTTTCAATGTTGATAACTGACAATGAAAACTCCAGTTTCAGCATCTCAGAAAATGAAATACTGTACAGTATTATGAAAAAGTTAAATATTGAAGACACTTGGTGCCACACTAAGCTAATTAGCTCAAAACATCTGCAAAGGCCTTTAAATGGTCTCAGTCTAACTACACAATCAGAGGAAGACTGCTGACTTGACCGTTGTCCAATAGACAACCACTGACACCTTGCACAAGGAGGACAAAAAGGTCATTGCTAAAGAAGCTGGCTGTTCAGAGCCGTGTTCAAGCACATTAATAGAAAGTTGAAGGGAAGGAAACGTGGTAGAAAGTTAAAAAAAAAAAAAAAAAAAAAAATTGCTGCACCCTGAAGAGGATTGTGAAACAAAACTCATTCCAAAAATGTGGAGGAGATTCACAGAGTGGACTGCAGCTGGCGTCAGTGCTTCAAGAACCACCATGCTCAGACGTACGCAAGACATGGGTTTCAGCGTCATATTCCTTGTGTGAAGTGACTCTTGAACAAGAGTGTCAGAAGTGTCTTGCCTGGGCTAAAGACAAAAAGCACTGGACTGCTGCTGAGTGGTCCAAAGTTATGTTCTGATAAAAGTAAATTTTGCATTTCCTTTGGAAATCACAGATACAGAGTCTGGATGAAGAGAGGAGAGGCACAGAATCCATGTTGCTTGAGGTCCAGTGTCAAGTTTCCACAGTCAGTGATGGTTTGAGGTGCCATGTCATCTGCTGGTGTTGGTCCACTGTTTTGAGGTCCAAGGTCAACACAGCCATCTGCCATAAAGTTTTAGAGAACTTCCTGCTTCTTGCTGCTGACCAACTTAATGGAGATGCAGATTTAAATGGAGATGCAGATTTCATTTTCCAGCAGGACTTGGCACCTGCACACAGTGCCAACGTTACCAGTGACTGGTTTAAGGACCATGGTACAGTATTCCTGTTCTTAATTGGCCAGCAAACTCATAGAAAATCTACAGGATATTGTGAAGCGGAAGATGCGATACGTCAGACCCAACAATTCAGAAGAGCTGAAGGCCACTATCAGAGCAACCTGGACTCTCATAACACCTGAACAGTGACACAGACTGATCGACTCCATGCCATGTTGCATTGCTGCAGTAATCCAGGTAAAAAAGGAGCCTTAACTAAGTACTGAGTGCTGTACATGCTCATATTTTTCATGTGGCCAACATTTCTAAAAATCTCTTTTTTTTTTTTTTTATCTGTCTTATTTACATTTTCTGAGATATTGAATTTGAGGTTTTCATTAATTGTCAGTTAATCATCAACATTAAAAGAAATAAACATTAGAAATGAATCAGTCTGTGTTCAATGAATAAATGAATGAAAATATACAAATTTCGTTTTGAATGGAATTACTGAAATAATAAATTTTCATGATATTCTAATTATGACCATCTCCTGTATATATTTTCTGTTTCAGGAGTTTTCACTTTCATAAAATTGCATTTATATAATTCAAACTAAAAGCCTACAGAGGCATCAATTTAAAGAATAAAGGGTGGGGGAGTCTGTCAAATCTACAAGAGGAACACTGACAAAAGGTTACTCACTAAATATCTAACAAAACTGCCGGGACTTCCATCCAGGCTGGGAAGTCTCAGAGGGAGTAGGGTACCAGCGCATCTAAAGAGACACAAACATATGTTATGTTCACCAGACCAAAACCAGGCCCCAGAGCTTCAATCCTCAGTCCTGTAGGTTTCATTCAATCATTTTACTTGGCATGAGCTTTTCCAGGCGCATTTAGGAGGACTGTCCCTTTAAGCCCTGGTCACAGAATGCCATGGGAATGTGGGCCAGCTGCTCATTGAGGACAATTGTCCTCTAGTAATTAACGGGCATGGAGACGTGGAGAACTGAACGTCTGTGCGGTAAACATTCCCACTGAACTGGTACGAGTTTTCCTTCCCATACTTGTCAATAAACAGCACGGCAAAGTTGGGTGTAAAGTAGTTGGTGAAAAGAAAAGAAAACTGAATTATATCAGTAGTTGTTCAGAGTCATGGACTGTTTTACCTTTGCTGTGTGATTAAGAGTCAGTGGAGGAGTGTTTGGAGATCTGCGTATCCAGGATCTTTCATCACAATGCAATTAAAAAGCTTTTTCTTTCCTTGGCTGCCTACCCAGTCAGCTTATGTCCCAACTGGAAGCTGGAAAGCAAGTTGGCACCTCAGGAGAAGGCTCTCAGGTCTGACAGCATCTCCAAGAACATACCTGACATTCCTCAGCCTCTTGTCAGATAAAAACGAGCCACGCTTTGTTCAGCAGCACTACTCTACGCTCCTACAGGAGGAGGAAGTTGGTCTGGCAATGAACTTTAAATGACCCAACAAGAAAAATATGTTCCATTGCTATTGTTCCAAAAAGTCCAGCCCAGGTCTTTATAGTTGCCATACTATCACTGTATGTAGAGGACTGGTAAATTATTATGGCTGCACACAGTTATTCGTCTAAGCTGTAACCTGCAAAGTGAAACTTGTTTTAAATGGAGTCCACACAAAGCAGCTAGCTAGTAACTGCAAACTTTTCTAACAAAGATCTCCTTAGTTTGCAGCCAGGTCTCTTGTAAATGAGTCCTCGAGGCTCAATGAGATTAACCTGCCTAAATAAAGGTTGAATGAATCATGTTATTTCGCAATTTAGATGTTTATGAACAAATGCACATTTTATTCTGAAGGCACAGAGCTCCATTAAAAGGAAAAATTACCGAGTGTCTGAACAAAGTGTCACATAAAACCACAAAAGGGGAATTTAAGTATGGCATTTTAAGACGGATCTACATCAAGACCTTTTCCTTCCGTCATAGCTCAGGGTTTTAACGTCCTCAGCTGTCTGGTTTGCATCAAGGCTGGGAACAAGCTGTGCAGAGACTCAGATTTGATAGGCTGAGGAGCTGAACTTTAGAGTTAAAGCATCTACACTGAATGCTGGGGTATTTCAACAGTTCAACTCCACTTTAGAATAAACTCGAAAATTTAGGGTTTTCAGAAAACTTCTGCACCAGCATCACCCATGCATCATTTATAGCATGGACTTAATGTCAGAAATTTTGAAAGTTGCTTAGAAGAAGAGGAACACACCGGTTGCTCCCTCACCTGGGCGTGGAGGGCTGCGGCTGCAGCAGCGGCTGCCGGGTACGTGAAGGCAGCGTGGGGGAGCCCCGGGGTCAGCTCCGTGGTATACAGGGGGTAAGGAGTCCAGGCATCAGGTGATGCTGGGATCAGTGCTGCCCCTGTCAGATCATCTGAGAAGCACAGGGTGGGGAGGGAAAAGTTGACCGATGCAGAGGCTTTAATCATGTAAACAAAAGCAGAGACAGAATGCAAACTGGTTTGATAAGTGTTTGAGCTTCAAAACAGGGCTGCGATGCCATCAGACTGCATTGATGCTGAAATGTATATAAAAAAATAATAATCAGAACCATTTCCCTGTTTATTTAGAACTGCACTGGACTTCTACAAATAAAAACTTTTTTTTTAAGCACTCCAACTTACAGCCAACTTAGAAGCAGAAGGTTGACCATTATATATTTACTATTGTTACAAAATGACCAGAATGGAGTTTTTGCTATTTGGGTGCACAAAATATAAAATTTGCGGTGTTCAAATAAAATAAAAAAATAAATAAATTAAATAAATACACTACTTTTGGACTCACTCTTTCATGGTTTTGCAATGACTGTCAATGCTGCTTTTTGCCACAATAGAGGATTGTTTGGCAACATAAATCTCACAGAACTGGCAGGAAAGTCGCAAATATCCTGAAGCTCAAATTATTCATGCACACGTCAATCTGGACGGGGCGGTGGGCTTCATCACTGCAGGACAGATCTGCCAAACCAGAACAGAGCAAAGCTGCTGTTCTGCAGAGCTGCTCAGTAAAATTTTGCAGTACATATACGCATGTTAAAATTATTTAGGTTTAAGAGTTTAGAACATTGGAAGAGTGTGGGAAGGGTTTATAAAGCCTTAATATATAAATACTAAAATAAATAGTGTTGCTACTTCGCAGTTTTCCCACTTATCGCGGGTGTGTGTAGAACGTAACCCCCGTGATAATCGAGGACTACTGTATATTTTAATGGATGATTTTAACCCAGCCAAGGTTCCTCTCCTCGTGCTCTCTGCCACACAGCTTTAGTAAAAACAAAGCAAAATCGGTCTTTAATGAAGCTCCACTACCTTTAACCACCACCTGTCTGAACCCAGTAAATCCCACAAAAATGCAGGCAGAGACGCCACCGTTAAACCAAATACTGCACGTGAATTTCCCAGCTGGATGGAAGCAAAGCGACCGTCTAAAGAATCATGACATGCATGTGAAGGTGAGTTAGTCCTCGATTAGAAACCGCTTTAACCCCGACCTGTTCTATCTATCAAATACCAAAACATCTTAAGGTTTTAAAGAGGCCTACAAGGTTCACTGAGCAATGTGTTGCCAAGGTGAGAGTGGATGAGAGCCTAGAGTGGTGCAGCTGAACAACTTACATGGGTCCCGTGCAATGAAGTGTGCTCCTAGAGCGGGGTGGATATTTGTGGGGTTCGGTGTGGCCATCAGCTTACTCTTTGCCATCTTCGTGTTGGCTTTAGCAAACTCTAAGCGCAGGGTCTGGGGACTTTCGGGGTCAAAACGGATACCCTGAGAGGAGAGATGGAGGGATAGGAGGTAGGGGGTTGAACATCGTAAGGGAGCTGAGTTTATGGGGGGGCGCTGTAGCTCAGCGGTCTCACGAGGCCTTGTTTCCTTAAGCAGTGCCTCAATAATCAGACTGCATCCTTCAAGCTTCCCTTGTGGGATGGTAAAACTCACCATCCCCACCTGACTGCTGTTAAAGAAGCTGGGCAGACTGAAGGATACGCTGAAGTATTTCTGCATGCTTGCGTCTCCGTTTCCTCAAAAATCAAGAGCGCAGGCGACTAAAGTTCAGCCCTCGCTCAGGTCAAGAGGAGGAGACGAGGAAAGGGGCCCGATTGTGAAACCAAGTGTTTATTTTCTTTAGGTGGTTTAACCCTGCTTGTGTCCTTGTGCCCTAAGCATTGTGCCCACATGCAAGTGAGTAGTATTCTGGTGTGTGCGTTTGTTGTGTGTGTGTGAACGCTGGTGTCTAAGAGGTGATGCTCAAAAGGAATGCTAAGCTATGAGAGGAAAAAGTGTTAGATACTGCCAACGTGGGCTACTGGGTGAAAAACATAAGAGGTTACACTACTGAAGATGTGTTCAAATAACACTACACTTGTGGCTTTAGAACAAGTATGACAGTAAAGCAGTGATATGCAAAATGAGGAAAGCTATGTCAGACTAAGAAGGATGTGTATCAAGGTCAAAGTAAACTACCGTAAGGCTACAGGATTCTGGCCTCTTTCCAAAAATGTCCCTGCCATTGAATTGTAAGAGACAAAATGGGTTGGCTGAGACGTTTCAATGGGAGAGATGAATCTTTTGTTAAATTAAGACCCAGAATTTATGGCATTAAACAGGTTAGAATAGAACTTACATTCAATAAGATTTGGGAATAAAAGATGAAAGGAACTAATGAGTAAAAAGGTAGTTTGTGCTTACATTTAGTGCATTCTTTGCAGCTTCAGCTCCAGAGCGACAGTCAAACGTTACAAAGCCAACAGGCTGAAAGACGAACGGAGGCAGCACATAAACAAAGGACCCAACTTCTGATTATTTTAACAATGTAAAAACATTTAGTGTAATAAAATTATAAAGCCAGAAACACCACCATAAGAGATTTATAAAAACAAGACCTCTTTCAGGTCCTGATGGAGTGTTTCTCACCTGTTTTGACGTTAACTTAATCAGTGACCCTTCATAACCCTGCAGGAGAAAAAGACAGCCAATTATCCATCCTGGAGTCACATGAAGGAAGTCAGGCATGAATGTCTAATAATACAAAGCCAAATTCTCTTTGCACCATCACTTTGAGACCATCTGTGACAGTAATGTGGACATTTGATGTTTTAAAAAAAAAAAATTAAAAATAAAAACAGATTACATGTTTCCAATAAGGCACTCAGATTACTCAATGTTGAATGGTGCAAGCACACCATTGAATACATGCACTGGTTTAAGCACAGATAAGGCACGATGTCCGAACCAGGCAAACAGAGGTATAAGGGTGGAAAAACATGAGTACATTCTTGGGAAATTACAGGAATTATGTCTGGACAGGTAACTGAAAGATGGGATTTCTCCTGATCTTGATTTAGTGGTCAACATCCTCAACAGAAATAAACTTCAGTGATTAAGGAAATATTAATACAGTCAACTATGAGGTTATTGTAAAAGGAGGTTTATTTGAGCGGGGACAAATAAATGTAATCAGATCAAAACGATTTGCACACAATTGGTTTTATTTGCTTTCTGCAGGAGAACTCGAAACTTCAGCGGTTTCACAATGTTCAAATGTTTGGAAAAGACATTTTCCTGCGTTCGGGCTGAGCTGGGTCACGGACAGGCTTGGTTGGCCAATTGTAGGAGCTACTCATTTACACATTCCACAAGACCATCCATGTGAGAGGGACACCACTTCCAATTTGGTTAGTTAGGACAAGGGTGGGAGGGGTGTTTATGGAACGCAGGTCCAAGGGGAAAAACAAAACAAAATCTAGTGAACAATGATGTGGCCTCATTTCCATATATGCAAATATGTGGCCCACAGCCATCGGGAAAACGAACTCCAACAGCTGAGAAAAAACATTAACACGCAACTTCATGACTTTTCCACTGATTTTTTAAAAATCTTTTAAAATTATTTATTTTAGAGTTACGAAAACCAACCTTTTTCAAAGCAATCACTTCATTTCAAGCATGGACTTGTGCTTCAACTTGCCTTAAAGGGTCTGAAGAGCAGGTACAATTCGCGTGGTTTGATGTCAACAGGTAGGCCGCTGACGAACAGAGTCCGTACCTGCATGCAGGGAAGACAAAATTACAATATTCAGGCATGATTTTAAACATCTGTGTTTCTCAAACACTTATTCACATGCAGTTTAATGCATCAACAAGATTAAATAAATAAAATAAAAGACAAAAACAGGACAAGATTTCTGAAAAAAATACATTTGAGGTAAAAATTAAAAAAGGAGCCTGGATGTCAATTCAAAACTGTATTTATTGTACTTAAGAAAATGGGTAAATCCCTTGTTTACAATTATAGAAACTGAATTTTTTTTTTTTTTTCAAAACTAGAAATCTAAAACTGGGATGAATTTAAATTTGTGTCATCCCTCCTCAAAATGTCACTATGTAAGCGGAGTGTCCATCTTTAAGGACTCCAGACTTGGACAGTCTTTAGGCCGGTGTGGCGGGTGAAGTGCGGTGCGAGGCCCTCGGCACAATGGAGCAGCCAGAGGGACAACAGTGCACAGCATGACACCATTTCCTTCCTCTGACCAGCGGGCCCCCGACTCAGCCGGCCCTCCCGACATTTTTCAGGTGCCGCACAGCAGCAGGGCTCAGCTCTTTGCACGTCAACACACAACAACTGAATGTGAACCCAGCAGGACACACACTCTCAAGGTGTTTGAATTCATCCTTCAGCCGATCAACGGACGACAAGTGCATTCGAACCTGAAGCTGTGAACACAAGGTTATAAAGTCTTAATTAAAATCATTTTAATGGAAACATCTAATCTTAAAGATAAAAAGGCAAATATCCCCCCACCCCCTCTATTATCCAGATTTTCTGGTTCACTTGCTTCTAACTACAAAGAAAAAAAAGGGGGAAATCCAAGTAAATAAGAAGAAAAGAGAAGTCAAGTGTCCAGAGCAGGCTTTGTCAGAAGACAATAAGGACAAAAAGAGGACAAGGCCCATGGCTTCCTTCAGCGCCTCTCCATAAGGAGTCATTAAAGAGAAGATATAGCTGACCACACAGCCAGAAGATCATTTATTCATTAAAAATAATTTGAATGTAATTTTACAAATTGTTTTTGTAAGGGCTTTATTTAAAATTAAAGTTGGAGAAAAGTAAATTTAGCAGTGTTAAATACTGACAAAATGAATACTTTCCTAATAATTTTAACCATTTTTAATTGTTTGTCTCTTCACATGAGAGGAGATAAATGTGGACTTTAAATTTAATTCCCCCACAAAAAGACGATTTTTTTTTTTTTTTTAGATTTATTCTGTAAAGTTATAAAAAAAAACTGCATCTCGGGGACATTGAACTTGAAGACGACTTCATTTTCAGACTACACCAACTTTAACACAACACCTGCTTTTTAATTTGACCTTTTTTCCCTGTGCGCTCTGGACCGCAGCGAGGAGCCGAACCCTGCCTGCGCAGCCGGAACCAAAACCGGGTCGGACCCCGAACTTTGGTCCCCAGAAACTCACCTCCTCCTCGATGGAAACGCTGTTGTTGGGCTCCGAGTCGGCTTTGAGGCTCATGTCGACGGCGGCCGCGGCTGCACAGTGAATCAGGTTTTTCCTCGTCGCGTGAGTTTTGCCCCCCGCGCGCCTGGAGCCGCAGTGAAGGTCCTGGTGGCGCGCTCTCAACTTGAGCAGAGAAGAAGAAGATGTGCCGAGGAGGTGAGGTCGTGAGGAGCTATCCGAGGTTGTAGAACAACGACACAGAGTCATTCATGGAAAGAGAGGAGAAACTTAAAAAAAAAAAAGAAAGGTGTTGAAGGTGGTTTGGTGCTCGTGAGGGTGACAGATGAGGGGTGGGGGGAACGAAGTGCGCGTGGAAACAGAGAGCCTCAGCCGCTCACATGAACACCCTCAGCTGTGGGACTGTGAGAGGAGGAGGAACCAGACAACTTTACTCATCCGAGCGGCTCTCTCTCCTCGACTCCGTGAACTACTCCCTATCTCCTCCTCGTGCTGCCTTTCAATTAGGCCATTAATGATGGAGGCTGGCGCGAGCCCCAATCACGCTGCTGATGCGCGTCAGCTGCGTCAGGACCAGCCCCCCCCCTCCCCCTCATACCCCCCCAGCGTCACCTTCAGGAGCTCGGGGCCTAAAAATCCACATGAACTCCTTTAGAATAAAACTCCTCTCTGCAGTTTTTAGTTAATTTCTTTATCAAACTTCAGCTGTTTGGAGAATAAATTTGATATTTTCTGTCTTTTAATCTCAGATTATTCCTGAAAATGATCCAGTCGTTTCAGCGATAATATCCGGTGTGTGTGTGTGTGGGTGGGTGTGTGTGTGTGTGTGTGTGTG
>JARVGV010000645.1:34314639-34324868 GCA_031762435.1 Hypsolebias longignatus
AAAGCCCCTTGGATGAGGGGCGAAACGTTTCTTTTTAACAAAAAACGAAGTCCAGATGACATGATTCAACCTTTTTTAAAACAACTAAACAACTATAGTACCATCTCTTTGCAAATGTTTTCAGATTTGTAAGGCAGTTCAAATCACAAATTTAATTTGTCAGTACTGTACTGTAGTTGAAGCTTGTTCTATTTATTAAACAATAAGTGTTGAGTCCATTTCATATAGTTCAGTGTGATTAAAAATTAAATTAAACAAAACTTGCCTTCAGGTGAAAATATGGTTGTCCGAGAGTCATATCTGCGAGACTAAACAAAAACAAAATTATAAACAAGTTACAACTGATAAATATATCAATACAAACAAAATACTAGGAATTGTTGCAAGATATAAATGTAAGACAGCTACTAACCATTTTCTCAGGTCACTGGGTGAATCATGAAAAACAAAAAAGGAGTTATTTGAGCAGATAAATATCAGGAGGAAAGAACATTAACTATTTTTTTACTATAACTGTCAGAACATCGCTAAAGCCACAGACACACAAAAAAAGTATCAAGTATGAAACTTATCACCAATAAATGTAAGAAAAGACTTCATAAAACATATAACACAGATTATCTCTGTTGTAGCTAAGTGCTGCACCAGAATGAATCTGCAATATCGCAGCATGCTAACATGCTAACCGGCCACTTCCTATGTAAAGTCTTTTAGTAAGACTAACCACACGACCGAGGAAATAAAACTATGTGTAGTTAAAACTCAGCACAACAGATATTTAGGCATTACTTCACTGTTACCTGAAATAAAACCGTATAACTTGTCGCACGGTTACTCAGACTAGAAGCTCCGCTGCTACTTTCAGTTTGATGTTTCCTCGCATGTCCACCGGCGTCCCGTCAGGAAACATATCGCTCAGCAGCGCCACCTGTTAGCGGGAGGACCGATCAATTTGTTAAAAGATGTATCTGTAAAGAACATGAAATACAACAGATAAAGAACTATTTAATTATAGGCTCATTGTAAATGCAAACTCGGATGCTCGTGCTTCTAAAGGCGATCAGAATAAAATCTAATAACAAAGGTAATTATTATCAGAAGATGGCGGTAATGCATCAATACAGTAAACAGGATACCACTTACTACCGAAGAAGAAGAAAAGCCCTTGCACATGATTGGTTGACTGGGCAGCATGGCATTTGAATGGGAGCAGGAAGAGCTATGACAGTAGGCCAGTGAGGAGGTTATTCGTCATTTAGTGAAGTTTGCTAGAGATATAGGGGGTTCAGATCACAGTAAGGCTTGGTTCGAGGATCCTAAATATATCCTGTGTATACCTTATAAATAAAAGATTGTTTTGTAAAGGTAGGTCATAATTTGTTTATTTTCAGCAATGCTAATGCTAATTCTTGTCAATCGAACACCGGTTAGCCAGTCATGCGAACATGTTCCGATAGAAGCTAATGTATTTGACAAAACATCCTTCTTTTTTTTTTTAGATGATCGACTGTTTTATTGTAATTATTGTCATTGGTTAAATACATGACTGTTTCTGTCACCGGCTCGGGAACACCGTGTCCTCTGAACTCAGATGTTTTTGATAATTGGGCTGTTCACAAAAACACATTTTTACTGAAACGACACAAAAACACCACGAATCCATCCATGTTGTCTAAGGCCACTTGTTTTCTTTAGGTCATTAATGTTAGCTTTAGCCCACCGTGACCTTTGATTTATCATGATGTAACCAGAGATAAGTGAATTATTACAGCCCAAGTAGCTTTAACTTAACCTGCTTTAAATGCTCAGATATTCAGATTAAAGATGGATGCATGTATAATCATGATCATTTGAGTATATCTCCTGATAGAATCAACTACTCATAATGATTACAAAGTAATGTGAAAAGATTCAATGCTTTACTTTCATAATTACACCGTTTTGTTGCAGTTTGAGCAGATGCTCACATTAAAAAAAGTGATTCAATTATTGGTATTTGTTTTCTTATTGATTTTTACTCAGCTTGTTCAGAGCAGACTGAACTGAATCTGCTCTGTTGGTTAAAAAGTGGCACCAGTAGTTCTTTATCTGTGATCATATACATATTAGCTGTCAGAAGACCACTAGAATGTTAAAGTATTATTATTATTTTACTGTGTCTGATCAGTGTAGTGGTAAACCATAATCCAGAATTAAATTACTCAGTTTTATACCTCAGGAGAAAATTAAATGTTTGATAATCTCTCTGTTATTTTATACAGTCTGATGAGGGGCCGTCTACAGCTGGCAGGATGCAGCAGAAAAGGAACATCCAGATCATTGAGTGGGAGGACCTTGATAAAAGGAAGTTCTACTCTTTTGGGATATTTATGACAATGACCATCCGGGCCACCGTCTACCCAGCTACACTGATCCGCACTCGGTTGCAAGTGCAGAGAGGAAAGTCGCTCTACAGTGGCACTTTTGACGCCTTCTTCAAGATTCTGCGGACGGAGGGAGTACGAGGCCTGTACCGCGGCTTTATGGTTAACACCTTCACACTCATCTCGGGCCAGGCTTACATCACCACCTATGAGCTGGTGAGGAAATATGTTTCCCAGTATTCGGAGGACAATACAGTAAAATCGCTTGTTGCAGGGGGCTCTGCTTCCCTGGTTGCTCAGAGCATCACGGTACCCATAGACGTGGTGTCTCAGCAGCTGATGATGCAGGGCCAAGGGCAGCACCTCACTCGTTTTCGTCTCACTAACGACTCAGACACTGGAAAGGCGAAAAAGGTTTTTGGCCAAACCAGGAACATTATGACTCAGATTTTTGCTGCAGATGGCTTCCGGGGATTCTACAGGGGATATGTGGCTTCTTTACTGACCTATATCCCAAACAGTGCAGTCTGGTGGCCTTTCTACCACTTTTATGCTGGTAAGCTCCTAAACCTAAACCAGTGTGTTTTTCCTTTTAAATTGATTTTCACAGTGTGAGGTGGGAGCGTCGTAACAGACGAGGCTCAGTGACTGTGAGGGAAAATTTGAATTAGTTTAAATAATTGTGATGTTGTAGTTTTCTAAATATCTGGGTAATATGAATGTTTTTCCCCCCCAGGCATTATCTAATTATACTCAGCACTTGTTAAAACAGAAAAAACTGATTGCTTTTGTCAGAATAGGAGGGGGTGATTTAGTTATACGCACAACAGAAATACAAATTAATTATTTCAAGTACTGTATTGTGAGTGCAGTTATGAAGTATTTGTCTTGTCCAATGTCAACAGAGCAGCTCTCCAAATTGGCTCCCAGTGACTGCCCCCACCTGGTCCTTCAAGCCATGGCTGGACCTTTAGCTGCTGCTACTGCCTCCACTGTCACCAACCCAATGGATGTGGTTAGAGCCAGAGTGCAGGTAGTTCAACATTTAACTTTAATATGTCTGTAATCATGTGTTCAGTTCTGTGGTGTTTGATCCCAACAGAAAACTGACTGGAGTGGCAGAGTCTATCATGTTATTTAAATTTATCTGTTTATCTGAAACACTATAATAGGAATTATTTGGCTTTATAACTTGATACATAACTGTTATTGTTAAAAAAAAAAAAAGGATCAGGACACTTTTGTTGTCTCGTTCCAAAATATAAAAGCTGTTTCAAGGAGAAAATACAAAAATTAAATAAATACACTGTGTGGAGGATGGTATTAGGTCATTAGCAGCACCATTTAGAGGCAGCTGTGGCTGAGTAATTAGAGCTGTCATCCTCCAATGAGAGTTGGGGGTTTGATTCCACCTGCCATCATATGTTGAAGTGTCCCTGAGCAAGACACTTAACCCCTCATTGCCTCTGATGTGTGTCCCATCGGTGTATGAATGTGATAAAACACTGATTAGTCTCTTTGTAATGATTGGTGAAAGCAATTTACACTACAATATGTGTCTTCATTTATCCATTCATACAGCACTCTACTAGATCTATACAAGAATAATCAGAGCTTTATCACATTTGTAGTGATCTAACCTCCTCCATCAATCTTGTCCCAGAAGACCCTACACATTCATACACTGGATCAAACCCCCAACTCTTGCCTTGGAGGACGACTGCTCTAACCACTCAGCCACAGCTGCCCCTAGTATTTTTAGTGCAAGCAAAATGTCTATTCGACAAAAGCTTAACACAACCATGTTGTAAATTATTACTGGTTTGTTTATGTCATCATTTAACATTAAGATTGATCAGAAAATGACAAAAAAGATGCCAAAATGGTTTCGTGTGATTACTCATCACAAGGACTGTCAGCATTTCTAAACTGCGTCTTGAAAACTGGTTATTTTTCACTGTAATTTTGTTGACTGAACAACATGTGGAAGTTGTACACATTATGTACAAATGTATAATTCAGTTTGTCAGCCAGACTGAGACTGGTTTGTTCTGGTTTGGGGTTGTAAATAACAAGACAACGTTGTGCTGGTTTAGGTTGAAGGGAGAACTTCAGTCATCGAGACGTTCAGGCAGCTGATCCAAGAGGAGGGCGTCTGGGGATTAACCAAAGGACTGTCGGCACGCATCATTTCATCCACACCCACTGCCATCGTCATGGTCGTTGGCTACGAGGCGCTGAAAAAACTGAGCCTGCGTCCTGAGCTGGTGGACTCGAGGCATTGGTAAAAAGCTGGACAACTACGGACCAGGTGCCATTTCAAACCCTCGTCTTTAACTCCAACTTCCTGAGAACGCTCGGGGTTAAAGACGGGTCTGTTCCAGATGAGACCGTGTGGGAACACGTAGAGTTATTTGAAACTTTGACATTTACATTTAAACTTGTGTTCGACCACTCTGTCCAACTTGTCATTTAAAAACACAGAGTGTTTTGGACGTGTTGCTGCTGAGCCGGTTTGTTGCTGCAACAACAAAGCAGCAATGCAGGGTTGTTTCCACTTGATATGTTTGGTCATTTTGATTTCAGTTATGTTCAAGTATCTGTTCGTTAAAAGTGACAGTGATTGTGTGTGACTGTGTGTCGTCCACCCTAATATAAGGTGTTTTGACTGAAGGTGGAGAGGTCATACATCTTAAAAAAACACTCATGTCAGCAGTAAACAAAAGTTTTTGGTGTTTTATGCCAAACTGGCTTTTGACAACTTTTTTTTTAAAAATGCTGTGTTATGGACAATCTGATTTTTGTTATGAGTAAACACCAGCCAGAAGAAAGATAATCTTTAATTTAGTCATTTTGGGGTTTAAAGTTCTTCCATACATCACACATATCTTAACACACGTTTGGTTTGCAGTAATAATAAAGTTGCAGAATTGCAGCTGCCTGGGTGCTGGTGGGCAAGAATGTTGGTATAATTCATTTCCATGAGGCTGATCACTTGGTTCAACCCTCAGAGAACATTCAGGAAAGCTAACAGTGTTTTGGGGGCAGCATTTGAGTGCAATAATGTTTGATCCTTGTTGGCACAAAACGTGATCACACACTGCTCGTTGTTTGCAAATCATGTCTTCAAAGGAGCTCTGAACCTCATTTATTTGGTTTAGGTCCACGTCTTTTTCTTGGTTTTGGGATAGTAACCACTAAATATTTGTGATATGTTTTTGTTTTATTTTGTTGAAATTGATGCATTTGACTTGTGGCTCCTGCAGTTTGCTGCTTTTAAAATCTTATTTACTGAGATATAATGTAGTTCTAATTTAAGTTGAGAAAAGTGCAATTTGTAGAAATGATATTTTTACATGTGATATTGGACTCTGTCACTTCTTTTAATACAGAAAAGGGTTTTAAAATAACAAAAAGTGTCTTTATTCTGTTAGGCGATCTGCTCCAGATTCAGAAGGAGCCATAACTGCACAGGTTTTCTGATCAGGCTGTGTTCAAATGTGAAGTGTGGACGAAATGAAACTAAAACCTGCAGCCTTTTGACATTTTTACTGACGACCATCAGTCTTTTTGTGCATCACTGAAAGTGTTGTGATTTTGTGATGATTAGTCCTCTTCTGTTGATGCAAAACACATGGGGTTGCACTAATGTGTCGGTCTGATTTTTAGTTATTTCGTGAGTAAAACACAGGAAATACTGAACAAACTTCCTGCTGTGTGTGTGTGATCTCTGTCAGGAGCAGATCAGTGTGGCTGGTTTCTTTATGGATATAAAACCATCATTTGGATATAAAGTTGAAACAACTTAGAAATTGTGTTTTCTAATTGTCAGTAATCTGTTTCCATATAAAATTTATTCTGTTAAAGTACTTGTACATAATGTTTAATTATCTGTTCACATGAATTACTGGAAAAATGAAAACAAACAAACAAAAAAAACAACAACACACGTACAGACACATACATATACACATACAGGTGCTGGTCATAAAATTAGAATATCATGAAAAAGTTGATTTATTTCAGTAATTTAATTCAAAAAGTGAAACTTGTGTATTATATTCATTCATTAGACACAGACTGATACTTTCAAATGTTTATTTCTTTTAATGTTGATGATTATAACCAAAAACTAATGAAACACCCAAATTCAGTATCTCAGAAAATTAGAATATTGTGAAAAGGTTCAATATTGGAGCCTTGTGGTGCCACTCTTTTAACTCAAAACACTTACAAACATATACTGTATATATAAACATTGTATATACATATATGTATATATATATATATATATATATTTACTGTATATATATTCCTAATAAAATATTTAGCTACTGAACAGTTGACAGAAGCTTCTAGAATCTAGGTCTTTAAAAGGTTTTTAAAAACATACAACACATACTAATTTATTTTCAAACATATTTTATTTTGAAATGAACACATTTTATTTTGAAATGACAGGCTCCGCCCACAGCAATGCATTAAAATTTATACTTTAATTTTCAATAACTATGCTCTGCCCACAATGATGATTTGCACTGCTCCTTTATGACATCACAGTATGACATCACAGTCCTTTGATGTGAAAACTATTTACATGAAATCACAGTATGACATCACAGTATGACATCACAGTCCTTTGATGTGAACTCTATATATATCCTGAAACTTGTGAACGTTTCATTCAGTCTGAAACGTGACTACGTTAGGGTTGGAAACGTAATATTTGCAAAAGTTCTTTGAAGCATTTGTTTGAAAAGTTGAAAATGGATCTTCAAGAAAACACTTTCCCAGCGGTTGAAGTGCCAAACTCCCGCGGCAGAAAGAAACGGAACCTGAAACGTCGTTCTGAAATTTACACAGAGCACGACCTGAGAAACTCTCAGCTCAGTGAAGAACCAGCTGAAGTGGCCAGCGAGAGTGTCCAGACTGGGAACCACAGCGAGAGTGTCCAGACTGGGGACTACAGCGAGAGTGTCCAGACTGGGGACCACAGCGAGAGGGTCCAGACTGGGGACCACAGCGAGAGTGTCCAGACTGGGGACCACAGCGAGAGGGTCCAGACTGGGGACCACAGCGAGAGGGTCCAGACTGGGGACCACAGCGAGAGGGTCCAGACTGGGGACCAGTCTGTTAGACCCAAACGTCGAGGTCGCAAGAATCGAAATGGTTGGAACGACCAAAGACGTGGAACACGAAGGGATTCTGGTGGTTACTACGATGAAGAATTTGGGCCCAGTGACTACCAGCCTTATCGTGGATACCCTGTGGAATATGCCAACGCACATGAAGATGATCCTCTGGATATTCCTCACATTGATAAAGTTGCTGTGTTCTATGAAAACATGGATCTGAAAAATGAACTCTATCAGGCTAAGGAAGAAATTGAAAAGTTACGACACCAGCGAGCTCCTGGCAAGAAATCGTTTGAACATCAGCAACTTGCCTATGAACTCCACGAGGAACTTCAAGAAATTTGCATTTTGAAACGGAGTGCTGACGATTACATCGTTCAGCTTGAAGCGAAAAATGCTGAACTTCAAGAGAAGTTGGAGAAAACTGAGAAGGAGCTGAGTGAATCTCGAGAGAGAGAAGGTAAGTCCAACTTGAGCTCAGAGGCTGTGAAGGAGCTCATTGTTAGCCTGAATCAGGATTTGGCTGCACTTACAGCTAAAGAACGTGAGGCTAGCACTGAAGCTGAATCACAGCTGAAAAACTTTCAGTTTCAGCTTAGTGAAGCGTTGGCCACTATCGAACAGCTGAAATCTGAGCTTCACAGAGTTCATACTGAAAAGAAAGATTGTATGAAAGAGGTCTTTGCCCTTAAAGACGTCGTACAGTCAAGCTTTCAGATAAAGTCAGAGCTGGAACACGCAAAATGTGACCTACAAGCTCTGAAAGACAAGGAGTTTGAACAAAGAGTTCAACTGGATCAGTCACAAACTATGATTGATCAGTTAAAACAAGAGGTCGAAGCTGCAACCAAAGAGCTGCAGCAGAGAGACAGCGTCCCACCCACACAGGACACTCAGTCTCACACAAGCCCAGAAGAGGGCCCAGCAGAAGACTCTGTCAGTGAGGTTCCAGAGAGTCACCATCAGGACCAGCTGGAAGTCAGCACTGACCAGGGTTTTCTGATCACAGAGTCTTCTGAGGCTGTGGAAACAGGTTTGCAAAACACAACACAAAGCAAGTCTGATGTGGAGTCCATTGTTCTGAGCAAACAACTTAGAAACATGGACGACCACCTTTTGCAGCTTGAGGCTAAAATGAATGTGCTGAAGGAGAAAAAGCCGAAAAACAAGAAAAAGAACTGGTTCATTCGGCTGTTTACTTGTTCTTCACACATGCCTCAAGACGACTGAATCAGGGAGAAAATACCATCGAAAACAGACCTTTTGTTCCAACAGCTGTTTTCTGACTTCTCCCCACCAGTGGCTTCCTCCGGGCACTCCGGTTCACCACGTTAAAAATGAACAGACATTTTAAAAAATATATTTAATTAATTTAAATAAATAAATAAATAAATAAATAAATAAATAAATAAATACAATTTTAAAAATAAATAAATAAATAAATTTAAAAAAATAAAAAAAAACACCTCCTCCGACCAATCGCCACCTTATCGTGGTGGGGGAGTTTGAGTACCCCATGTTCCTGTGGGCTACGTAGTCTTGGGTTTTTGGTTCCGTTAGGGTCCCCCAAGGCAAAGAAGGGGTCAGACTAAGAGCGATTGACAAAATGCAGAACCTGACTGAAAAGTTGTAGGTTCATCTCCCGCCATGCCCACATGTTGCGTCCTTGAGCAAGACATCTAATTGTTGCGTTGGTGGTGTAGTGGTTAGCACAGCTGCCTTCCAAGCAGTTGACCCAGGTTCAATTCCTGGCCGACGCAGTTCTGAATGAAAATAAAACCATTGCAAATATTAAAATTATCGTATAGCTGTCGCAGGACAAAAGTGTTTTATTTGTTTGTATTTAATGTCATGCAATTGTCAAAACTGAGACAATTATTTAAACTCTGTTGTGTCAATTACATCTAGTGGTGGAGTTGAGTATTGCACCCAGAGGAGACGCAGCGTGCATGACCAATTAAGACTTAAATGCTGCTGGAGTCACAGACATTAGTCAGAAAACAAGATTAAAGAGAAACAAAGGACAATATGGTCAATAACACCTCCTGAATGTTTTGGTGAGAATATGAATACAGTATGTTTAAGAATATGAGGTTCCATTAGTGCCACAAATATGTTTATGTGTCTATGTAAAAGGTGTATGTAGCGTGCTGTGTATAGGTGATACGTTAAGTGACATGTTAAGACTTACCATATCACTTAGCATATGCACCTTACATGTCACGTAACACATCAGCTAACATATATCACCTGACATAACACTTATATCACTTATCATATCACCTAACATATGAATTATCATATCACACAACATATTGTTACGGAGCCCACGGATGGATTGTAGAGGTGCAGAATAAAAACCACTCCAGGAGGGGATAATGTTAATCTTCCTTTAATGAAGAGAACCGAACAGGAGTATAACTGGATGGTTTATGTGCTCTAACGCTGATGCAGACGAACTTTATACGTCCACACCAGAGTCAGCGAGCATCACACGGGGTCACACAAAAAACAATCCCCTGGAACACACAACCGCAGCATGCAGAGGTCCGTTAACGACGTAAATGCACAGTAACAGACTTAAACTCAGGTCGGCCTAGCCAGTTTGGGAAATAATGCAGGCATAAGCGAATACATACAAGTACTCAGTGGTAGGATGTAACTAAGTACAAGTACTTTGTTACTGTACTTAAGTACATTTTTCATGTATCTGTACTTTACTTAAGTAGAA
>JARVGV010000645.1:34411102-34422770 GCA_031762435.1 Hypsolebias longignatus
GTACAACTTTCTACACACATTCCAGGGAGTTTATCAGTTAAAAAAAGTTAATTTTGGGTTTAGTTCCTCTTTAACAGAGTGATGACAACAGTGGAAAACAACGACAGCATTAGACATTCACAAATGAGTCAAACAAATTTGTTTTTATTTATTTATTTTTACAATTGAAAACAAAATGTTAATTAAAAGGAAAAAGAAACGTAGCAAAAAACTGCTAGATTACAAGACGGTGTAGAAAACTAAAAACAGGAACATTTCGACATTGGTTCTTGCCAGGGACTTAACAGATTTTTAAAGCCAATTACTTCTGCTAATTTCAGCTTGTTATGCACCTTTTAGCTCTTTTCTGCTAGTTTCAGCCTTTTCCTGCTCTTTCAGTTACTATTCAGCTCTTTTGTTGCTAATTTTAGTCTTTTCAACTAATTCCACTTTTTTTTTTTTTTTTTTAGCTCATTTCAGTGCTTTTCACTTCCTTCTGGTATAGTTTAAGCTTTTTTGCATTTTCAGTTTAAATAAAAAAAATAATTTTGTGGTTATTTGCAGCTTCTTTTTTTTAAGATAATTTTCAAAATTTTGTGCTAATTCATTTTTATTTAAACATAATTCAGCAAATGTGTTCTCTCTGCTTTCTTCTGCTAATTTAGGTTTGTTCTTGCCTTTCAGCTACATTTCAGAATGTGTTTTTTTAATTTTTAGCTAATTTCAGATGTTTTTCAGCAAATTATTCTACTGTAAGCATTCACACTGCATTTTAGCAGTAAATGCAATTTCTCTAGTTAATTTTTGATGTCAACTTGACTCCTGATGTAGCCACTGCTAATAAACCTTCACCAACACATAAATGGGTACAGCTCTGTCAGTTTTACACATTGAGCTAAATCAGATGTGAACAGGTTTTTATCCTCAACACATACTTTGAGGCCTAACACATCTAGTAAGATCTCACAAAATCACATTATACCATATACAATACCGTATTTAATGTTATTTATTTGATCAAAACAGCGATGAGTGATATTCCTTCAAGGAATACCAAGTCTTTAATTTAACCATTCTCTGCAGTCAGTCAGAGCCCAAAGAAGGAACGATCTCAGCAGCAGGTTTACTCCCATTTGCACAAATTTCTGGGCGAAACTTGCAGCTGCTTTTGTTACCGTCATTAGATTTGGACTAACTTTAACTATACTGGATTTACAGGCACATATAATAATATAACTTCAGAGGGAAAACCAACTTTTAAGACTCTGAAATGAAAAGCATCTGTCTTGTGAAAAGATAATCCCCTTAAAAAGTGCCCATAGTCCATGACGTCTTACAGTGTGGCACTGTGGATGTAAAATCTGCTGCCGCAGAACATATCTTGTAAAAAAAACCAACAACTGTTTCTTCAATATTTTACACTTAAATTAAGATGCTTGGAGAGTTTAAAACAGCATTGTTTTAGTTTTCCTGTGACATTTAGTCCAATATGTGTGATTTATCATCAGCTCAAGTTTTTTCTTTGTTCAACCCCCAGCAGAGAACACAATTAAGGTTTACTGTTTGTGTTTCATTATTCACAAGCACTGAACCACTTACATTTTGTAGCATCAAAGCTGCTTTGTTCGTTATTCTTATTTTCTTTCTGAAAAGTGAACTGATTAGCCGAATCAGCCACAGCCCCTTTAGTTCCAAGCTGTAAAGATAGTCTTCATAAAATTTGGCCTTTTTCTTTGTCTGACTGACCTACAGAACAATACGTGACAAAACTGCTGATGAAGAAGATTTTGTATGCAGCATAGATGATACAGCAGGGACTGGTCATGCATTTTGTGTTTAATGATGCTTTAAATCTACCAGAAGCCGTTTTGTTGTATCAATACGAAGGAAAATTATTGTATAAAGTGTAGAAATGACTGCTAATTTGATAACAATATAGTTGCACCAGAATCAGTCACTTGCAGGTTTAAAACATTAAACTTGTTTTTGTTATATTACTACCATCACCATCTTTGACTATAGATTACTTTTATTTTTAGAATATTCTTGCAAAAATTGTATTATTACATGTTTGACAATGTTTGCTTGGAGTACCGGTAGTTTGGTGCATGCTCAATAATCCAGGTTAAAACAAAAAAGTTAGACTTAATTAACTTTTTTACGTTTGCATACAGTAGTTTGCAAAATGTGCTGAAAACAGAGGATAAACACATAGAATCTGAAAAGTCAAAGATTACACACTGTTGTACAAATAAATAAAAATGAGAGGTTCAGGTGTTTTATGTCAGTCTCAGGGTTGGAAAACCATGCAAAACTTTAAACTCTATTTCTCTTAGATAACAACATATTTGATTCAGTCTGTATTGATATTGATATTTTAATTTCTTCAAAATTTTTGCTGGAAAATCAATGGGTTTTCACATCAGAACAGTTCTGTCTCTAAATATTTTGTACCAATGATCAAATGCCACTGGCTCCTCCAGACAGTTGCCTATCACTTTGCTAATACTGTATACAGGTAGTCCCCGGTTTACGGCGTACTTGGTTTACGGCGTTTCACGTTTACGGCCGCCGCCCCCCCCAGTGACGTCATCACACCTCACGGACTTTTTTATGCAGCATTTTATGAAAAAACATGTTTAAAAAGACGTTACCGATTGCCGTTTTAGTTTCGGTTTCGTTTTCCGGCCGTAAATCCGCGTATACGGCCGCACGTGTGTGCAGATCCGGTTTAAGGCTAAATTGGTATTCGGCCGGGCCGTTAGAATGGATCTCGGCCGTAAACTGGGGACTACCTGTATTTATTATTAGAGTACATGTAATTTTATATTATTAAAAACAAGCAAATAAAACAGATAATATCCTAATTTATTTTTTCTATATACGATGGCCATACCTGCCTAAATATCACCTTCATTGAATAGTCATAATAAATCATCTTACCTACCTACCCAGCGACCTTCTGTCATCCAGCCTTTTTTCTTACCTTCTTTCCTACCTTCCTTCATGCCCATCTTCCTACATTTCTACTTTCTTACCTTCCTCACTTTTTACATTTCTTCCTTCCTCTTTACTTTTACTGAGTCTCCACCACATAATTCAGCATATTTATTTATTTATTTAATCTTTATTTATACAGGAGGTCTCATTGAGTCACGGGGACTCATTTTCAAAAGAGACCTGTTTGGAAGCAGATGGTGGGGGTTAATTGTCTTGCTCAAGGGCCCAAGAGTGGGGCAGGTGTGGGTGCTTTACCTTTTCCACCCACATTTTGATGTTGTCGCTCCGGCCAGGGAGTTGAACCGGTGACCTTCCAATCACAAGCCCACCTTCTCTAACCTCTGCACCACCACTCCCATGCACGAAAAGTTTGCAAGTTAAATAATTTTGGAAAATATTGTTTTTAATTAAATTTTTAACTTAAACACAACTTACGGTTCAATGGACCTTTGGACGTTAGCAAACTTGTTGAGACAAAAAAATCCTAATGTTGCCAAACAGCATGAGACGTTACAAATATACCATCCAACCACTGGTCACAACTGTCCCCTCATCTCCCCAAGTGAAGGAAAAAGGTGGTGTCTCACTGAACTCAGACTATTAAGAGGCTGGTTGGTGAAAAAAAAATCCCAGAGTTTGTGTAAATTGCGAGACAATAGGTGAATTTTCTGTTGCAGTCACACCAGTCACTCAGAGTGCTGGTGACCAGTTGAGCAGCCAGGTTTAAAAACCACAGCTTCTTGTGCACAGCTCACAGAACTGTGTTCTTGGCCATGAACAGTATTATGTTACCCACATCAGCTCGTTTTGTAGCTGCCCCCCATTTCTGATTTAATATGCTGGAGTGTATTTTAGAAATTAAAATATGCAGACTTAAACCATCAAAGTTCATGCTCAATAATCCAGGTAAAAACTCCAACAAAGTTCATTCAGGTCCTCTGGATGGTTTCTTTTATTTATTTATTTTTTTAAATGGTTGAGACGTTTTGTCCTACATCCAAAGGACTTCATCAGCCCAGTTAGTTAATAACAAACTTGGTCCCACAAGCAGAACACTCCCATAGTGGACCAGCCAGTTTTATAGTACAGTAGTCCCTTGTTTATCGCAGGTGTTTGGGACCACGCCCACCTGCGATAAGTGAAAAACCGCGAAGTAGGGCTACAGTAGTCCAAGTCCAAGTTCAGTCCAAGTTCAGTAAGCTTTCATGATGTGTGGCAGGCTGCAATCACACTCACTCATCACCCGTTACTCCCAATCTCCCTCCTTAAATAAACAATTTAAATACTGTACTGTAATAAGATTCTGGGGCCTGCCCTCTCCCCCCTCAACTCCTCTGAGGCAGCCACAGCCAAAGTGGTTCATAACATCAAAGTTCATGCTCAATAATCCAGGTAAAAAAAAATCCAACAAAGGTCAGTCAGGTAATCTAGATGCTTTTTATTTTTTTTGTGTTGAAACGTTTCCTCCTTCATCCAAAGGACTTCATCAGTCTGAGGAGCCTTAAACCATTTTTTTCCCCGTATTCTTTTTTCATCAGCAGCATGATTTTTAGACATGGACATTTGCCTCTGAGTCTTTTTTTTTTTTTTTTTGTCAGGGTAGCATTGTCCACGTTTGGTAGAGCTGTCACCTGTCAGTGAGAAGGTCGCTGGATAGAATCCCGGCTGAGGGTCTTTCTGGGCAGAGTTTGTATGTTCTCTCTGTGCATGTGTGGGTTTTCTCTGGTATTCTGGTTTCCTCCCACAGACCAAAAACATACATGTTAGACTGATTGGTAACTAAATTGAGTGAATGAACGTTTGTTTGTCTCGTTTGTCTCTGTGATGGACTGGAGACCTGTCCAGGGTGTCCACTGCCTCTCGAGTGGTGACAGCTGGACATGGGCACCAGTGACCCTCACTACCTGGAAAGGAAGAGCAAGTAAAGATGGATAGAAAGGAACTTTGTATTTGTTCTCACCGTCATGGCAGATCTAATGGAGAACCTCTTCTCTTAATATTTGATTAAACATGTCTAGTTTTATGGTCGGCGATGAAGTCATGGCTGTTTTCTGTTGCATTGATGTGTCCACGTTTCTAATGAGTTGCAAGTCTAAAAGTCAATGAAACAAAAATGAATGAGCAATAAAAAAGGGATCAATGTTCAATTAATTTCCTGTGAACTTGTTCCTGAAAACATTTAACTTTACCTGAACTTTCCATCGTTATGTTGCTTCAGTTCGTTTAAAAAAAAAAAAAAAAATCCAGATTGTGTCAAACCTGGTTTGTCATTCTTCTATGTTTGGTATCACAACAGCAGTGAGCAATACTGTACTGCCTTGTTCTGTCTTGAATAGAGCTCATTATTAGACTTATCTTCATGTTTCTTATGCTTTGAGAGCAGTATAACATAAAGGAGACTGACTAATGGAGCACTTGTTTGTCTTCCATTTAGATGATTCATTTAATTACATCCTCAGTCCAACTCAGAGCTTCTAATGTCACATGTCATTAGGTCCTTTCAGCTATAATTTCCCCTGCACTGTAATTAATCTGCACGGAGATGCCTTTGTTGCTTTGATTACCCTGCCCTTTGTACCGTCTGTTCTGTCCTGGTCAAACCCATTCGCACACAAACAACTTTTGTGATACTGCCCTGGAACTATAAATGGATTGCTAATCGGCTCGCCTGCGCAGAGGTCCTGTGAACACCGAGGGAGCGACATCCAGCTGTCAGAGTTTTCTGTGGTGAAACAATTAATGGCAGAGAGGTAAAATGAACAAGAACAGCTTGATTGAAAAACAAAGTCAAACAAGTGTAAGATGCTCACAACCAATAGATCATGGTAAAAATAAAAAATACTGTAGCTGTAGATGTACAGCATTTCTGTCTGGACAAAATCACTTGGCGCAGAGGCTTAAGCCTGTCATGGCGGCCGTCTCCATGATCCTTCATCTGCCTACACGGACTGAATTCTACAGAACAGTTCAGTTCTGCAGGGGACTTGGAATGTTCTGTGCCTGCCAGACCCAGTTCTGGTGGGCAATCCTCATCTGTTGCCGCGGTCATTATTATCATCATGCTGTTAACAGGACCACAATAGTAACAGGACTATGCTGCTGGCAGAACCACACTTCTAGCAGTACTATGTTGCTGATGGGATCACACTGCAAATATAATCACATTGCTAACAGGACCATGCTGCTAACAGGACCACACTGCTAACAGGACCATGCTGCTAGTAGGACCACACTACTAACAGGACCACACTGCTAACAGGAACATGCTGCTAACAGGACCACACTGCTTACAGGACCATGCTGCTAACAGGACCATGCTGCTAACAGGACCAAGCTGCTAACAGGACTATAATGCTGGCAGAACCACATTGCAAACAGGATCATGCTGCTAACATGACCATACTGCTAACAGGACCACACTGCTAACAGGACAATGCTGCTGGCAGAACCACAAAGCTAGCCATACTATGTTGCTAACAAGATCACACTGCAAAAAGAACCACATTGCTAACAGGACCACACTGCTAACAGGACCACATTGCTAACAGGAGCATACTGCTAACAGGACCATGCTGCTGGCAGAACCACACTGCTTGCAGTACTATGTTGCTGATGGGATCACACTGCAAAAAGAACCACATTGCTAACAGGACCATGCTGCTAACATGACCACACTGCTAACAGGACCATGCTGCTGGCAGAACTACACTGCTAGCAGTAGTATGTTGCTGATGGGATCACACTGCAAAAAGAACCACATTGCTAACAGGATCATGCTGCTGACAGGACCACACTGCTAAAAGAAACACACTGCTAACAGGTCCACACTGCTAAATGGACCAGGACCAAGCTGCTAACAGGACCATGCTGCTAACAGGACCATGCTGTTACCAGGAACAAGCTGCTAACAGGACCGTGCTGCTAACAGGACCATGCTGTTAACAGGACCACACTGCTAACAGGACCATGCTGCTAACAGGACCATGCTGTTAACAGGACCATGATGCTAACGATAACAGTGTTTATATAACACTACTTTTAATTTAGTTGCTTTTAATTGTTGTATACAGTATTATTATTTGTACTATGTTGTCTGTCTAAAACAGGTCTCTTGAAAATTAGTCCTTGGGACTCAGTGAGACTAACCTGTATAAATTAAGGTTGAATAAAAAAAGCAAAAGCCAAACCAAAGGAGAGTTTAGAAAAACAGAAAGACCAAATAGACATTAAAAGCCTAGCATTCCTTGGAGGAATGCAAACCACCCAGCACCTTTTATGTAAAAGTTTTAAACTACCGGTAAACTCTTTTTATGACAAGATATGACAGAGTCAAAAATGTTTTTGTTTTTTGTCAAAATCTGAAAATAAAATTGTGATATCACAAGATCTCACACAATCAGCGCTCAAACCATGTGTTGTGTCACCATCAGTTACCATGTTCTTTTTTCACAATTCAGAAATATTGTGTCAGAAAGTTCCAATAAAACCTGCAGCATTTCATTAGATATTTTGCTAACAGACATGCATAGCTGATTCGAATATGGTAGTTAATAGCAAAGTTTAAAACAAGGATCCTGTTCCATCTGTTAGTGCTCAAAAAGTGTTGTGTGACTACTATTAGCTACTACCACACCAAATTCTGTCTCATTATCTGTGAAATTAATTGAGTTATAACATTTTTGAATTGGGCAGACTTGAAAAAAGTAAATCAGTTGTAGATGTGCCTGCAATGATCACTTTCCGAGAATTTCAGTAAAATCAGCCCCCTGGTTCATGAAATATTTTACTAACAGACAAACACAGAAACATTAATAAACTTCAAAATTAGGTAAATGCAGCTTCGCACAAACATCTCAATGATGAATCATGTCAGCGTGTAGAAAAGTGAAGACAGTCTTACTGAAGCACTGGACAGCTTCATCACTGAAACGTTCTGCAAATCAAACATCTTATTACATCGTTACGAATCATACAGGAACAAACATCCCAACAAGTTCACCCCAAAATCTAACCAGGCTTTCATCAAATGAATTACAAAAGAAAACATCAAATGACAAGTATGATAAATGGGAACAGTACAATAATAATAATAATAATAAAAGATTAAATAGTATTCTTTGACTCAAATGGGAGGGCAGCTAAAAATCAGCCTGAACTGGGTCACACAGCAGGACAGTGATTTCAAGCACAGCAGCAAATCATTAATGATCAATGAGTGACAAAGAAAAGTAAAACCCAGGAGTCAGTGAAAGTTTGAACCTCTGCTGAAACACTAAAGAGGGACCACGAGAGCCGTGCTTTAACAAACATCTTCAAATCTCATAAACCTGAGTCAATGCTGGAAAGAAGAGTGAACTGTCAGAACAATGTGGGAGACTGTTGGGTTCATACTGGAGATGACTGCTGCACATTACTGGTGATAAAAGTGCCTTCTATAGGCTGTTAAGTCGTTGGGGTGTGTATACTGTTAGGTTTTGTTGAAAAGAGTAATGACTGCTTGTAAAACGGTTTCTCTATATTTTAAGGTGCAGAGAACCAGATGATCTACTTCAAACTGACCTGATAAAAAACCTGATGCATATAACAGCACAAACAGCAAAATGATGCAATCATAAGAAGAATCTCTTCTATTGAGGTAAAGAGTCATATCAGTGTAGACAAGGCCTGAGGGAGTCCACATCATCTGCTGCCAAAGACTAAGATCTTATGTTGAGAAATGACTGCGTTACAGTTGTTCGGGTCAAACCTTAAAAATACAGGTCCCATGCCATCTTTTGAGATGCTGCCCTCAGAGTTTGTGTTATGAATGACTCTCAGCTACTACCACTTCAGATTTTAGATCAATCTCTGTAAAAGTCACAGAGTTCTTGGTGTTTTAGTTTTGGTCCATGTTGGTTATCTTTGGCAATCATTTTCTTTTAAGTCCAAATGTAGTGCAGGTGTGCCTGAGTGGTTAGAGCAGTTATGCTCAAATGGGGGGAGAGCTGAGGGTTCAATTCCACCAGCAGTCACCTGTTGAAGTGTCCTTAGGCAAGACACTGAACTCATTGCCTCCGATGTATGTCCCATCGGTGTATGAATGTGATCTAAAGCCCTTTACAGTGATTTCTTCCGATTAGCTTTGTAGAGATCTAGTAGAGTGCTGCATGAATGGGTGTGGGGGTAAATGAGGGCACAGCTTGTGTTGTAAAGAGCTTTGAGTTAGTGATGCATTAGGGCCTAAAAATCAGACCTGGACCGGCCCGAACCCGTATCATTTTTTCCGAACCCAACCCGAAACCGACCAATTAACTGTAATTAGAGGCCCGAACCCGAAAAAAAAACAAAAAAAGTTTAGACGGCTTTTGTAAGCAAATCAGTTTGACATGATTTAAAAATGTATTTCAAAGAAAGGAAGACATAATATTTCTTGTTTATTAACAAGAGTCAGCAGATTATTATCATTATTATAATATATAGTTATTACAGTTATTAACAGTCGGCGGATGCGCGCGCTTGATGATCCAAATTGGGTCGTCGGCCGCGCGCATCTGCTGTCGCAGCAGCTGAGTCCAGTTAAGCTTCAGGTGGGTTGCTGGCAGTGATCCATCTGGACTTTTAAAAATATTTTTCAACCGGCCAGCCAGCGCGGGGTCAAATGGCCACGCACAGCTGGTAATCCATATTGGATTGTCCGCCGTGCGTGCCAATCAAAAGCCTGACATCGACCCGGCCTGCCCACCCAGCACAATATTTTGGCCCAGCCTGAATTTTCAGGTCCAGCCGGACGCAGGCCCATGTTAGAAATGACAGCTCTACATTGAGTACAGCCCATTTTCCATTTAACCAATGTACATCTAACCATTACTTTCTGAGTGTTTCATTAAAACACATCCCGTGGTTTAAGAGATATATAATGGTGCTGATAATAAGTAATAACGGCCATTGAATGGTTGATAACATTCGAAGCAGGTGCAAACTGACTGACAGTGTTGACTCCAGCGATTAGTGCTAAAGTTTTAGAGTTGCACTTGACATATGTGTTTTGACTTACTCTCAGCTACCACCACACCCAGTATTACCACAGTATCTGTAAAACTGACTAAAACAGCAGCATTTCTGTGTCGTCTGAGGCCAGTTGGCTGATCTTGGATGTAGTTGTCTCCACAAGTAAATCAGAGACACAGTCTTGCCTGCTTTTTGTTTATTTTTGGCACTGGGCACAGAAAAATGCAAAATGGCATAAACAAAAGAGTAAACAACTGCAAAGTGATAAAAAATCCCTTCAACAAAACTATTATTTGGGGGAAAAAAAAACATTAAACTGCAACATGCATGTCTGGAGGCCCTCTCTCCTCCCAAAATAAATCTACCTCAAGCGGCTGATGCTGAATACTATGTGTTTTTTAAGTACAGTATGCTTGCAGGGTAGTTGTTAAGTCATATTTTTGATCCATCTAATGCTTTCTGTTGCTTCAGGTGAAACAAATAGTACCTATTTTAAACTAGCTTTGAGAAAGAACCACACAGACCTGTTTTAGATCGAGGTGATGGAGGACAAATCGCTTAATTTTTCTTTTGGTTTGTTGTTCTCCTATCTGGGTCTGTGATATAATTAACATTCACAGTCTGCCACTCCTCAGTCCACAGTGGCTCGCTCTCATTGGGAAGTTCACAAGGTACTTCTTTACCGCCACAGCCTCGGATTAGTCGCCGTGGAAACAAAACCGTTGGAAGTCAGGACGAATATGATACTCAGCGGTTGTGTTTTCTCCTTCCAGCAAACGCCACAGTAAAGTTTGTAAAGTGTTAGTGACAGGATCTGCGCAGCTTTCAGAGAATCAGTGATTTCCAGCAGATATTTCTCATCTTACTGCGTCATCCAGCTTTTGCTCCCTGGCCTTGTTCATAAAATGTAGTATTTAATTTTTAAAATGTTTTTTTTTTTTTTTGGGAGATTGGACCTTACGCATTGAATCTGTGATGATTCATTTATTTGTTGCTTCATGAATTATTCCATTAGAGGTCTTGCAGTGTATTTTCGTGCCTTGTTTTGCTGTAAAATCCTCTAAATTCTTTGCCCTTTACCATCCTGTAATCTGCTATTGAGAAAATGTGTAAGCAATAGGTTTTAACTCCTACACTTAGCCGTGTTGCTGGAGATGTTTTTCATTCTCAACTAATGAAAAACACACAAGATTTACAAATTGCCAATTTATAGCAGAAAAACTGGCTTGAATAAGACTTAAAGATTGTGTTGTGGTAGAAAAGAGCTCAGTGACACAACTGTCAAGTTCAGCAAGTTACAAGATCGTTGAAACTCCTGCTGAAACTGCATTTGGATTAATACTGTGGACTATTTTGACTTAAAATGTTGTTTGTGTAAAAGTGGCACCAGTCAGATTATTAGTTTGTCAATTTAACTACAAATACCTTATCTTTAATTGTCCTTTTTTTATTTTAACCAACACTAAATACCAAAACCAAAGAAGGAGTTTCAGCCTTCCCCGAATTAATTCAATTCGAAACTACAGGTAGTCCTCGACTTACGAACGGGTTCCGGACCCAAGAACCGTTCGTAACTCGATTTTGCCGTAAGTCGGAGCCGAACGCACATGGCGCCGTAAGTCCGGATTTTCGTCCATAACTCGAAACCGAAAGCACATGGCAGCCGCTACGTCTTTTTAAACACGTTTTTTCAATGTAAAAA
>JARVGV010000645.1:34477433-34487589 GCA_031762435.1 Hypsolebias longignatus
TACAACGTTTTACACACATTCTAGGGAGTTTATCAGTTAAAAAAAGTTAATTTTGGGTTTAGTTCCCCTTTAAGTGGAATATACAGGTTAATACTGCTTTTTATTGTGAAACTTGTTATTTCGTGTTTTCACTGAACTTCATGTACCTGTTAGTAATCAGTACACATATTATTTGTCTAGCTTTCTCAGTATTTACGTTCTTTTGTGTAGTGAATTATCTTCACTTTTATCAGCTGTCTATCACCTGCAGCTGTTTTGATCCTGTTCAGTGTTATCTGCCACACTTGGTTATCTGTTTATGACTTCCTTAGATTAACTGCTCATAAATTTCATTCAGTTTTCCTGGAATAAAGTTTTTTTTTTTTTTTTTTTTTGTCTCTTGCCTCCTCGGTTTTGCATTTGGGTTTGAGCCCTCTTTTATCATGGGTGATAAACAAATTCCATTTCTTCAGCTGCCTCATGGAAAAGTACTGGAATCCAGCTCACCAGCCAGACACTAGTTTGTACAACAGCTTTAACATCTCGCCCTTATGTGCTGCAGCTCTGTTTGTAGAATTTAATTTGGGAAAACAAGTGGCGCATGACGTTCCATCAGGCGCATCCAGATTGTGTAAGCGCTCTCACCAAAGGAGATTTTTTTCACCCTGACACAGCAGGAAAAAGTTTCCAGAAGGAACAGTACAGAAATGCAAATACCAGTTCGTTGGTGGGGCTGTTTGATCATTACATTCTGTGTTTCTGTAGATGTTTCTGAACTAAAACTTTCCAAAAATGGAACAAGAAACACTGTAATCTGGTCCTGCATTGACCAGACCCACTATAAAGGAGCAAGTTCACTTTCTGTTCTTCATGTTTGGTTGAAAAGTTTGCCTTGATGGACATAAGGGCAGCAGCACCTTTCAATACCGTAACATGTTAATTTTCTGTCAAAACTGATACTTTTCTAATGAAAAATCTTGCAACTATATTAACTATAGCGCCAATCTTGTTTCAGTTGTTCCATTAAGAGAGACCTGTTAATACAATGAATAAAATACGTGTATAAAATAAACTTAAATACAATCATATCAACATTTAATTACACTGACATACAGTAAATGTAACAACAATCAAAGAATCCAAGTGTTTGTGGATGGGAGCTCCAGTTCTTTCATTAGAAGTTGGATTGCAAGGAACTGGACCATTTTTAAAAATGACAAGTGGCCATTGGACTGTAACAAAACCCAGTTACGTGTAGGGTGTTAGGATTCCCGTTTCTCTGTTTTCCACCTTAGCTCTTTCTGCAGGAGCCGATGAGTGTGCAGTGCTGTAGATGTTTCCTACAGCTGATTACCTTCTACCCCAATTAAGGCCGAGCTGAACCACAGGTCTTTCGTGGACCATTGTTTGCCACATGGTGACAGCAACCTACAACCTGAGTTACAACTACAGGTGTTCAATTAAGTTTATTTATATAGTTCCAAGTCACAACAGAAGTTGTCTCAGGCCACTTTATAAAAGCATTCACACATATGAAAAAGCCAATTAATAAAAGTTATCTATCTAAGGAAGCCAGCAGATTGCGTTGAATCTTAACTTGGTCACAGTCTTCCCGTCTCCCAGCTCTTTAATTTAAACTGGAGCGAGTTGACAGAATGTCAACAATGGAATGACAGAATGGAGAAAATACTCAGCTTTAAGACTTTAGCTCTGGAGTTAATAAACTGTATATGACATTTGCATCAAAGCTTATACATATATGAAGTCTCCAGTCCATCACAGAGACAAACAACCTTTCACTCTCTCATTCTCACCCAGGGACAATTTAGAGTCACCAATCAGTCTAACATGTATGTTTTTGGTCTGTGGGAGGAAACTGGAGTACCTGGAGAAAACCCACACATGCACGGAGAGAACATGCAAACTCCACCCACAAAGCTCCCTGGTAGGGATTTGAACTGGCAGCCTTCTCGCTGAGAGGCAGTAGCTCTACCAACTGAGTCCTGGTTTTAATCAGTTTTGTTCAAAAATGTTCTTGTAATGAGTTAATAATTATCCTGATGGATGCATCGGTATATGGAAACAAAAGAACTTGATTTGATACATTAAAATTATTATTATCCAAGCTGAAGGTGAAGAAATATATAAAAAATTCTAACTTGCAATGAGTTTAAAGCCAAATATTTGTTACTTTCAGATGACTTATCTTTTTCTGCTGATGTTTAGACAAAACACCCCCCCTGACATTCTGATCCACTGCACTTACAATGGGCTTGATGTCAAAACAGGGACATGATGATTAAGGAGTATCAATAATCTCAGACATCTGCTATAATTTGACCTACTTCTTCTTTTTTTTTTTTTTTTTAACTTTTTCAATGTTCAGAACACCACCGAAATCAACACGACAAAACAAGCTTTCCTAATAGGAGCCCAGCGCTGTCCCTCAGAGGAATGTTTTCAGGTCAAACGAGTGTTACGGTGTTTAGGTTTGATGTTAGATGTCCATGCTGTGTTCTCTCCCGAGTCATTACCGCTCAGCTTCCTCATGTTTGGCAGCAAATTGCCAATCAGCTGTGCTGCGCTGCTCTGGGAGCAGCAGGAGGTGGATGAGAACCATGCAGTCCTAGAAAGGACCAGGGTGTTTATATTATTGTTATCATCATTATTAGTAGTAATGAAAAGAATATGTAAAACTCTAAAACTCTTTCAGTGTGATTTTTTAGAAGGTAAAATAAAATATGATGTAAGATGAAAAGTTGGTCTGTAATTTACCAGTAAAGTACATCCATTTTATATTTTAGTTGCATAATTATTATTATTATTATTTTATTTAAATTTTAGTTTTTTTGCCACACACATCTCACACTAGTAACAAGACTCTGCAGTGATAAAGCTTTAAAGGTAGGTTTCAAACTAAAATAATTTATGTTGAGAATCATTTTGGTCTTTAAACTGATGTTATGTATGATATGTAAGATGTGATGTATCACACAATGTGTTAGTTAGCATTCAGAGTACAGTGCATGACGTGAACAGCTACCAGCTACGTCCAAACCCAATTTTAGCCCAATATCTGTAAAACTTACTGATTCACAGACATTTTTGTGTTGACTCAGTTTTAGACTGACTCCAGAAGTTAACTGGTTATAAATGTACATCCAAGTGTTACTTTGTGAGAGTTCCATTAACATCTGTCCAGTGGTTCACAGTTTCTACAGACATTGTTGGCTCCTACAGCTAATGCACATGCTTTAAACATTAACATTGTGTGTCATGTGTAGCACTCAAAATATATTGTTGCAGCTACTAACATACCAACATTTAGCTCAATATTTGTACAGTTAACTCGGGCACACTAGATAGCAGCTCTCTGCTCCACACAGAGGGCTGTGGTAGCTCGGTGGTCTGTGGTTTAGTCAGGAAGGACATCAGACATAAAAACAACTGCTAAGTCTTCATGCGAGTTAGTTCGCTGTGGCAGCAAACTAACTCGCACGTGTTCGCATGTGTTCGCATGTGTTCCCTAGTTCAGGATGTATTTTGTTGACTTCAATTGATAACAGAAGTGTTTGAATAAAGATCAGAGTATGAATTAGAAATGACTCTCGTAGTAGTACATGAGAGTCATTTCACTCTCATGTACTACCACCACATCAAATTTTAGTTCAATACCTGCACAATTAACTGAGTGATAGCCATTTATAAGTTTGTAAAGGTTGCTTCATTCTCTCTTTCGCTCTCGACAAAGACGGTCACTTTCACCCGCTCCTCCCTCCCTCCTGCTTTTTTGCTCTCTTGTCTTGTGAACCTCCTCAGAGCCTCTCTTTACTCATCTTTCAAATCAAAATTTATTATGGATCTGGTCAGCTGGTCTCTCAAACCAATTTATTTATTTTTTCCACCAGAAGACAGGGTGCAGGAGAACCGTCATGCCCTGAAGGGATAAATGCAGCTGGATATGTCATAATTCTTGGGGTGTTTGGAAGATGATGTGCCTGTCTGTGCTGTCTGTTGAGGACGTAGAAGACACATACATAATTGGAGTTATGATAACAGGGTTTCTACTTTTTGGAATCAGCAGATACCTGGGTTACTGGTTAATAAGGAAGACGTCGGCAGCAGTTTTGGCAATAGTAAAGCTGCCAGCCTCATATGAAGGATTACTCCATGCTTTGACCTCTCAGACTAATGTGCTTTGCAAGCTGAACATAATTTCTGAGAATTGTGGATCACTTGCATCTCCTAAGGCTCACCGACATGAAGGATTCGACCTTGGAGAAAGCTAACAATCACGAACCGGTGGAATGTCCACGGATCTGGCTGTTTGGATTCGCCATTGAGTGAACCAGCAGAACTGAAGACATAAATGTCAGTAGAGTCTGCCTGCCCAATACAACTGTTGTTTATCTGGATTTGGCCTCCTCGCTGGCCTCGGATAGGCCGACTTATATCAAATTGCTCCTGGAGGATACGTAAACTAAGAAGCTCTACCTGCCCCTCCGAGGACATCTGTGGCCTTATCAGAATCGTGCCACTGTACCATTTTATCAGAACTTTGGAACTTTCTGGAGTGTCCGTGGACAACTCACCATCTTTGTTGACCTTCTAAGAATAAATGTATTATGATGTAATTTTATGTTACCATTTTATTAAAAAAAAAAAGGTTCAATACAGAAACAACTGAACTTTATTTGTAGCATGAAAACGTTTTGCTCCTCATCCGAGGAGCGAAACGTTTTCATGCTACAAATAAAGTCCAGTTGTTTCTGTATTGAACCTTTTTATTTTATTTTATTTTATTTTTTTATCATCTTTTACACTGTGCCACAGCCAGGACATGGTGTGAGACATGATATTTTTCAACTCCCTCCACCCTTGTGTTCTTTTCCTCATCTACTCTGTATGTTGTATGTAACAGGTCTCTCTTGTAAATGAGTCCCTGAGGCTCAATGGGAACTAACCTGTATAAATAAAGGTTGAATGAATGAATGCTTAGCTATGGTGGCCATCATAAATTGAGTCATCTCCCAAAGTTAATCAGTTGTAGATGTACAACCAAAGAAAATTTCTGACAGTTTCAGTAAAATTCATGTGGTGTTTTTTGGAATATTTTCTTTATTTGCAATAGAATGCACAAATACACAAATAAGTGCAAAAACATTGTGCTCTGCTTTTTGGCTTTCCTCAGGGTGATAAAAATTAAATCCCAGAGGAATTCAAAGTGTACGGTAGGTGAAATTTATTTCTATTCTAAAAGGTAGATTATTCACTGGGTCAAAGAGTTCTACACGCTTTCACAGTGCGAAAAATGCCTTTTGTCACACTCAGAAAAGTCAGCACAAGATTTATTTTTATAACTTTTCAATACAAACTAAGATGTATTTTTCAGCACATTGCAGTTTAAGACCCAGTTTTGGTTGAAATGGTGGGAAAATGGTGTCAAGTTTCTCAAGTGGAAGAAGCTGTCCTCTCACTTAGCAAACAGTCATGACAGACGTCTCAGGACTTCTTGGTTCAAACCGTCCTTTTTATGTTGGTGCCAATAACAAATTGGTTTTCAAGAAAACTGTGAGATGTCAAAAAGTCAAACTGTGAGGGGTTAGTGAGATCAGTGGTCATGATTGAGTTCAGAGCTGCTGATCTGTTGCTGCTGCAGGAGCGTGATGATTCAGATGAGACGTTCTGCCCCAGAGATGAGTCAGTCAGGAGGCAAAGCTGCTCGCATACTGTGCTGCAGGTCCAACAAACCTGAGCAACGTTTGAGAAAATGTATCTAAATCATAAATTAAACCTTTTCCATGTGTACACGTCACTTAATACAGTAGTCCCTCAATACTTCACTGTTCGACATTTGCAGACTCACTTTTAGAGGGTTTTCAATGTAAGATTGTGCACATCACACAATTGTCAACTTTAATATTACTCACGTTATTGGGACGGTACGGGATAAAATGTTAACGGGGATGGACGGGAGCGGGAACCAACCACTAAGACAAAACACAAAAACAAAACAAACAATACTTTGGACAGGTGCCGCCATTTTATATTTTTCTTTCAATAAGTCTATACTGTAACAGATGTCAAAAGAACTACACTACCCAGAAGTCAGCAGTGCTTCAGGCTGCTGCTGTGCTGCTCTGCTGCTGTGTGCTGTGCCATGGAGGGAGCAAACACTAGCGGAGGAACCAAACCAAATGTACTTCTGACAGGTGCCGCCATTTTATAGTTTTCTTTCAATAAGCTGCAACGCAAGTCAAAAGAACTACACGTCCCAGAAGCCAACAGTGCTTTCGGCCGCTGCTTTCTGCTGAAATTCATAGAACAGCAATGGAGGGAGCAAAACTAGTGGAGAAACCAGTGTGGTAAAAATAGTTTGGCTACACAAAGTCAGAAGTAACATCTATTAAGTTAACAGAACTGGCAGGAAAGTCCCAAATGATCCTGAAGCTGAACTTATCCTAGTATCTCCACTGGTGAGTCCTCATATAAAATTTCACAGTACTGTACAGTACATATACATATGTTGTTAAAATTATGTAGGTTTAAGAGTTTAGAACATTGCAAGAGTGTGAGAAGGGTTTATAAAGCCTTAATATATATAAATACTAAAATAAATATAACGTCCCTACTTTGTGGTTTTTCATCTATCTTGGTGGTGTCTGGAACGTAACCCCTGTGATAATCAAGGGACTACTGTAAAGTAAAGTCTTCTTTGCCTATCATTAAAAGTAAAAGCAATGCAAGTTATTTTTACTCATAAGTTGTCAGATTTTGTTACGAGGCGGAGAGGTTTACACTTTGTTTCACTCTGATTTTACCTCCTGAGGCAGCTCAGATATGCTCCCAGCTGCAGGCTGTCATCATCTCTGTTTACATGAAACAGTGCAACCTTGCAGAAATGGCAGCTCAGACAATGCTTCTTGTAAGTGAAAGGGAGAGAAATGTGGAAACCACAAATTAAATCCAAAGATGAGCCGGGAATCCCGTTTAAACAAAAGTGCAACGTGTTTGTTCCAAAAATAAAGTCTATGTTGAAAATAAAACGTGTTTTTTTTCCTCATTTTAATAGCTTTAAAGTTAGACATTTGTAGATTATGAGCTCCAAAAATAAAACAAGGGCTAAAGTTATTGTGTTATATATTAAATGTGTTTTCAGAACCTATCATGGTACAACATTCTGTAAGTGAGCCATTAGTTTTAAATTCTGCTTTTAAGCTTTCATGCCTTTAAAAAAGGTGCATCATTTTCCACATTGTCATGGAAACAAGCTTTTTTTTTTAGCCTTACATGAAAATGAAAACACCAGGTCTGTCTGTGTGGGCGTGGATGTGTGTGTTTGCACCCACATTCATGTCACACACTTTGGCGCAAATTGACTCGCCAGCAGCTAACAAGTTGCACACAAATTGGAAGCCAATGAGGCGTCACTTATTTCACTTTCGTGTTAATTCCCGTTACCTCAATTGTCAAGAAATAAGCTCCGACCTTGTACAATATTGCCTGCGTGTGCCGAGTGAAGGCTCCCTGACTCTTCTATTACCAGACAAAAGTGTTAAAGAAAGGAGAAAGTGACTTCTGTGCTTAAAGATTAAAAACTGGTAATATGGCAAATTATTAAATAGTTACTCTCAATAAAAAATGTCTAATAATTTTATTTTGCAGCAACTGCTATAGAACTGGAACAAACACCCTGGAGCAACTAAATCTGGGCAGAAAAAAAGCCATACATTCACTTTTTAATTAATTTTCTGGAAATAATTGTGTCTGTTTACATTGCAAACAGAGGAGGGGATAAGATTCAGCAACAGAGGGTGAGACTGGGACAGAGAGCAGAGGATGTAAGAGCAGGCAAGAGGATGAGATGGAAGACGTGGCTCTGAAGTTGTGTTTACTTGTCATCCTAATGTAGGTCAAAGCCCAGTGGAGGAGCCACTGGATGCTGGAGTTGTGAACGGGTTACATCTGTCTCCCATGGTTTAACAGATCAATAAAAATAGTATTTGTGCTGATTTGAGATCTCTTAGCTCCTATCTTGTCTATCCCTCTCCAACTCACAGTCCATCGATTGACAGCTGGGGGACATGCATACCATGCAGTCCAGGTAATCAGCCGGCAGCTTGCATTGGCTGAGTTTGTGATGCTGGCACAGGGAGCTCACCGGCAGCAACAGCATTTGAATGTAGGGAAACATCAGGGAATGGGAAAATGATTCCTTTAGAGTTTGGCTTTCTATTGATATCATCACACAGTGGTGGTGATTTTAGACTCTTTGCGTAAATTTTAACTCAGCACCCCTGAAAAATTAAGAAACCATCATTAGGATTTTGTAAGGAAGCCCAGTTCTCAAATCTTAGAATCACCAAAATATTGAATAAATGTGAAATCAATAAGTAATAAATGAAAACAGTCTTAAATGGGCCAGTAAATTCTATGGATATTATTTTTTGCATGGGTTGGATCCTCAACGCCGCCTGTCAATCAATCCAGTACGCTCCTCATCAACTGACCAATCAGCGACCTCAATTTGTGACGAAGGTAAACACCCCTTACTTGCAGGAGTTCTACCCCCTTTTCCTCCAACAACATTGTCTGGGTTTTACTTTTCAAAATCTTTGCAGTCATAGGTTAATAGTTAAATTAAAGGTTAATGCTTAAAGCTACTTGTGCTTTGTATTGTGTGTTTTATTTGTAGATATAATGCAACTTCTGGTTGCACAAGTTTAGTCTTTGTTTGCTCTGATCCTTTAAAAGTCCTATATGTGACTGAGAACTTTGTTCATGTTCATACCACCTTGAACAGGGCACATCTTGTCTGATCTCGGAAGCTAAGCAAGATTGGGCCTGGTTAGTACTGTACTGTATTTTCCGCCGTACCCGTCACTCCACCCTATAAGTTGCATCAGTCCAAATATGTCTAAAAAAAGTAGAAGCATCCATAAATATGTCGCTTCGCTATATACGTCGCATCTATCATGTGTCACCGCTGACGTGTCACGTTTGTCACGCGTCACAGCTGACAGTCCAGAAATGTGGGCCAAACCCAGAAATGTGGGCCAGTATTGTGCCAAAAATCGATGGGCTGTCAAATGGCAGCCACAGGAGCATGCAGAGGAGGACTTTAACAAGAATTTAACAAGATTAACACTTGAAAACAATTACAGGTAGTCCTCGACTTAAGACGTAGATCCGTTCCTACGTGGCGGCGTAAACTGATTTGCAACGTAAGTCGGAATGTACATTAATACATGTGCAGTACCTGTTTTAACAAGCGTGTTAACCGATTTTCGACGTAAGACAGAACGTACGTACGTAATTACTGTACAATATGCATGTACGGTACCCGTTTTACCAAGCATTTAGCCTATCCTAACACAGTACCCAACATAATTATCAAAAAACCACATAAAATACTATCATACCTACCATACTGGGATTCTAGTGACGCCGTCCTCCTCCGTTAAATACATAGTTACCTGTACAGTACGTACTGTATTCCTCCGCCTCTGCACCACGTATAGTACAATACTATATTCTTCCGCTGCTGCGCCGCTGCGTTACGACATTCAACAACATAAAACAGACGTAACCGCGTAACTCCTAATAAGGGAGATGCGTCGTAACTGCGAAACGTTGTAACTCGAGATCGTCATAACCCGAGGACTACCTGTATTTGTTTTTTCGAAATAATAGAAAAAGTGTGTCTCAGTCTAACGTTTGCTTAATGAACGGACGTTCACATTAGCTGCATTCGCAGCCTCGGTGCTCCGAGAGTGCGCAGAGGAAGGAGAAAAAAAAAATGGAGGAACACTGCTTGTTTCTTTGAAACTTAACAAGAAAAGCACCTAAAACAATTGTTTATTTGCTTGAAATTATTACAAATGTTTGTCTCAGTAGAACTTTTACTTAATAAATGTTCTTTAATGGTCAAATTAGCTGCATTTTGCCAGGGTGGTGCAGCTGGTTTGACTTGCTCCAAGCAGAATGAAGATGGGGGGACTATGATTAGCAGATTGTGTCATTAATAGCTGGTGAAGGTTCTCAGTCATCCAGGACATGGTAAATTCAAAAAAGTTCAACACAAAAACAATAAAGTATAAAGTATAATAAATAAAGTCCAGTTGCTTTTGTCTTGAACTTTTTTGAATTTGTCATTATAGCCATGTTTACCTATTAC
>JARVGV010000645.1:34516441-34529026 GCA_031762435.1 Hypsolebias longignatus
TTTTTTTTTTTTTTTTTTTTTTTCAAAATATACTAGTTGAAGTTATGAAGAAACCACTCCCTGCTTTAAAAAAAAAAAAACACTTTAGAAGTTTTTAAATTGGTAAACTTTGTGTTTGAATTCAGCTTGTTTTCAGAGTAAAGCCAGGATTTGCACATCAGGGTGGGGAAACTCACAGCTGATTAACATGCGGACTTTGTTTGGCTGGTTTCGGAGCTTTTCTTATTGGTTTCGGCCAATAATATGCAGATTTGAAAGAAACACATGGCCACTTAAACATGTTGGCTTCCCGGTGAAACAAAAACACGCCAGGACCACTTAGAAGAAACGAAGCTGCTTTAAATGCTTGGTTAATATTAACTATAACAGCAGAGTTTAAAATGAATATAACCTTTTGTTGAGAATTGTTGGAGTTGCAGGAGTTTTGGTCATTTATTAGATATTTTATAAAGTTTTTGCGATATCTTCATGAGATATTTTGGTAAGGAGCAAAGAGGGTAGACTTTTAACAGCTGTTGCTGAAGATTTAAGCAAAGATTTAGCACAATGAGTCTCACATGGAGATTTTACTGTGAATGACTTTCAGCTGCCATGACACCATGTTGTAGCACAGTGTCAGTGAAACTGACACAGTTATAATCAATCTGTTATATTTCTTAAGGTCTGCCAGCTGTGGTGGTGATTAATGAGTTGCAGATGTCCATCCGGTGGTTATTTTTGGCAAGTGTTATTTATTTATAAAATGCATTTATTTATTTATAAAATGTATTCATTAAAAAAATACAAAACAATCCCATAAACAATAAGAATACAAAATATAAAATGAAAGGTAGCAGAAAGAAGAAAAAATCTTCTTATATCTGCCTCTTTTTTCAAACAATTACCGGTAGTTCAAACAATAATAATTTTCAAGTAACAGAACAAAATGAATAACTCTTTCAAATTTTTCTAATACAATACACATTACACTACTTCATATACAGTATATATATATTTTTTTAACAATTCAGTTTTGATCATTTTCTTAAACGTAAACATTGACTTGACATTTTTAACTTCATTCTCCAAACCATTCCATAATCTAATTCCCTGGATTGAGGTAGACAGACCCTTTAAACTGGTTCTGAATTTTGGTTTTACAAATATCTCTGTCCCTTTAAGATTATAACAACTTTGTCTTTTAACAAAATTTCTTTGGATATTTAAAGGTAATGTGTTATTCTGAGCCCTATACATAACTTATTAGAATTTGAGCAAAACGCATTCACCTGTACTACAGATATTTGCATTTCGATTAAAAGTCTATTCTATATTAAACAAAATAAGGTAAAAAAAATATATATAATAATTTTCCAAGCTACCTTCAATAGTTCACTAAAATAATAAGATTTTTGTTAAAGTCACATATAAAGGACATAATTCAGACTAGACTTTAGATGGTTGTTTCTGAGCCAAGTACTCAGGAAATAACAGGAGCAGGCCAAGAAAAGTCTGGCACCCAAACCTCCTGTGAAACAAATTGTCATTCGTACGCTTTGCTTTTCAGACAGATTACGCAAACAAGAAGTAACATGTTAATCATGAAGTGTCAGGGTTGCTTGTAGGCACATTTGTTTCTTCTTATTTGGCCAGAACCAGCTGTTTCCTGTTATTCCTCATCATTGTGGTGATAAAATGTAAGAAGAGTTCTTGCTGAAGCCTTTTAACGTGAGAACAGTGAGAGCTAATCTGACTCGAAGCAAATAAGGGAGCAAATGTCAAACGTATGTAAACTCGCTGCAGCATCAGATCAAAAAGTCCAGAAGCAGACGTTTGTGCAGGGACGCACAGGTTTCTGTCATCCAACGCCTCCGATCAGATAAACTTTACAGGTTTTTTTTAAAAGACAAGCAGAAATAATCTGAGTTTAACTCAAGTAACTTGTGTTCTCAACCAAATGATCACAGGTACAGAGAAAATAAATCCAAGCAGAAAAGCTCTTGTACGTGTGAAATCAGCATTCACATCGATTTTCTCACATCTATAAATTAGTATACAGCCTCCGGGTCCGAAAGGAGAAGAAAAGTACATTAAAAAACCTGAAGCAACAAGTGGAGAGGATTAGATTTTGCAATCACAATATAAAAACAATTAATTGAACAATCAAGTCAAAATAAAAATCATGCATAAGTCAAAAAAAAATAAATGAAGACAAATTTCCAATAATGTGGCATTGTTTCTACTTTTTAGAATCTGTGGGAGTAAGCTGGAGGTGTTATATCGCTGTTTCTTCCTTGTTGAAACGTCTGCGTGCTGCTCAACCTTTTTTCACTTGAATCTCTCTGGATCTTCTTTGACGTCTTCATGTCAGTGAACTTTTTTCCCACCTGCGGCACCCATTTCCCTCTACTCCCTTTTTACCAAAGTAAAAATCTAAAAAAGCTGCAAATTGAGGTATCAAAAGTATGAACATAAACACGTCTTGGCAATGCTGTGATCAGCCCCTTTGACCGCAGACAATCAGTAAAAAACACAGTTTTTGTTGGATTTTGAATCGGCAGAAGGAGAACAACAATCTGTGTCAACACGCGCAGGATATATTAGCAGCTGTTGAATTCACTCGAGACAAAGAGGTTTCCTAATGTCGATAATTACTGACGAAGAGTGATTTGGTCAGGAGGGAGCTTCTTAATTGGGGAAGAGGGTTAGCATTTGCTTTAAAGGCTGATTAGCCCCTTGACATTTATGCAGCTGCACTGATGACACTGAGAAGTGTTCAGCTATGGGTTGGTGTCTTTGCCTGGGTTTTGTTTTAACGAATAGGAGCTTTAAAATGATCTTTTTTTTGGACAGGGATATTTAATTTCAGTTCCATGAGCTGTGGATGTGACCCAGTCTTGTGGTTTTGTCTCATGCATGAGCAGGCGATTGACCTCTTACTTGAGACCTTTAAATTAAATGAAATCTTTCTGCACCTGGACGGCAGCAACTGATGGGTTTTAATAAGGGCATTAAACCACATGGAAGTGTTGGTGCTTCCTCTCGCCTGATTACGAGCAGGGCTGCGTTTGAACCCTCCTCTCTCTTCCTGTGCTCCACTTTCTCATCTTTGGCACAATTAAAGCTGTATGATTCTGCAAAGTACCTCCCCCCCCTCTCTTTTTATAACCCCCATGCTCTCCAGTCCTCCTTGTTCCACTTGATGCACAGGCCCTTTAAAATATTCAGCGCTTCCATCTTCTTACCTGCGTATCGAAGTGGATATATAGCAGGAGAGGGCTCCCTGCCATGCTTCTGCAGCAGACGTGTTTATGTGAGAGGAGAAAGCAAAAAAAAAAAAAAAACTGCCTTTTTATTTTATTAATCCTCTTCTTAACGCCAGCTCCTGTGTCTGCTCATCCAAGCAGCGTTGGGTTGGGTGAGTCCGCTCAAGTCAACCTGGTTGGATTTACCAAAACTGAGGCGGCTGGTGGACTTAGCAGCGATTTGAACTGGTGACTGTTCGAGAACCATGACAGGGAAGAACGGGGAGGTGAGGGTGAGATGAAAGTAAAGGTGCTTGAAGGGAGAGCAGCGGGGCAAAGACCTACTGAGCGCAACGGAAAACAAAGAAACGGGGATGGATAAGGGAGGATCTTCAGCGGGTGAATCGAAGGGATTAAGGCAGCTAATGATAAAAAAGGGGAATGAGGGAGGAGGGGGATGAACTCTGCATAATAAAGTGAGGGAGGGAGGCTTGAAGGGATAAGGTGTTTGTGACTGGAGTCACTCAAAAAGAGAGACATGCAAAAGGGCAACGATTAAAAACAATGAATTGAAATGCCACTCGATTCATCGGGGAGGCAGCATGAAGGACTTCAATCAGCTGCAACATGAAAAACATACAGAAAGTAGGGCTGTAAAACCTTGTTAATACCAAGAAGAGGGATGCTTCAAACTAATTGATGGACAGAATCCAGACTGGTTGCTGTCAGAAGAAATTAGGCTGCTAATTGTTTCATTTGACGGGCGTCAGCTTTCAGAGTCTCCTTGTAAAACATGAACACTTTACATTTTAGAAGTTGTTCCGAGTATAAGCATGGTGTTTTTGCTTTAATATTTAAAGGAAAGCCTATTAGACTGACTCCAAAATTTAATCTTGTACACTTAATGATTACGTTCTAAGAATTTAATATAAATTCATCCAGTGGTTCATAATATATGCTAACAAACGAACAAACACATAAAGAGGCAATCACATTATTGTCCCCCATCTAGCAGCAGATGAAACTTTATTCTGATCAATTTTTGCTGTTGGAAACGTCTTTATTTATACCCCCAAAATAATGAAAGTTACATTTGGTTTGATCATCGTTCACGTTTTCTAATAGCCTTGAACTCATTAAGTAAAATGTTTCTTCATATTTATTTAAGCCTCAGTCTTTAAGGCACCTGCTTAAAGTCAGGGTCAGAAAACAGTTTGTCGTCCTGCTTTACAGCACAATGAAATTAAAAGTTGCTGCAGTGAGAAACGGTGCATCGTTAAAAAAGATGGGTCAAACAATATATATCACACGCCTCAAAGAACACAGCATACACTAGAATAAAACACCAAATGACTAAAGAGACAGAGTCATAAACTATAAAACAATTAAAAAGTCAATAAAAAAGCTTGGACTTGTTGGACTTGGAACTCATGTAAGATTTTGGACTAAGATGTTATCTGCCTACGCTGCTGTCCTATGAATTGTAGGAGTACCATATTTTTTGGACTATAAGTCACTCTTTCTTTATAGTTTGGCCAGTCCTGTGACGTATAGTCCGAAGTGACTTATAAATGTTGTTTCCCCTATTCATGACACAATATTTGACTAACATGTTAAATGTTCATTCATACTGACATGAACCAGAGTAAACATGACCCTTTGCAGCTGCGAGAGGGCCCTCTAGGCTTTTGACAACTAGATGTTGTTCCTCTTCGGCTAACCCCCCCCATCTTCCGCTGGAGTTAGCAGAGTTGTTCAGAAGAAGCGACACCAAGGATGGTGACTTGCTTGTTGGACTTGTTGGCCCTGTTCAGGATCCCAGGTATGTCCTGTGTGCGCGCTCCATGCACAAACATAACTGTGGAGAGCGTAAGTCCAGGACAGACCCGCACACAGAAAAGGAAGGGAGGGGGCACAGGGGGTCTGTTTTTCCTGATTGCTACATTGTGCTTCAGTGAGAAATGAGTGAGACCAGGCAAGAGTGGCTTTTTTATTTAAAATAATATATATAAATAATATGCAAAATAATAAAGCGTGGCACGAACCGAGCCTTTAGTCCTGTCCCTCCGTGACCACTGAGCACCACGCCACTGGGAAATGTACCTGCAATCCCCACGCTCAGTCAACCCCCGAGTGTTATTGTTATTCAAATTAAATGACTGTTCTTGCACTTTGTGAAATACACGTCTAAATAAATGTGACGTGTGCTCCGAAGCGACTTATATATGTTTTTACCGCTTCATGATACATTTTTTGACTGGTACGACATATACTCTGGCATGACGTATAGTGTGGAAAATACGGTACTTTTCAATGGACTGATCCTGCACATTCTGCTGAACCCAGGAATGAAAGGCTCCATGACATTGGGAATTCCTTTAGTGTGATATCTTACTGGGCTGGGACCAGTTGGCAAATGGCATTCCTGAGGAAGTCTCTAATGTCTTATAACATTTGCTGTGGTTCTTGATTTTTCAAATTTTTTTTTTTTTTTTTGTGAGTTGCAGTGACGCACAATCCCATCACTTGAGTTTTGAACATTTAAAAAGAAATTTGTACGACAGATTTTCTTTTTTTTAAAAAATGCGTCAACACCAGCCTCTCAAACCTGCTTGAGGAGCATTAGAGATGTATTTTGATGCCTGAACTGTCCGCTGACAGAAACGCAAATGTCCAGGTTTAAAAAGATGCTTTATTGATGGAAAAAGTGGTCCAAGTCAGCCTTAATTCATGTCAAAGGTGTGCTCCAGCAGATTCAATTAGAAAGGTGGGGCGATTGCCATGGTGGGTACAACGCAAGTCGAGGCAGGCACAGGGTGGGCAACAAAACAACGTGGAAGGGCTAGAATACAGATTTCCAAGTTGGGAACTCAAAAACAGGCTGCAATTTTCAAAAACTGACTGCGTAAAACACAACATGGCTCGCTAGTTGCAAACACTGACAACTCATTAAAACTGCAGCTAAATTTTACTTTGTTGCCTACACTTGAGTTGCGATTACTCTGTCACAGCCCAGTGAGAACCACCTTATGTAGCACCCATTAAAGCCACAACAAAACATGGTCATCTTATTTTGAAGCTATACTAACACAGACAGCCACTGCCACACTCAACAATGGGACAAAAAAAGAAGTATTTGAAATGCAAAGGGATGCAGGTAAGATGCAGTAGCTCTAACGTGTGATGAGTGGACATCCATTGCCACAGAATCTTATGGTACTGTACCATTGGCGACAGAAACATTGATAATGTGTGGGGGACACACTGGAAGGGGGGTCTAGCGGTCCTCCCCCAGACAATGTTGAATAAAGTAGATTCAGTTCCCTGCATCAGGTGTATTTTAACAGGTTAAACATCTACGTTTATCTACATTAGAAAACACTTGGTTCAATAACTATTTTAGAGATAATGGCAAACAAGTGGCCTAAACAACCGCTGTCCTTGTGTAAATAGAGCACTCTCCACTTGCGTCACTCATCCTACCCCCCCCCCCCCACCATACCATCCAGGTTGACAAATGCCAGCATTAATGTAGCGCTAAGCTAGCAGCATGCATTACAGACATCTGATTCTCTTTGGATCTCTCCAGAGGGAAATATGTAAACTTGAGTGTTTACCGCTCTTATCAGAATTCTTGCAGTGCCTCTGTGTGTTGTCTCTGGACATGCTCACCATCCTTGCCCCCTGCGGGATTGTCAGCATCATTATGTGCTTGTGTGCAAGTTTTTTTTATTTTTTATTTATTATTATTATTATTTTTTTTCTTTTTCCATTTTCATGCCTTTAATCTTCAGCCAACGATTAAGAGCATGTTGGTAATTTTTTTTTTTTGCCTTCAAAACCTATGTTGTCACTTTCACCACGTATTGTCTGTCCATACAGGTCTCACTAGTAAATGAGTCTGTGAGGCTCAATATGCTTTATCTGTTTAAATAAAGGTTGAATGACCCCCCCCCCCCACACACACACACACACACACACACACACACACATACCACCAGCTGCGTCAACAATTGCCGGCACTAACACACTAACATAGCGCACAACATAGAGGTGTCTCCCCTTCTTCCCCCCACCCCATCAACAAAAACCTCCAAAGAGATGAGCACCCTGACCTCAGGGGTCAACCCAGAGTGGACTTGTAGTGGTTTGAGTATTCTCCTATCAATCAAGTGGAATAGATTTGTTCACAAAGAAATAGAAACAGCACTGAGTGAACTAATATGTCATGGTTAATCTGTGTGTGTGTGTGTGTGTGGGGGTCCAAATATGTATTTTTTAAATGTGTGCAGGACACGTCCCCTTCACATCTAATTATTGTGAAACCTATGCATTTGTACTCAGCTCTTTTTGACTCTTTTTGTTCATTTAGTTCCTGAAACCTTGCATGAATAAAAACTTGTGTACCGCAGTATATTTTGTTTCATTTGGATGTGAGAAGTTCTCTGCTCGAGATTTTGTTAGAAGTGTGATTATGGATGCATCAGTAATCATTTTCTAATCACACCACAGCCATTTGACTCATAGTCTAATCAAATAGTGAGGGGCCTCAAGATTCTCATTTCTAAAGGTTTTCTGTAAAAAACAAACAAAAAACAAAAAAACATTACTTGAACAATCTGATTACCTGCTACTTCTAGTTGCATCTCATAGTGACCTTTCCACGTTTCCACTGCAGCACATGATGAAGATTTTGGGGAACAAACATTTAAATTAACACAGATCACTTGGATGAATTTCAAACAGGCTCTGCCTCTCTGCATGAGCATGTTTTCCAATATCGTTGCCAGTTCTTGTAAAGCATGACGTGAGGAACCTTGTGATGCGAGCACAGCTCTTAGGTTACAGACAGCGAGTGTCAACAGAAGTCAGAGTGGGTTTGTGTTGGAAGACTGTGCAAAATGGAACATCTGTTAGTGTAAATGCAGTCTCAAGAGGGCAGCTTGCTGCTCAGCAACACTCTGACTGAGTGAACCAGCAGGGCTATTTGTCACCTCCCCTTGCTTTGTTGATGCTCTCTGATTATTTCCGTCCCGCTGCCCTTCCTCTCTCTTCTGTCTCCCTCCATCTCACTTCTCTTCCCTTCTTGTCGTGTTTGATGTACGCTGCCTTGCTGCTGCAGTTTGTCATGTAGTTCTCCTGGGACAAGCCTTGTTACTCAGGGCCTCTGTCTCCCCCTCTCTGGTCACGACCTATTCTCTTTGCAGCATCATACCTCCGTCCTCCGTTCTATGACAGGTCTCTGTGGTTCTTCTTTTTCTTTCTTGACCACTTCTAATTTGTTCTGCCCCTGACACCCACTTGTGCATGTCTCATTGGTCACTCTCCGCTGATCTTTCCATCACCCTCTCGCTCCTTTCTCCCTTTTTACCCCCTCCCTGTGTTGTTTGATCTCATGCTTTTTCTGTCAGAGATTTGTTTCTTCCTACACCGGGCTACAGAGGTGTTTTTCATCAGCGATGCCTTTATCAGCACCAAGCACACAGGGCGAGCAGCTTGTGCGGCTTCATATTTCTTCGTAACTCAGTTCAGGGGGAATTATTTAGTGAGTGTTGCACACACGTTGTACGTATTGCCGTTTCAGTATGTCATTAATAACAATTGAATGCACGTAAAGCATTCAGAAATCTGCAAGGGGATATAGGTATTTATTAAAAGCAAGACAAGGCCGGTAAACGGCTGCACTCCTGTTTTCTGTTAAATGTGATTGCATGAATGCATGATCGACGGTGCAAAAGCAAATTCATGAAAACAAGATGTCCAATCATGACAAAAGAATGTTCATGCCGAAGTCAACAAATCTGAGCATCACCCTACAATACAGCTTCTCAGGCAGTTCAACTCTGAATGTTGATCAGCTGGCAGAAAGCTGAATTGTTTTTCTTCTTCTCCTAAATGTGTGAGTTTAAAAGTTCTAAATAGACCAATTTCCCTTCCCCACAAACCATCGGACCCATTCTAAGTGAGAAAGATGTGACTAACAGCTGTTGCAAACTTATGTAAAGTGGTAATTATAGATGAAAAGAAAAGAAAGAAGTGCTTGTCTTGAAAACTGACAGACGTATTGCTATTATAGTTTCAGCATAGAACGTGTGAGGAACATGTTGTTTACAGTTTGTTGGTCTGATTTGCATATTTTTTTACGGCCTCAGATACAACCCAAAAGGCGCCTGCTGGCAATAAATAAAACAATTCACACCCTAAAAATGTAGCTGTTTTAGAAATAAAGTCAAGCAATGAGGAGGAACTATCAACAGCCAGAAGAGACCAATGACATCACTCAACCCACAGCACATTTAGCCTGCAGCTCCATTTTATCTTCAGGAGGAATACGTTGAGTCAGATTCAATCTTTTGTTGGACAAAAATAAAGTTCAACAAAGGCAGCTTCACCTTTTCCACTCATATTTTTGTTATTGATCCAGGGATCCAAACCAGTGACATTCCAATCTTCTCTAACCTCTTAGTCACCACTAATAACAGTCTTAATAGGGACTAATAATGTTTAATAATGATTATCTTGTAGGTGTGACAGTAGAGTAAGTCTTCAAAAAAGGTTTATTTATAGGTATTTACATTTTAATGCACAGACTGAATAAGGGACTGAATATGTTGAAGTCACTCTGTTTTAAATCCATCAAGTATTTTGCAGTCAGGACAGAGTTTATACTGTATTTCTCACTGTATAAGTCACTTTTTTGGTTTTGCATAATTTGCAAGCCCTGCGACTTACAGGCTGAAGTGACATATCTATGGATTTTTTCCCCATATTTATAAACCAATTTTTGGCTGAGATATTTTTAAATATGAACTTTTTTGTTAACATATTTATATGAATTTTTCTGTTCAGTGCCCTGAGATGAATTCTGTTGTGACGGTGCTATATAAATAAACTTAAGTGAATTGAATTAATAGGTAAAAGTGGCTATTAATGACACACTTGGCTTGTCATAACCTGCCACCATCGTCTTGCCTGGAGCAACCGCATCAGCTTCATTTCGTTATGCCGCCCTGGTGAAATGCAGCTGATTTGACTGTCAAAGTGCATTTATTAAGGAAAAGTTAGACTGAGATACACCTTTACTATAATTTTAAGCAAACAAATAATTGTTTTTAAGTGTTAATCTTGTTAAATTTTTTTTAAAGTCCTCCCGTGCAGGCTCCCGCAGCTGTCATTTGGAAGCCAATAGATTTTTGGCACAACACCGACCCACATTTTCGAGTTGTCAGTGCATCAGCAGTGATAGATGTGACGTATACGGCGAAGCAACATATTTATGGATTTTTCCACTTTATTAGACATATTTGGACTGATGCGACTTATAAGGTGGTGCGACATGTACAGTGGAAAATACAGTATCAATCTAAATGGTAAATGGACTGTACTTATAGAGCACCTTTCTATCTTATCAAGACACTCAAAGCTCTTTACAACACAATATGTGCCTCATTTACCCATTCATACAGCACTCTACTAGATCTATACAAAGACTAATCAGAGCTTTATCACACTCGTACACAGATGGGACACACATCAGAGGCAAAGAGGGGTTCAGTTTCTGGCCCAGGGACACATCAGCATGTGACTGCTGGTGGAATCGAACCCCCAACTCTTGCACTGGAGGACGACTGCTCTAACCACTCAGCCACAGCTGCCCCAATTTGTGTTCAGCAGTTTTATTTATAACATTTCATCTTCCTCTCGTCTACTGAACTGAACGACGGCTCAGAGCAACGAGCAGCAGAGGAGGAACGCAGCTTGCTGATGGGAGGGTGGGAACAAACCACAACAAACACTTTTTATTGTGGTATTTTTATAAAAGCATTTAAGCTGGAACAATATGAGAGAAAATCTTTGTGCTCTTGATACAATGACTTATTAACATCGCGGTATACCTTGAAATTGTTTATTGGCCCATAATGTCCGCATTTCTTTGTGTTTACAGAAAATTGCTATAGCCCATCTCCCACTTTGCCATATGGGTGTTAAATATGTGGAGGTGGATCAGAGTTGGCATTAGTGTCCATCATGTGGGAGTCATTAGTTCTGATGATTGCTCTGCACAGGCACATAAAACCAAGGGTATGCGAGGGTGTTTTGTACCACCAGGCGTGAATTAAACCACAAGTCCTGCACCCTGTAGTGCTCCTATATTTTGTGGTCATTAATTCCCACTGCCTAATTATTAATCAGTAAGATTACCGGGTAGTTTTATGAACATTTAGTGGCTTTCATGGTTTCCTCAATCAAGGTCTAAACCCCACTGTTTGATTATTCTGTCGTCACAAGATTTAGTTACTTTACAAAACAGAAGAAAATAAAAGCATGACGGATGCACTTGTTCTCAAGTACCTAATAACACAGGAGCTCAACATCTTAATCCATCAAAACCCTTGTATAAAAGAAAAGTCCACTCTCCTACCGAGGCAGTGCAAGGTCAACTCACTTGTTAAATCTAAAATTCTCTCTCCACATTTCTTAAAGTCTTACAGCACCTCTTATGATTCAGCTTGCTCCGCTGCCACCTGCAGTCAGGCTCTAACGTGAAGGAAACATCTTGTTTATCAGCTCAGCATGACACACGCATACCTGGGATATTAATGCAACTCATTGGCCATGATCAGTGCTTGAATGCACAAAGCACATTTACCATACAGAGTCCGCTGACAAGAACTGTGGTTGGTCTTTTCTCCTTTTTCTTTATACAAATCAGCTGTTCATACTGTTTACCTATTAAGGATAATATAACAGGGGGGTAGGTTTAAACATTAGAGAGGCTCATCCCAAAGGGGCCAGTCCACAACATCACAGCATCAACATATGAACTGGTTAGGAAGCGATAGATTATTTATTTTACTTTTTGATCAGTTATCACCCAGAATACTGTTCAAGTCCTATGTAAGGCATTTTTTATTTTTCATCTTACTCAAAAACAAAACTAAAAACTTGATTAATTTTTCATCCACTTCCTTCATTGAATGTATGTTTTTATCGTGTTTTATGTGTTCAATGTGTGCATACAGCAATTTTATTTGGTTTCACAAAATCTAAACCCACTAAGCTTTAAGATTTCTCTGGTGACATGACTAAATGTTTTCTTATTTTCCTGCCTGGGTGAAGAAGCAGTGTGACAGAAGTTATTCAATAATACCAGTTATATTCTTTAACATTGTTATTTAGAGCATTTACCTACAGGTATATGTTGGTTTAATGTCACACAGATAACTTGCTAGTGCTTGCATCAATTCAACCCTATCTTCAGATTTTTTTAATTTAAAGTCTGAAAAGGGGGTGTTTAAAAATGCATTTTATCTAAATACAAAGAATAATATATACTGTATATATATATATACCTGTATAT
>JARVGV010000645.1:34802732-34814395 GCA_031762435.1 Hypsolebias longignatus
AAGATGGCCTCCTTTACTCCTCTCTCAAACCATCGTTCCTCTCTATCAAGGATGTGAACATCTTCATCCCTGAACAATGAACATACATTTTACCCAGAATCCCTCTCTGAGGCCATGTGACCAGCAGTTAACCACAATGAACCAATAAGGTAGTCTCATTGAGTCATGAGACTCTGCTTGCAGCAGGAGGAATATAGCAATCAATGACTTCCTGGTAGGCTGCTTTTTTTTTTATTTATTTTTTTTATTAATTTATTTTATTTTTTAATACCAGCCATGTTACAGACACTGTAAAAAAAAAAAAAACATTTACTGTACCCATTTGTGTATGTTATCGGTACATAATGTAGCATTCTATGGTCCACTGTGGTTGACTGCCAGTCACATGGCCCTAATTTATGTTCATTGCTAATCATTTCGGTTAGCGGTTTACCTTTTTTCTTTTTTTAAAAATTAGTCTGTTCTTCTTAGCCTAGTTTGTGTTCCTTATTTGTTAGTTTGTGTTGGGCCATTCAGTAGAGTAACCATGAGTCAGAGAGGTAGTTGTCATGAAGACTTGTGGGGTTCACTCTCTCTGTGTGTTGAACAGTAAGACTAAGACTATAAAACGCCATCTGGTGGTTCATTCTTGGTCTACGACAAAAGCTGTACATCTCTCTCAGTAGCTGTGTGCTACCACTCATGTTTCAACATGAACACCCATGTGAATACACAATTGCGGCTTATGTGTACAAAATAGTTGTTTGTCTGTTTTGTTTTGTGTGTGTGCAGCTTATATTCGGGTGCGTTCTATAGACCGTCAATTATGGTAATGGATGTGCATCTAAAGCTGATTAACTTCTGGAATCTACCTAATTCAATATGGCCACCACATTAAGCCAATACAAAAATGGCTACACCTCATTCAATTTCAAAGTTAAGACGCTAGGATTTGGTGTGGGAGTAGCGGAGATCCACCCCAACATATATGTTGAGCAATAACAGACAACACAAGTTCTCGAAATATCACGAGTGTGTGCATAAAAATGTGTTCTAGATTTGACCAAAACAGCTACAGTTCCATCTCTTCTCATAATAAAATAATCTCATTTAAAAACTCTAACATAAAGGGTAATGCATTCCTTTGACGAATTGCTAGGCCTTCAGCCTTTTCTTGTCATGCACAATGAAGGCATAAATATAACTGGTGAATGAGGTCAAAGTAAAGCTTCTCATTAAGAAACTTGACAGAGGTTAAGAACCAACATCCTGAAGGTTAATAATTCTGGTGTCAGAGCAGCCTCACTGGAGTGTGCACCAGAATGTTATTTATTCATCCAGTCACGCTGCAATAACAGGATTATTACCAGAGCTCACATAATCTCACCCTGTGCCACCTGCCACCCAACAGTTTCACCCTGATGGAAAAGTCACAATGAACCTGGCAACCCATTTAATTCCACCAGAGCTTGTTCTCGAATGCCTTCCTGCGCTGGACTCTCATGTGACGTCCAGCCTCCTGATAATCTTCCCACCTCTGTTTATATCTTATGTAGGCACATCTGTGACCATAATGTCGAGGCTTGACTTCACTGCTCTTTCTGAGACAGGTCAGGTTTCATTTCATCTTGCACTGTTCATGAATCAGTCGCCCAACAGTTTTGGAATGTGCCTTCATCAATTACCTACAGATTTGCAGCAAATGGCAAAATAAAACAACTGGGATTAGATTTAGTTTTGGACATCAACAGAATAAAACGAATTAGACAGCGTGTATGTGTGCAAACAGTTGTTGGCTGATGGTGTGCTGGTCTGTGCCCAGCTAAGTGGCTTGATGCTCTTATGGACCGATGCCTCTGGAATCACATTCAGTTCCCTGCAGCTTGTTGTCTAATCCTGCCAACAAAATCTAAATTTGATTGGTTCATCTCCCACTGCCTCACATATTTGATACAAAAATGACAAATAATAGAAATAATTAATTCATCAAACTCTCTAGTACGGTAGTTTTTGAAAAACATGCTAAAGGCATGAAAGACAACCCGTCAGTAATTGAAGCATTTCCAACCCCAATTCTGAAAAAGTTGGGATGCTCAGTAAAATGTTTCAAAACAAAATGCAGACACCACAAGGAAACACCATCCAGAAACATCTTCTCCAGGCAGAAAACTCATTCTACAATAGACTGAGCTAAAGTGAATACCTACTCTGTAGTCAAATAAAGCAAATCTAAATTCACATTTCACTCATATTATAGTCAACATATCACACTATTGAACTAAGAAACTGTACTATTTTAAAATAATAATAATTTAAGAGTTTATGGCAGCAATAGATCTCGAAGAGGCAATAAAAGAAAATTATATGCAATTAAGATAATTGACAATAGGCCAGTAAGAGTATAGGGTAAAAAAAAAAAAAGCATTTAAAAGAGGCTGAATCACCAGTCTGTGGAAAAACTGCTTCTAAAATTACTTAAGCAATTTCAAAACAATGTTCCTCAATGGAAAACTGGGAATAGTTAGAATATTCCATCATTTACAGTTCATAGTATCGTCAAAAGATTTCAAGAGCCTGGAGAAACCTCTGTGCAAAGAACAAGGCCAGAAGTCAGTTAGATAGTGATCTTCTGGACATCAGCATTAAAACCTTTATTTAAAGCAGGCCTGCTTCTGTTCTGAACATCACTGCATGGACCCGGGAACACTTCCACAACACCTGACCTGTAAACACAGTTCACCGCGCCATCCACAAATGCTGGTTAAAGCTCTATCATGCAAAAAAGACACCACAAGGAAACACCATCCAGAAATGTCTTCTCCAGGCAGAAAACATTTTAAAATGGACTGAGGCAAAGAGAAAACCTACTCTGTAGTCAAATATTTATTTTACAGACACCCTGTCTTTTGAAGTAAAGAGGAGGGTACTATCCAGCATGTTATCAGTGCACAGTTTACACATCTGGAAAGGCACCATCATTGCAGAAAGGTATACAGGTGCATCTCAAAAAATTAGAACATTGTGAAAAAGTTGAATTTTTGTTGTCAGTCATGTATGTTCAGCATCTGCACGTCACGCTAACCGGAGCATTAATGAAGGTCACTTTAGACACTAGCTGTATTTTTATTTTAGAGTGAAACATGTCAAGTCTTTGTTTCATGTCATTTTGATGATTATGGTTTACACATGACAAACAAAAATAAATTCAGTGTCTCAGAAAATTAGAATACTGTGAAGAGGTTCAATATTTGAAACTCCTGGTGTTACACCCTGATCAGCTCAACTCCTGGATATGAGCTACAAAATGTCTCATTCCTCAAGTCCAGCCACTCATGAACCACAGACATGGTCATGAGGTCCTTATCTGCTGAAGAGACAAAGAACTGGACTGTTGCTCAGTGGTCCAATGTTCTCTGCTGGTTCTGATCCACTGGGTCTTCTGCAGTCCACAGTCATCGCAGCATCTTCCAGGACATTTTAGAGACTTCATGCTTCCTTCTGCTGACGAGCTTTACAGAGATGATTTCATTTTCCAGCAGGACTTGGCTCCTGACCACACTGACAAAGCTGCACCAAAAACTGGCTGTGGAATACTTTAATTTTCCGACACTGAATTTTTATTTTTATTGTTATCTGTAACCGTAATCATCAAAATTACAAAATAAAAAAGGGCTTGAAACATTCACTCCATGTATAATAAATCTTTGAGTTTTGTGTGAGTTTCACTTTATGAAATGATTGACAAATTAAACCTTTTCCACAATATTCTAATTTTTTTAGATTCACCTGCACACATGTTGTATGAACAATATTTGTTGCCATCCAGATGAGTTCTTTTTCAAGGAGGGCCTTGTATTTTTCAGCAAGACAATGTTAACCTAATGCTGTATCCATTACAACAGCAAAGCTTTGTGGTAGAAGACTCCAGGAAGTAAACTGGCCTGCCTGTAGTCCAGACTTCTCACCAGTTAAACAGATTTGGTGGAACATGAAAGGAAAAGTCTAGCAAAGCAGAGCCAGGACTGTTTTAGCTGTTATTAGCAGCTAGAACCAGACAACAATGCAACAACTCTCCATCCAAAAACTCCAAGTGGTCTACTCCGTTCCTAAATTAGAAAATGGAGTGGGAAACACAGCCCTGTCCCAACTTCTTTGAGATGTGTTGCTTTCTTCAAATTGTAAACTACTATGCTTTCTAAAAATGGTTCAGTTTCTCAATTTAAACATTTGATATGTTTACCATGCTTCATTGTGAAAAATACATCAGTTTATGGGATGTGCAAATCATTACGTTTGGTTTTTATTAACATTTTACACAACGCCTCAGCTTTTTCAGGATAGGAGCTGTTACCATATACATTATTTGATATTTCAATACAAATAAATTAGCAAGTGGAAAAATACAAAAATGTGTCTGCCTTTTTAACTGTGACATTCAGATGTTGTACAGTTTGTACTGCATTAATTTCACCATACACATTGTTTGACATTTGCTGTAGGTAAACAAAATTAACCCCACAGCAGTGTTGGGGATGCTAGATTATTAGAACACACGCAGACAATCGAGGCGAGGTCTTTAAAGTTTCAAAGGGCAAAGGAAAATTTGAAGGAAAGTACTAGAATAGTCTGATTTTTGCAATAAGGCATGAAAAGCTATCGAGTTTTTGCACTACAGATGAATTTTAACATTAGAACAGATGAATTTTAACATTAGATATCAACACGATTCAAACCAATCAATGCTCCATGCAACAATAGGTGCATTTTCTGTGTTCAGGAGTCAGGGGCAAGATAAAAGCCTGCACAAATAAAATCAAAAGTATATTTTAAAAGTCATAACATATCTTATTTAAAGCTTATTGCATCAGACAACATTAAGAAATGGACTCGCAGCATCGGAAACACAAAAGCTGTTGATTGCTAAGTTACGTTTATGTCAAATACGGTGTATTTTTACACATTTGTTATTTACCTGGCCCTGGCCCTGCCTCTCCAGGTCCACCACACACATGTCCACAATAGGCCCCAGATTGGTGAATGTCTCCATCACTGTTACATAAGAGCCCTGCTCGTTGCTGTCCACGTTGAGCTGCAAAGAAATGAATGGTAAAACGTGACTGACAGAATAAATTGGACAGCAAATGTCTCATTTAGCATTTTGTACAAAATATGTCATGTTGAATGTCAAGCGACTCATAACAAGCTTTAAAAACATTTCTCAGAAATTAAAAATATACTTCAAATGCAAGACCAAGCTTCTACAATTTGTTAAGAAAATGTTAATAAGGCATTTAAAAATGTACAAAAACCAAGAAAGTTACACAATGAATGAAAACATTTTAAAATTAGCCAAGTTAAAAGCATTTTCTTGATTTTTGCCACTAAAATCGTGTTTTTAAAGGATAAAATTATCATGCTTTAAGATAAATTCTGCATTTGTGTCCAAATGTGTTCATTCTCCTGCTTACCTTCACAAGCTGGGAGTCTCCCAGTCTGGAGCCCACAAACACCACACCGTTGTCCAAGTAGGTCAAACACTCAGCAATAGACGTCTGTCAAGGAAGAAAATATTTAACAAATATGTCTCTTTCACAGGCAATAAATAATAAAAAATAAACATTTCCCAGCTCCCTAAGTGACACCTTGTTTTAGTGAATTTGAAAAATTTGCAAAGATAGTTGCAGAATAATTTTTGGTACATTGCCATAGAGATGAACCGATCCGATATTAGTATTGATACAGATATTAAAAAAAATATAGATCGGGTATTGGTGACAATGTGACAGATCCATAAAAACAGGAGCTGATTGCTGTTTTTTTAAACACCTGATAACCAAGCTAGTGAAGCTATTGTTTCATCCTCTTATTTCAACTCCTATTATTTATTTTACATTATATTTAGAATTCCTGAACCAGTTCAAAAGGTTGTGAAGTTTATTTTTTCATGCTTGACCTAAGTTGTCATCTATTATTTTTGTCAATTTCAGTATCTTTATTATTTATTTTATACTGGATGTTATACTCATAACTTCACTGTCTGAACAAAGTAAAGTTGTGTTGTTTTTGCATGTTTGACCAAGCTTGTGAAGCTATTGGTATGTTTAAGTGTGCTGTTCTGGTGCTGAGTTTTGAGTACATTTGTAATTCAGTATATTTATGTCTGCGTTAAAACAACAAATGCTTTAAGTTAATTCAGTGCTGTTTTTCTGTATCATATCGGCATCGGATCGGTATCGACCTGTACTAAACCCCAGATGTCGGTATCGGAAGTGGAAAAAGTGTATCCCTAATTGCCATAATAATAAAAAAATTTCAACTAAATTCCCCTTTAAAGAGAAATACTTTTTGTTGTCAAATTACTTGACACAATTAGCACTACAAACAACAGAAAGGTCAACACTATTCAGCTAAATTATGTTAATACAGGTAGTGCCCGACTTACGAACGAGTTCCGTTCCTACGCCCCGTTCGTAACCTGATTTTGCCGTAAGTCGGAGCGCAACCCACGTGGCGGCCGTAACTCTGGATTTTTGCCATAAGTCGGAAAAAGAACGGTAAACGGCGTTTTAAACACATTTTTTTCAATGTAACACAACAACAACGTACTTAAAACTCCGTTTTACTGTATTTCCAAGCAGTTAGCTAACACAGTACCCTAAAAAAACAACAAAAAAACCCACATAAAATACTGCATAAATAAGTCAATGGGAGGTGTGATGACGTCACTGGGGGCGGCGCCGTAAGTCCGAAATGCCGTAAGTCGGGGTGGGGGGTGGGGGGGCGTAACTCGAGGACTGCCTGTATTTACACTTTAGTCACTCATCAAGTATTAGTGCACCTAACTTTCCTATCCTAAACTCTTAAAAGAAAAAAAAATACAGGCTGTCCCCGAGTTACGAACGGGTTCCGGACCTAAGAACCGTTCGTAGGTCCATTCTGCCGTAGGTCGGATCCGCGGCCGTATACGCGGATTTTCGAAACCGGAAGTAAAACGGCGATGGAAAACGTCTTTTTAAACACGTTTTTTCAATGTAAAACAACTTCGAACTGCCGTATTAATGATTCTAAATATGTTTCCAAGCGGTTAGTTAACAAAATACCCTGAAAAAAAAAAAAAAATTATAAAATGCATAAAAAAGGCAACGAACGGCGCAATGACGTCACTAGGGACGGAGTCTTAAGTACAGAGCGCCGTAGGTCGATGGAGTCGTAGGTCGGGGACTGCCTGTACTGTTTTTCCAAACATAGCTATGTTTTAGACTCTGTCATAATATCATATTATTGAAACACAGTTAATACTGACTCGTGTCTACAATGTCAATCCAAAGTTGCTTACGTCTGCACAAGCTAGTCTAGACAGTTATGAATGTTTTTAAAAGCAATCCGTCTCAAGCTGAGCACTCAGTCTACTTGATTGCTTTTGCCCGCAGCATCACTCAGAAACATAAAAAAAGGCTTTTCACCTCTCGAAACTTGAAGGAGAGTCATTATGAGAAAGGTGAAACAAACTGAATGTTGTCAGTCTTGTACATAAGACAAAGCTTCAAACACAATATTAACAGGCATTGTCTAAATCCACTTTCAAAGGATAAGCATCAACTAGGCAATGAGGCAAAAGAGAGCTGGAATCTTTTTTTAATCTCTCATCTGTACAAGCAGACAGACCCATTAGCTGTTCTTGGGGCCATAAACCATTAAAAAGTCAATTGTAACACAAAGGGGGACTGGGGTAATGAGAAGAAAAGGCAAAAGAAGAAAATCAACAAGCAAGAAAATAGATAGGACAGGTAGTGAAAAGCAGATGGGAGAAGAGCCAGGGGACAGTCAGGAGGATAAACAGAGCGAAGACCGACAGAGATGAAGCAGCAGAGAGAAAAAGATAAATGAGTACCTCTCCAAGCAGCTCCACATGCAGGTCTTTGAGTGCCACGGTGCCGTCCATTAGCTCCTCTTTCTCCAGCAGCAGCATGAAGAGGCGGCCCTCCATGTCACCCAGCAGGTAGCGTGAACCATTGGGGTCTACACGGTTGTGGCAGACAATCGTACTTTGCTGCAATTACAGGTAGAACAGAAGCAAAAGTTAAAGAAAAAAATAAATTGCTGAACACAAAGAGGCCGCAGGAGCTCAGTGAGTTGAACCAGAAATGATGCATTTAGAAAAGAATGAAAAAAATGAACACTTTAACAAAGATCTTTGACTTTCACACAAAATAAAAGTTTTTCCCCCTGGTTCATTCAATCTTAAAGACATTGTAAAGACTAGGGGGGAAAAATAATGTAAAGTGTTTCCACACAGAGAAAGAAAACACAAACTGCATTCACAGACTTTATCCCTCCTAAAAGTTCACCAAATACAGATCCAATGTTAACAAGGCACAAAGATGAAGGTCTATCCATCATTGCCCACTGCCAAAGGTCTATCCATCATTGCCCACTGCCAAATATTAAAGGGTAATATTCAAAATGGCCACCTCAGTCAATTCCTGCCTTCTCAATAACAGGGGGTGGGTAGAAATTTCATCATTTACTCAAATGTCTGGAGCCTCCTTCTTGTTTTTTCCCCTTTGGAGTCAATCGACGTGCTGGTGAATGATAGTCACATGACTGATTTCAATCGCTCTAGCGGGAAAGACACAGCCTCTCAGAGACTATTGTACTTTTTCAAAAGACTTTAAACTAAGCAACAGTTTTCAAATCGTGTTGATACGTCAAGTTAAACCAGAGTTATGATAAATAATCCACGCCAAATCTTTTTCTAAAAATTATCACCATATCTGAAGCCGCGATACAGTGAGAAGCTGCAGCAAGGAAGGTCAGTCTGAGGGACAAAATACCACCATCAGCCTCCGCTTTCACCTCCTGCCACCACCGAACAGATAAATAATCTCCCCCTTGTTTCTGACGGAGGCTCAAAGTTATTTGTTAAGCGCCAAAAAAATCTGCAGGAAAAAAAATGAAAAAGACAGAAGTTGAATGGAGTTCAGCGCGATTGAGAGTGGGAGTGAGTCATGAGGTTTGAGAGATTGGTCATATTTTTAGCATGTTTGAGTCTTGCAGTCGGGATGTAGTTTAGTGTTTATTTGAGTCAGCTTTAGTGTTTGAGTCGAAACAATGAGGCAATTTTTGAACTTGAGGAGGAGCTGCAGACCAAGAGGAGGACGAACCCACCGAATCAGAACCTCTCAGACAGGACGATAATGAAGGAGAAAAATAGTCTGATTCAGATGTGAGGACTTTGTTGATGAAAGAAGAGTGAATAGAGCCCCAGTAGGAGGTCTGACTCTGCGTAGAGAAGGGGGTCCAGAACCCCTCTGATTGGGCCAACAGAACCAAGCATCATTTCTGAACTCTAGAGAACAGAGGAGGATGTGGATGTTGACTCAAAGGGCGTACTAATGGAGGAAAACACCATTTCCTTAAGTTATTGTAAAATAAATATTTTGTCAATTAAAATATATACAGTGTAGTGTAGTTTTTAAACAAAAAAAAACTTAAAAATCATTAAAATTAGATATTTTTTTTTATTTCAGGCTGAGACAGCTCTAAAAGACTAATGGTAGGTCTTTGTGTAAAAAAACGTTAAGTTATTATTTTGAAGCAGTTACATAAGGTTGTTGATATTTCCATGGAGAAACATGAATAATCATAAAGTTAAAGGGTTAAAATCATCCTGTTTAAATGTTCATAATATGATGCTTTTGATGTGAATCAGACTTCATGATCTTGTCTGTAGTGACAGAAAACAGTGAAGTTTTTGAGCTGCATGGATTCAGCTGGGACTGCTGCAAGATAAAGAATAAAGATAAATTCATTGTGAAATAATTCTTTATTAGATTCTTGAAAATGTGTGTTATTTAGCTCCACAAAATGAATGACAGCTGCTGCTGATTATGTCGTCATAACGTTTCATGCCTGTGATGCTGGCGAGACATTTTCATCAGTGATCAGTGTTTAAACAGTCTGCATTCACCAACATTTTTGCTGCAAAAAACATGCAACTGCAGGACTGCAATTAGAATATAACTCAGATCCATTTTACAGATATGAAACTAAAAGTCAGTGTCGTTCACAGTCTACAAGTGTCTAAAACGTTAGCATTAACTATGAAATCTGATGCCATTTCTCTGTTAGCAAAATACTAATCGTAACACTTGACAGATTTTAGTGAAACTCAAAGTACGGTAATCAATGTATGTACAGCTGCAACTGATTAGTTTTTAGGATCAATCCAATTCAAGATGGTTGCTGCTACTAATGAACTTTAGCGACACAAAAATATCTATAACCCAGTTAGTTTAATAGCCTTTGAGCTAAAACGTGGTGAGGTAGAAGCTGAGAGTCATTGTCAGGGGAGTTTTGGTCAAGGTTTATGGATGTTTGCTCAGTATTTACTTTGAGTGCTATAACATCTTGTAAGGTCTAATAATGTTGCACGAGATTGTACATTTCATTCTTTGCAATGTTTGACTTAAACCTTGTAAATCCTTTCTTATTATAAAATGATCTTAGTTGAAACGTTTCTATTTTTACCAATGCCCATGGAGTCCGTCTTGAACAAACAAGTGAAACTCAATCATAGTAATGATTCAAAGAACAAGTCCAACATTATTATTCACAAACTATGGTCAATTCAGATGAACCAAGTATGCCAACATTCAAGATTTTCAGCTGTGGGACAGATCCAAAGCACATTAAAGGAGCACGCTGGAGGCTGCTCGCTGCCTGGGCACACTACTATCATCATAAGCACCAAGCTGGTCTGAATGCTGCGATGCTTGAATGATTTCTGCTGGTACTTCAGGCATTTGTTAACATCTGTTATATGACAAGTAACCATGCCAACAGGAGAGCTGTTTACATGCAGGAGAGGCTTTCCAAGCACCAACTAACACCTGGAATAAACGGCAGTGATTACCAAGGATGATGAGTGAGAAAAGATGGGTGTGAATATTGTTCAAATTTGAGAGGCTACATCAATGAAAAAGCAAAACAATTATGTAGTGATAAACTTCACAGCAATAAGATAAAATCAATTTAATAGTAAATCGAATCACCAACTCCGAGTCAGGATTGCAGTTTTACTTTCATGGTGATAAAAAATTGTCAGATCGAAGGCTTTTTTTAATATAGGGCTTCTCTTGTCAGTCAAATTCTTTATTTATATTGCCTGCTACCTTGTCAGAGTTTCAGGCTGAGATGATCGTATGTTGAGTAATGAAGGGAATTGTAGCTAATTTAGTCAAACCTTAAAAGTACGCTCAGAGTTTGTTTTGAGAATGAGTTGGTAACTACCACATCCAATTTTAGTTCAATATCTGTAAAACTGATCCCAGTTGTGGCCTCTTCTGTGTTGGCTAATGCCAATTAGCATTGGCTGACACTGTGAACTGGAACGACTTCAAAAGGCAATCAGTTGTAGAGGTACATCCAATAATTTCATTTTGAGAGTTAAAATAAATCTGTTTGGTGAGTCAAGAAATATTTTGCTAACTGGCCGTTAGCAAAATTATTTGAAATATTTTCTCAGAAGTGCAGGATGAAGTTTGACAAAAAACATTAAGATTAAAATAAATTAAAATATATACTATATATATATATATATATATATACCGTATTTTCCGGCGTATAAGTCGCAGTTTTTTTACTGATTTTTATGTCCTGCGACTTATACGGCGAAGCGACTT
>JARVGV010000645.1:34998322-35011377 GCA_031762435.1 Hypsolebias longignatus
GGATCTCGGCCGTAAAACGGGGGTTACCTGTATATATATACAGTATATATATATATATATATATACATTATATATATATATATACAGTATATATATATATATATATATATTTTTTTTTTTTCTTTTTTTTTTTTTTTAAACATTTTTAAAAACTCATTTGCAATCAAAGTACAGAAAAGTTTAGTATTTTCCATTTCTCTTGTTTGTAGAGACTCAGTTTTCCTTTAGTTTAGGCTTTTGATACCAAAAATGATGTGGAGGCAGAAATTTATTTTCTTTTGTTTGAAAATTTGTAAGAATTACATTGGCAAAATGAAACAATTATTAGCTTGTATACATGCACACCACTGGTATGAATTCAGTACTTTGAGGTTTATTATGTGTTTATGACTTTAGTTTCAAAGACAAGAGAAAATACTTAATTTAAACCATTGAAGTGTGAGAAAAATGTGCATTTTTTATTTACAGAGAAAAAAGTTTCACACAGTTCCTCCCAAACAACTGAACTATTTCATTTTTCTGCAATTTCTAAGTGTTTTTCTGTTGAAGTTACTGTTTTGTAATAAAAAACATCCACAGCTCATCGAGATGTTAGAAAACTGCAGGTTGTTTTGAAGCAGGAGTCCACATCCACATCCTCTTTGATGGGATTTAACAATTCTTTTTTTAAAGAACAAGAATAAAATAAAGCAACGACAGCGTTTCTGAGATTACAGCACAAGAAAAACATCATGAAACGTTTTTGTTTTCTGACTTTTTATTGAATATATTATATTTTTCTTTAATCAACATTGCACATTTTCCATTTTCAATCACATCTCATATTGCTGTCTACAAAATGTTGAGAATGTAGAAAATCCAGAAGTCAGAATGTTGCAACCCCCCTAAAAACAAACAAACAAACAGTAACATAAATAAAACAATACAACACCCCACCCTCCAATAAATAAAAATAAAATAAAATAAAAGAACAGGAGAAGTAAGGTCAGCTCCAAAGGTACAGAAAAACAAAAGAGAAGAAGAGGAGCACCTTCAGAGGAAAAGAACTCAAACATACATCAGGTTCAAATGCATATTTCTCAAAACAAAGCATCATGCAGAATCAAAGCAAGACCGGCCAAAACTCACAAACATATTTCTCCACACCTGCACTGCAGAAGTATTTTACATGTTGGCTAATAGTTGCTGCTGCTCATCTTTGCTGATTGATGGTAATTTCCTTACGCTGTCATGACGATGGTGGCAAATAAAACGTTTGGATATGTAGCAAACACTGAAAGAAATGCACCCGCCTTCACCAATGCCCCCCAAAAAACCACTGCATCTGTTAAGATGATTGTGAGAAACATTATAAATCCTATTACAGGCGCATCTAGAAAAATCAGAGTATTGTTCAAAAGTTATTTTTTTTCCACCATTTCTGAAAGTGAAACTCGAATATGACATAAATTTATTGCGCAGAGTGAATCTTTCAAGCCTTTATTTCTTGTACGTTTGATGATTGTGGTTTACAGATAATAAAAACTAAAACTCGGTGTCTCGGAAAATTAAAATACTCCACGGCCAGATTGAGGTGTAGCTTTGTCAGTGTGGGCAGGAGTCAAGTCCTGCTGGAAAATGAAATCACCTCCATAGAGCTCGTGAGCAGAAGGAAGCATGAAGTCTCTTAAAATGTCCTGGAAGATGCTGTCATGACTGTGGACTTCAGAAAACCCAGTGCACCAGAACCAGCAGAGGACATGGACCTAAACCATCACTGACTGTGGAAACTTCACTCTGGACTTCAAGCAACGTGGATTCTGGACCTTTCCACTCTTCCTCCAGACTTGAGACCTTGATTTCCAAATGACATGAAAATTTACTTTCATCTGAACAGAAGACATTGGACCACTGAGCAACAGTCCAGTTCTTCTTCTCCTCTGCAGGTAAGATGCTTCTGATGTCGTCTCTGGTTCAGGAGTGGGTCAACTTGAGGAATGAGACATTTGTAGTCTAGGAGTTAATTAGTTCATTAGACTGTGACACCAGGAGTTTACAATATTGAACCTCTTCATTCTAATTTTCTGAGACAATTTTATTTTTTCATTATCTATGTCATCATGCAAATGACAAGAAATTAAAATTTGAAGCATTCAACTCTGTGTAAAGAATCTACGTAAAGTTTCAGTTTCACTTTCTGAAATGACTGAACATAAACAAGAACTTTTTCATGTTTTCTAAATTTTTTGCGATGCGCCTGCAGATGTGCTGGATTTGATCAGTTTTATGTCTGACTGTAGTCTTGGCTGAACAAACTGCACTAGTTGCATAGACAGGTGATCATTTGTTTGTCCTTTTAGACTGAACTTTAAATATAAAACCTTGCATCCAAAAAAGTTGGGGCATTGTGTAAAACGTAAACCAGAATGGGATGCAATGATTTGTGAAGCTCATAAACCCATATTTGAAGAGTGATGAACAAAGTAAACGTGCCAGATGTTTAAAGTAAGAACTTGTACCACTTTTAGACAAACATGGTCATTTTGACAGTGATAGCAGCATCATGTGTCAAAACAGGAGGGAGTAGGGGGAAGTACCGATGTTCATCTGTACAAAGGGAACTGCAGGTAAATCCTCCATTTTTGTCATAATCACATTGTATGATTAATGGTTGAATTAAAGGTAAATGCTTAAAGCTAGCTGTGTTTTGTTTTGTGTGTTTTATATGTAGATACATGTTGTAACTTCTGGTTGTGTAAGTTTAGTCTTTGTTTGTTATGATCAATTAACACTAAACTGATTTTGTACAAAGTGTTTATCAGGTTGTGTCATGTAAAGCAGAACGCTACGTCTGTAGCATCTTAGCTAGTCGTCTGTATTGCACACTGCTAGCTTAGCGCCACTTCTTGTTGTGCCGTGTTTTCGAAAATAATTACTGAATCAAGTGTTTACTTATGTAGGAAAACGTAGATGTTAAACAACCTGTTAAAATACGCCAGAATGCAGGAAATGGCTTCTACTTTATAAAAAAATTTTCTGGGGTAGGACCCCCAGACCCCCTGCCAGTGTGTTCACCCCCAACATCACAACTGTTTCTAACACCAGTGGCCACCACGTTGTTCAAGCCAAGAGCCATTGTCAGCAATGGGGGCTGGACACCCCTAAAGGTCCGATAGAATCGCCCCTGCTAAAGAGAAGATCATCCAGATTGTTAACAGTTCAAAAACCTGCCTCTCTGATTGTATAGGTGTGCATTAGTGCCTATGGCATGGGCAGCTTACATACGTTTTCAGTGAAGGCCTTGTATATTTCAACAAGACGATGCTAAACCTCATCCTGCATCCATTAAGTACGACAGCACTGCTTCAGTGTAGAGTCCAGGTTGTGAACTGAACTGCATGCACTCCAGATTCTCACCAATCAAAAAGTTTGACACATTATGAAACAAAATAATCTGGCAAAGAGCCAGCACTGTTTGACAGCTTGAGGCCTTCATTAGACAAGAATGGGACAAGTTTCCCTCCCAAACTGCAGCAGGCTGTTTAAAGAGAAGGTGAGGCTTCACAGAGGGAAACACGTGTGTTGCTGCCATAAAATGCAAATTCATCAAATTTGCTCCAAAGAATTGTACTTTTAGTTAAAGCATGTCATTTATTCATCCATCCCACTGTGAATAAAATATGGGTTTATGAGATTTGCAATCATTGCATCGTGTTTTGGTTTACATTGTACACGTTCATACTTGTTTAGTGTGGAGGTTCTGGTTATTTGTCATTGTTGTTCATGTCTTTTGTTTCACACACACAGTGGCCCGCCTTCATCAAACTCATCAAAAGAACAAAACAACATAAAACCTGCTGCCACAGGAGTTTGGCAGATGTCATTTTACCACATAATTCCTAACAAATACAGAGAAATCATGCATACAATAGTAGTTTGTTTTCTCAACTCATACCTGCCAATAAATTTGGCACCTGGAGATTTAAATTCAGGACAGACTGAACGTGCTCAAAATAAAATGTCAAGAAAATGCAACAAAAACCATAAAGCCCCCTCTGCAACTGAAAAGTGCTTTCTGTTCTGCAATGTACATTTGTTTTATATGACTCATTAGTTTATTCACAGATGTAATTTTAATATGTTTTGTTTTTCTTTTGAATCAAAAAGACACGGCGTTACCAAATCGCCACGAGATGATGCAGAAATGATACAATATTTCAAGATATTCAGTTCATTTGCTTCAACACTGAATCCCGTGTTAGATTTATAGCCAAATATTGGCCGCTCTTTTTAATAAAGAGCTGAAATTTAACAGCTGAAACATTGTTACTAAGATTGTTAGATGATCTTTGGACAACCCAGGCACTAAAATACTGTATTTCCAAAAGTGAAAACTAAACAAACGCCTTTTTATTTCCCATCAGGTAAAGCTGGATGTAGGAGGGCTGATGCAATTCATCTGATTCATGAATTTATGAAGGAAAATTACAGACTGCTATTTATTATGTGCACACATGCTGAGATTGTTTAAAGTCACAAGTGCAGATTCACTATATATCTCTCCGTGGCATGAGTTCACCTTCATCTTGCAGCTCTTACTCTAATCCAACAATTTCAAACAGATATTTCAACAAGAAGAGTGTTATTTATCATTTAATTTGCATCATTTTATCAAAAAAGAAATTCTTGGAATGTGCTCAAATTAGCTGTTTATATTCAGAAATGTTAAAGGTACTTATTGCAAAGGATGAAATCAAACACAAAACAGATTAATATGATTTACATTAAATGGTGTTTGAAGGAACTGACACTGGTAGTTTTCCAGTAACACTAAAAGCAATTCTGAAATGCAGGTCTGCGCTCATTGTAAACAAAGCACTCAGTTGAGTTTGCCAAAACACATGGAAGTACGAGTCATGTGACTGATCTACTGGTACTTTGTAGTCTGTGTCTAAACAAATATGGTGGAACTGGACAAGTGTGAGGTCGAGTGAGACATTTTGGATGGAAATATACACTTTTTTTTTTTTTTTGCTAAATGAAAACAGAAAGAAGAACTGAGTCAACTGTCAAGAATAAATATCAGTGATGTAGAAGTTCAGTGGAGCGCCACAAAGACGTTCAAACACTCTCGGATCCGCAAAAGTTCTGCTAGAGTTTAATGCTTGATACATTTTTGGTTAATTCAGATGGTTCCATTGATGAACAAACTCATGAACAAAAATTATTAGAGCCAGGAAAAATATTCTGTTTCTTAGTTTAGTTTAGTTTAGGGTTTTTTTTGGTCTTCATCAATTTATACTTTTGCAATTAGCACCTTTAAAAAATGCTATTAGAGAGTTAGTTATAATCTTTACAGTAAAAACAATGTGCTGCAGGGGATGAACTGTGGAAAAATAAAAAATAAAAACAGAAACCAACACAACTGATTTACTACAGAGAGTTGTGTGGGATATCTCAGATTAACAGTGATTTATCTAGAAAATGTCAGTCCAGGTTTTATTCTCACGCTGATGCAGAACTTTGACTTTGAATGTGTTTGTTTATGATGTTTAACTGAAGATGACTGAGATGGGAGTGTGCACTGTGTGTACCCCTCCCCCTGTATTTTTCAGTCAACCTTTATTTATACAGGTTAATCCCATTGAGTCTCAATAGGAGGCTTTGGGGGAGGGCCTTAGTTTTATTGACTTACTTCATGAGCTCAAAGAAACGACGGAGCTTTAGGGCCTCACTAAGGAAAAAAAAAATTAATTACAAACCTGAATAAAGTCATATGACAATAAAGTCATAATATTATGAGAATAAAGTTAAAATAATATATGAGTAAAGTCATAGTCTTAGGAGAATAAAGTAGAAACATTATGAGAATAAACCCATAATATTATCAGAACTCTGAGATGAAAAGTCAGACTGTGGTAAAATGATGAATGTTGACGTCAGAAGCACAATAGCAGGGGGTTCTATGCACTGTGGCATATGGATTCTTACTGAAGCCGTATGGTATTACAATTAATGGCCATATTCACGGATTTAATCATTACATCATATGGTTGGAGGCATATTTCACAAACACTGACCCAAAAGTAGAGCTGTCATTTCTAACCTGAACCTGAAACCCAGCTCGGACCAACCAGGATTAGGGCCAGGTCGGCCCGTTATAATGTGATTAAAAGATGAGCTGGGCCGGTCTCAGGCTTTTAATGAGGTCAGGATCAGCCGCATTGGCCTGCCATACATTCACCAGCCACACGCAGCTATTTCACCACGAGCTGACTGGCCTTGAAAGAGTTAAAAAGTTCAGTTAAGCTTCAGATGGGACTGTACTGCCAGGCAGCGATCCAGCACCCAAATGGACGTTCATTCAGCCGCTGCCCTCAGCGGACGCGCGCGGCCGATGACCCAAACAGGTGAGATCCCAAAGCAGACGTGTGTCAGAACAGGGTCCGAGTCTGACTAAATCTGAATGCAGGCAAAGCAGAGTTTAAATGTTCTTTTACAGCCATGAAAGTACAAACACCTGCAGCTCCGAATCTTCTGCCCCGTTTCTTTCTTCTTTTTTTATTGACATTCTTGTTGTATTTACTTTATTCTCATACGACTTTATTAACATAATATTGACTTTATTCTCGTAACACTACAACTTTATTATAATATTGGCTTTATTTTCATAACACTATGACTTAATTATCATAATAATATGACCTTATTCTTGTAATAATTACTTTATTCTCATAATATTGATTTTATTCTTGTAATACTACAACTTTATTCTCATGATTTTATGACTTTTTACTCCTAATGTATTTTTTTTTCTTAGCATGGTAATACTCTTTTACACAAAGAGGCATGAAGGAATCTCAGATTTATGTATCAGAAATACATTTCTTTAATGGAAAGCATCATTTTTTTTTCAATGTTGGAGCCTAAATATGAAACTACTTCTTTATTTACATTTTATTTTTTAATTTGTTTATAACAAAGTGGTACAATCAAGTGAAAACTAGTCCCTTCTCATTTTAAAAATATCCAATATTTAAAATAAATGACCAATTCCAAACAGTATTACTGACTGATTTAAAAGCTGCAAGAATAAATAGCAGAACAATTTACTACAGATTTGATCTGAGATTATTTCACATTGACACGTGGAGATTTTTCTTTTTTCATTTTAATGTTTCTTCTTCGTGCAATACTCAGTTTGTACCACTCAAAATGTATACGGACATGTGACATAAGCTTTTGTCTTTGAAGGACTGAGCTCTCTATCTTCTTTTTAAATCCGGATTAGGTGAGCCATGTAAACGTGCAGATTTAATAAACTAAAATCAATTAGAGGCAGCAGGTTCTAAGGTTCTGCTTGATGGCTTTTCTCAGTTTCATCTTTTTTTTTTTTTTTAATCATACCAACCTGTGAGTTTTCATTGCAATCCTAATCTGTAGCTGATTCATTTGTACCTTAGAATAACTCAGGTAGCTTCCATCAACATCATGTGTTGTGTGATAGTTTAGTTCAGATCTCTGAGCGGCCTGTAAGATAAAGTTCAGATTAAAGTCCCTGGATCATTTTTTAACATTCTCCTCAATGTGTGTGGATGTAAATGCAGCTGATGGAGCACCTGCAGGTGAAGAAAACTCATGCTTAAGATGTGCAACATCAGTAACATAACTGTTTCTAGAAACATATTTTGTGCACACTTCTCCTTTTGTCCACCTATGGAAAAGTATGGAAACAATTTGAGGTTTTATAGATTGTATCCATTCCAGCTGAAGGTAAACAGCTCAAAGAACAGAAATTAAAAAACAGGCTGACTGGTTCTGCTCAAAGACTAAACGTGTCTCCCTGCAGTTCTGAAGGGCTGCAGCTCCTGGGGGTGAGTTAGACGCAAGAAACCAACAAGATAAATGGGACCACACATTTGCTCAAGCAAAGTTTGGTGCACATTTTGTCAGGGGTTGGACACTCACAATGACTTTATTAGTGCGGCGCATTTTTTATTTCCAATATTTTTTACGTTTTAGTATTTTGTTTAATTCTAGTATTCAAACAGTACTGTTTTCATAGGCCTATCTCGCTCTGGTGTCATACAGGTGCACATGTGCGGTAAATGGTGAAATGCGCTGCAAACACATGAATGACACAAACTTCAAAACACACACACACAAACAAAAAGAAGCTAATGCAACAAAAAAAAATCCTTCAAAAGAACAATTCTGCAATCACAGAAAGCAGAAGAAAAAAACTGCAACCAACACAACAAATGCTAAGAAAAATGCTGCAAAAACAAATTTCATTGAGACCCAAAACAGCTGCAAGTAAGAAACTCTGCAGACACACTCCTCAAAACAGAAATGAATCAGACGTCGAGGGGGCTCGACCTCCAAGTCTTCCGGGACCAAACCCCCTGTAAAGACTTTAACGCAGGACTACTAAATTGCTCAGGGGCCGGGCATCCAGCAGTTATTGTAAGTTTGTTTTACAGTTTAAAATTTAGTTTTATTTTAAATATGAACCCACTGGGGGGTCGAACTGAGCTCACCCGGGGGCCTGATTTGGTCCCAGAGTTGCATTCACGCCCAAAAAATCTGATCTGACCCGGCCCCATCCTTTCCAAACCCCACCTGACCCGACGAATTAACAGTAATTACAGGTTCAAACTCGAACCCCCACCCCCGACAGTTTTAATTAAGCTTTGACTGCTCGTATAGTTATCAACAGTCGGCGGACACATGGCTGAATAAAATGGGCAGAAGATCAGAGCTGAGGGGTGTTTGTCCTTTCATGGCTGTCAAAGCACATTAAATCCCTGCATTCTGCATTATTCAGACATGGACCCTGCTCTGACATGATCTGCTTTGGGATCTCATCTGTTTGGGTCGTCGGCCGCGCACGTCCACTGAGTGCAGTGGCTGAACGTCCATTTGGGTGATGGATCGCTGCCTGGCAGTATAGTACCATCTGAAGCTTAACTGATTCTTTTACCTCTTTCAAGGCCGGTCAGCTCGCAGTGAAATGGCCTCGTGCAGCTGGCGATTCCTGCTATGGCAAGCCATTGAATCACAGCTGATCCGTGGATGCAAACAAAAGCCCGACACCAACTCTGACCGCCCATTATCATGGCCCGGCCCAAATTCAGGTCGGGCTGGACTGGGCTTCAGACAGAAATGACAGCTCTACCCCCGGGCCACCAGTTGACTAGCCCTCCGTCAACGGGCTGACCAGAAGAAAGTTGGAGGTAAGAAAGAAGTAGTTACAGTTGTTTTTGGTTGTTTTTGGTATTTGCAGCACTTTTCCTTTGCATTTGTTTGTTTTGCAATTTGCATCAATGGTGTGTTTGCGGCGCATTTTTCTATTTGTGGCAAGTGTGGCAGCCCAGTGAAATACTGTCTGAAATACTCACCACCATAAGATGCAGTCGTTTTGTTTGTGTAGTCACAAATCAGAAGTGTAATAACAGGAAGTGATGGGGTTACAGGTCCAAATGTAGACGTAAACTCAACAATTAAATGAAAATAATCTCATAAACGTCAAATGTTGTGCTAAATATCCTCAATGGTTGTAGAATTGCTGCATTTTGTTTGCCTTGCTCTGCTTTTATGACAGTTGTGTTTCTAAACTTGTAATTATTTACATTTGTTTCGTCTCTATCGAAAGTGGCAGCAACAACTTGATGTAAAAGGTCTGTCCCTGACAGCTTTCACCTTTTTGTTCGCTGTGAACCAACCGTCTCGTTGACCCCACGTTTAGGTTTTGATAACATATTTGCAGGTTTGCCAACACTGAATTGAGTTGTACCGATGGTCCCGATAAAATGTTGGAAAAACGACAGTTTGTGTTTTCAGCTTCTCCATAAAAACACCTTCCCTGGAGTTCCCGAGTAAACTACTAACATTTATTTTACAACTATTACTTGGTAACAATGCTTTGACACTAAGGAAACATTTGGTACATTTAGGCAAACATCTCGGTTTTCTTAAGGACGCTGTTTATGCGGGAATTACAGACACACGATTTCAAAAAGAGGAATATTGTGAACTTTGGATTTTCTTTCGAAAACACTAAAATCAAGGTCCAATCTTGTGATTGCCATCGTTGCCAACACAGTATGCAAAGAGATTTCTTCAGGGAGGTATAGGAAAATAAAACACTGTCTTCATAAAAATATGAGTGATCACTCACTAGTCGGTGATTTTTACTAAATATTTCATCTGCAGGCAACATTTGAGGTCGAAGAAACACAAGCAGGGTCCAACACTCTCTAATGCAGCCACCTCAGCTCCAACTGCATGTGCAAAAAAAAAACCAAAACTTTTTTTTTAAAAATGGAAGTGTGAAACCAAATGAAGCCTTCAAAATAAATCTTATAAAACACGACGGTGAAGAAAAGTTTCAGCAGCATTCATAACAATATAAGAAACGTGATTGTATCAGCGAGGACGGACTGGACACATGAGAATGCTGGATGGTCATAACAGTCAAAGAAAGTAAAAAGTCTCTTATCTGCAACACACCTTCAGACACACAAGTAGAAACGTTTGATATTTACATTTTCCCCCCATTTCCATCTGATGTGGATCTATTTCACGTTTTTTTTTTTTTTTTTTTTTCCCAGAAGTCCACAACGTACAATAAATTTAGGGTTTCACCTTTGGTTATGTAATTATCAAGGCTAGATTTAAAAAAATAGAGAACACACACATCCATGTTACATTTGCATACAGTCAAATTCAGAGTGAAAACAACAAAGCAGCAGGTCAGCTCTAAATTTGCATCTGAGGAACAAAAATATATATATACTGTATATACGAAAGGAAAACCTAAAGTGTTTCAAACTCGTCAATCGTTTTCTCGTGCGGTGAGAGCACCCGAGTTTCATCTGCGGCCTCGCCGTGACAGAAAAGTGAGTGTGGCAGATATTTGTGACGGGTGTTTATGCTTCTGACATCTTTGCTTTAGTGGAAGTGGATTTTAATGTGAAAAGGGTTCTCTCCTCGTGTGCTATGTCGAGCTCGTCGCCTTCCCTCTGCTCCCGCTGAAGAAGGGTCTTCACGAATGTGTCGCCAGCATTTAAGTGAACAACTTATGTGAAACGAACCAAAGTAAAAACAGATAAAGTCGTAGTGCTGGCTGCGTGTCAGCGGAGGGCAAACTCACCATTTAGTAACCGATGACGTCTACGAAGCCGACCCAGCTAAAACATAGTGTTGACAATACAACCAAACATCTCTATCATAGTAAAATATTCACATCTGTTCCTTACAAGACACTTTTTTTTCCCACATGAAAACATCTGTTATAAGTCTCTTGGTATTGTCTCTTCGTACATTTATATATGTGTTGTAATTAAGGCAATCGTTTTGGGTCACGACTTACTCTTTTTATTTCCCCCACACAACTCCGGTCTGAACCCATCCAAAGTTTATTTACCGACATGGTCCAGCAGCAATCAGCTCCGCTGCTCCGAACTCATCCAAAGGCCCGTTCAGGTTGTTGCTTTTCAGTGTCCGTTAGTGCTTAAGTTGACTGGTCACAACATTTTGCTTGTTCCAGAGAAGCGAGGGTGGGGGCAGGGGGCGGAGGGTACTCCTTCTCCTTGTAACTGGCAGCGCTGCAACACAGAAAGAAACAGGAAATGGGATGAAAAGATGTCCGACTGTTGTGATTCTTGAAAAAACACCACCCTCAAAACGAAGATACTTGGTCCAAAGTGACGCTCTGAATGTTTTTTTCTTTTCCCTTACAAAGTTTACTCAACATGTAGAACATTCAGTTCAGTTTATTTATATAATGCCAAGTTATAACCAAAGTTGTCACTGAACAGAAACATTCATATAAATTAAAAAGCCAATTCATAAAGTTCTATCTAAGGAAACCAGCAGATTACGTTGATTCATCACAGTCTCCCATCCTGAGCAAGCACAAAGGCAACAGTGGAAAAGAAAAACTCCAATTTAACAGGAAGACACCTCCAGCAGAACCAGGCTCAGGACAAGCGGCCATCAGATAAGGAACATGGAAGAAACATATACAAACGCACCAACTAGAGTACTCCATACGTGCAGCTTGCCTAAAGTCACACTGCACAAATAAGAAGTAATTTCAGTGAAAGTCTAAATATTTTATTTCTAAACACACCGGTGTTTCTGGAACAATGTTCAAAGTTTTGTTTCAAAGGAGTGTGAACAACTAAATCTCAGTTCCTGTTGAGCAACAAAATGCATCAAGTATCAACTGTGCTAATTTAGCAAAGGTACAAGTTTAAACAGAAACTGACTCTAATCCAAAGCGTTTCATTCATTGAAGGAATGCGAATCGTTCAACATCTTTCATGCCAGAGATGTCACTAAAATCATCTTATGTTTGAAAAGACAGCCAGATCTTGAAAATAATGTTAAGAGTGTGCTCATATGACTTTGCAACACACAATGTATTGCTGCCCAAACAATGTGTTGTGGATGACTCTTACTGCACCAAGTTTGAGGTCAGTCCTTGAAAACTGATTGAGTTAAAGGCAGTTTTGTATTTTCTAAGCTGAGATGGCTGTTCCAGCCTCCCGTAATTGGGTTGACTTTAAAAATAATAAAGCAGCTGTAGATGTACATCCACTTGTTACTTTCTGAAAATAAAAAAAAAAATCTATCCAGTGGTTTATCAGATATCTTGCTAGCAGTCTGACTAATGAAGAGATGCATGCACAAACACAGAGACAAAACCATTATCTATTTTTTCTTCTTCTCCCTTTTCATGGTGGATACAGCCCAAAACTTTGGTCTAAACTTAAAGCAGAAAAAGATAGTAGTCCACAGAGTTCATAAGGGTGTTATTTCAGAGGCTTCACTAAGTGAAGAAACACATTTTATTCAAAAAGAAGCTCTGAGAGTGGAAACAAAATAAGCAAACTACTTGTGATTAAAAGTTGGAAAATGGAAAAAAAAATTGTGTTTCAGTCAAGTTTCTAACCAGCAGACAGATTTGGATTATTGTTTAGTAACAGCATAATTATTCATCCATCCATCCATCCATCCATCCATCCATCCATCCATCCATCCATCCATCCATCCATCCATCCATCCAT
>JARVGV010000645.1:35267113-35277986 GCA_031762435.1 Hypsolebias longignatus
ACAGCTTCACCATCAATGACCACGGGAGCAGTAACTGAAGAATTTTTCCTGAAATCAATGACCATCTCCTTTGTCTTAGAAACATTTAGTTTTAAAAAGGAAGACTCACACCATGCAGTGAAGTCCCCAATCACAGGCCCGGGGTCTTGGTCATCACTGCTCAGAAGAGACAAGATGACAGAGTCATCAGCAAACTTTACAATGTGACGCTGAGGGAAATGGCTGCGACAATCATTTGTGTACAAAATAAATAAAAGAGGTGAAAGAACACAGCCCTGAGGGGAACCAGTAGAAGATAGAAGGACATCAGAGAGGACCCCATTAACTCTCACCCGCTGAGACCGAACAGTTAAAAAGTCCACAAGCCAACATATGAGGCCGAAGTCAAGGCTGTACAGACATTGTAATTTCTCTGCTAAAATGTGGGGCTGGATACAGTTAAAAGCAGATGAAAAGTCAATAAAAAGCAATCTTACAAAGGTTTTTATACCTTCAAGGTGACCTAAAACCATATTTAAAAGAGTTCCTGTTGCGTCTTATACTTATACGGCGGAAAATACGATACTTTAAATGTCCAACGATGATGATGTCAGGTTTGTAGTTGTAATGAAAAGACTGCTCACAGCATGTTTCTTTTATAAGTTTTGTTTGCTGCCATTATTAAAAATTCAATATTTATCACTGCTAATTATCTGTCATTAATTAGAGTGTCTGTTCATCCTTAAAATGTCTTAAATTCATGCATCTAAAACTGAGAACTCAAAATGTCTTTAATCTGTTAAAATGTGCAAGTTGTTCTTAAATAAGTTACCCAAAGGTCTTCAAATTTGTTGGAGCAGGAGGGATTAAAGTTCTCTGCCGCCATGACAGATTTCTATCATTTATAAAAATGACGAGGGAAAAAACATGTTTAAAGCAAATAGAGAACCAGAGCCACCGTTTAGCCAATCAGAGCAGAGCTGGGCAGGTCGTGCTGTCTGGTTCACGCTGACTCCAGAGCAGAGACAGACTGCAGGTGAAAGCTCCAGTCACCATTTCTATTACTTTTTTTTTTTTTTTTTAAGGACGACACCCCGCTACCCTAATGGAAATGTCTGCACACCCCAGTGATGATGATGACATGTAATAAATTATTAAACATCTACGTACTAAATGTATGTTGTTGGCACATGACCGATTCACTGCAGCTGGAGGAGATACCAGAACTGTTACACCATCACCCCCCCACCCCCCATCCTGCACCGTGCCCCAACCTCCTGGGACTTTAGTATCTAATTTTGTATTAAATGTTAATGTGTTTGGAGTGTTTCCATCATTGTACAGACACGTACAACTGGCGCGCGTGACCAAACTCCGAGTCAGAGAGAGAGGGAGAAAGAGACGTGCACCGCCGTGGGACCACACAGCCCAAGTCTCATGATGAATCAGACTGCGTCTGCTGCCATAGCTCATATAATTAAACAATTTTAACACTAAAAGACATATGCCCCTGATTATAGCAGAGATGTGTCTCCATTTATTCTAATTTTGTTTCTCCCCAAACTCACAAAGCTCTCTGTGAGAGTCAGTTTCAGGTGTTTGTGGTTATCACAAATACAGGTGGTCACCGACTTACGGCGCCATCGACTTACGGCGCTCCGGACTTACGGCTCCGCCCCTAGTGACATCATTGCACCGTTCGTTGCCTTTTTTATGCAGCATTTTATATATTTTTTGTTTTTTTGGGGGGGTTTTGTTAACTAACTGCTTGGAAACGCATTTAGAATCATTAATACGGTCGTTCGAAGTTGTTTTACATTGAAAAAAACGTGTTTAAAAAGACGTTTTCGATCGCGGTTTTACTTCCGGTTTACTTCCGGGTTCGATTTACGGCTCTAGATCCGGACTTACGGCGCCATGTGCGTTCGGCTCCGAGTTACGGCTGAATCGGGGTACGAACCGTTCTTAGGTCCGGAACCCGTTCGTAAGTCGGGGACGACCTGCTAAATTCAATTCTGCAGTGTTTAGCAACAAGAAGGTGCTGTGGCTGTTTGGATGTGCTTAAATTTATTATATTTAGAACATACTGAGAGATAACTAATGTACTGTGATAAATTTAATTTATTAAATTATCAAATACCCATCCCTACATTTTTTTAACCACTTCTTCCTTTTTGGGTCATATGAAAAAAATGACTACATGAGCTGAAATCCCGTGAATAAAACATTTAAATTTAAAAAAAAAAATTGTTTAAATAATTTTTATTTTAGGAGAGAAATCTGTCAGCATGGTAAATAAAAAAATATTTTAAGTAATTTTATATCCTGCAAAGGACTTCCTGTGCTATATACTGTATTTTTACATATATCTGACAACCCCTCAATTGAAAAACACTGAAATTACATAAAGGTAAACTACAGAAAAGTTAGTCTAAATTCCTCTCTTCCTTCAGAATGATGTTGGTCTTGATGGTGAAGGTTTGTCTTCTTACAACTTCAGTGCTTCATTAGAGATTATACTGTGTACATTTACTAAGGTCATGAACTCTGTGTACTCTTCTTACATGAAAATTTTTGGGAAGTGACCTGTATGCAGGGATAATCTCTCAAATGTTTAATATTGATGTGTGTGCGGGTGTTGGGAGCAGATTTTTCATTCAAAATATTTTTTTCTGCTTTATCTGATTAATGCGAAACGCGGGTTACACTTTTTTTTTTCCTCGTAGGGTTTTTCTGTCAGGCAAAAGTTTTACATTGAGTCATGTGCAGACTTCTTCCATGTGTTCTGATGCGTTTTCTTTTAGACAGTCTATGGTTCAAACCAGCTGTGGCTCAAGGCGATTGAGGATATATACGCCTGCTAACTAGCTGTTCTGTCACTAAATCATGTGTTTGTCCAAATATATTGACAGTAACCTGGACAATATCTGTATGAAGTAAAATTGGAGATGAAGACGCAATTGAGCCTCATGCTATGAATATATTCAATAGATGTTTCGTTGTTGTTGTATGTTTCCAACCAAACAACTTTACTTGTACTTATAGCAGAAACCAGAGAGCACTGAATATCACTTTGGGCTCAATAAACAGACACAAACTAAACTCAGATGTGTCTCATTGCTATAAGGATCCTCCAACCATTGCCTGTACTTATAGGTTTTTCGGTTTGGTGGCATTATAAATATTGTAAAAAGTCTTAAATTTGACTTGCTGACACCTGCAGATACAATGTCAAAGTTTCTTTATTGTCATTCACATCACATGTGGTACATGAGGTGGAACAAAGCTATGTACACAGGGTCCCAGTTACATCCAACAAAAATATAAATTGTAAAGAAAAACAGCAGTAAGATACAAGTCATGAACTAAGAATATACTGTACTGCATTCACTAAACTAAGAATACACTAAGCACTAATGGTACAAAATCAATGCTCCAAAACAACAGCAGCACAAACATGAGTCTGTATGAGCAGATGAGGACTAATGAACACAGCAACATGAAATAATCAGCAGCATGAGATCAGCGTCATGGATAATCAGCAGCACATATCAACAAAGTGGCATTACAGTGATTTTATTTTTCCACAGTGATTTTTCCTGGTTAGAGATTCATGAGTCATCAGCCTGAGGGTAGAAGCTGTTCCTCAGCCTGGTGGTTCTGCACGTAATCTGCATGTCTGAGCAGAGTTTATTGACTGTATTATAAGAGGGTTTGGCTAATCTGACATCAAGGGTTGAAAACTGTTTTCATTGGTTTTTGAGCATTCAATGGTATTTAGTTGTATTGGTGCTTTTATATACTAAATAAGATTAAAACTTTAAAAAGTAAAGCAAGAACTTAATGATTGCATGTACTTGTCTCGTATATTTATTTTATATTTATTTATTGATATTTGGGCAGCAGGATGGTGTGGTTGGTCGAGCTGCTGCCTCAGTGAGAAAGTTGCTGGATCAGATTCAGATATTCTTTGTCGTATAATTGTAAAGAAAAACAGTAATGAGATGTAAGATATGAACTAAGAAATACGCTAAACTGAGAATACACTAAGCACTAGTAGTACAAAAACAATACGCCAAACAATAGCAGCACAAACGATACCCTGTTCATGCAGACAATGTAGGTTTTGGCAAAGGCTGCATTATCTGAACATGTTTCAAAAAATAGTTTGTTTTTCTTTACATTTTATACATATTTATTATAGTCTTTTTATTTATCCATATTTTTGTTTCCATTTTATAACTATAGTTGCTTTATCATTGAATTTTTCAGAATAACCTTTTTTTTCCTTCCCCAAAATGTGTTGTGAGTGATAAATGTTAATTGTGATACCTTATTGCTGCTTGCTTTTCTTCACAATATAATCCATGTTGCATGTCCAGTCATTACATTTTCACTCACGTTTCAGGCAATCTTTACAAGAACCATGGCACCAGTTTCAGTTTGTCCAATCTTGCACTTCCCAACAAGGCAGCGAGGGAAAAATCCACACCGTTCCCCAGTTTGAAAGGTAAGAGAGGGAGATAATTTAATAACTCCAGGAAAAAAAAAATCTGTGTGCCTGCCATCTTTTTATGAAATATGTTTTTTATTTTGCTTGTTAAAACATAAAAACATTACTTTGGACGTGACAACATTTGAGGATAGTATTTAATTTTATGCACCATAAATATTTTTGGCTAGACTTACCATACGTTGCGTCGTACACGTTGCACCACCGTATAAGTCGCATCAGTCCAAAAATGTCTAATAAAGTGGGGGAAAAATATATATATACATCACTTCGCTATAGAAGTCACATCTATTATGCGTCACCACTGACCACCTACGTGGGCCAGTGTTGTGCCAAAAATCAATTGGCTGCCAAATGGCGGACACGGGAGCGTGCAGGGAAGAACTTTAACAAGAATTTAACAAGATTAACACTTAAAAACAATTATTTGTTTGCTTGAAATTATAATAAAGGTGTGTCTCAGTTTAACTTTTGCTTAATAAATACACTTTGACGGTCAAATCAGCTGCATTTCAAAAATCGATTTGTGGCTGCTGGAGCAAACAGAGGGAGGACTCACTGTGCATGTCTTCAAAATTTAACAAGGTAACTACCTAAAAACATTTATTTGTTTGCTCGACATTATAGTAAAGGTCTCAGTTGAACTTTTCCTTAATAAATGCACTTTAATGGTCAAATTAGCTGCATTTTGCCTGAGCAGCGGGGCAAAATGCAGCTGATTTGATGTTTGCTTCAAGAGTTTCAGAGCGAGATGAAGGTGGCTTGGTATGGCAAGTTAAGTGTCTCATTAATAGCCACTTTTACCTGTTAATGAGACACTTGGCTGCCATATTGCTCGAGGATCCTCTAGTGGCTGCAAATGATAATGTTTAGTATTTTTCATGTCAGAATGAACGAAATAGTCAGATCTCAGCCAACAGTTGGGTTATAAATATGGGGGGGGGGGGGATATTAGTCGCTTCAGTGTACAAGTTGCAGGACTTGCAAATTTATGCAAAAAGGAGTGACTTATACGGCAAAAAATATGGTACTTGCTAAATTGTTTTTGAGTTACTGCTTCATGTTTGCGGTTTTGTCCTCATTTAAGCTGTGTTCCAGTACTGTATTAAAATATTTAGGAAGACTTGCAATTGTTTATAAACTAAATAAAAATGGTTACTACGTGTAGGCTAATAAAGTACATTTTTAGTATTTTTTTAAACTAATTTGCTGTTTGTTCTTTTTGCCTTTTTATTTTTAAATGATTTCCTTGGTTAAAAGAATATTTTAACTTTGATGTTGAGGAGGAAATGGAACATGCAGGTTTGTAAAACTGTTTTTAAAGGTTGACTTTCCTCTTACTGGGTTTCCAAACATACATGGCACTATTTAAAGGAGATTATTGAGGAAAAAAAAAGAATCTGTTATATCTCTCAGGAGTCCTGAAAGGAAAATCCACCCCAAAACAGATATCCCTTTTATTTCCTCATTCCTTACATGTTTAGGGATGCACACTATTGGATTTTGACCAATATCCAATATGCCTTTATGTTAAAACTTATTTGGCCAATAACCGATACAAATACCGATATTTCCCCGCCCCCCCCAGACCTACTTACAGATACTACACAGCTTTCTCAGCTGTGGAATTAAAATACAGTACTATATTATTTTGCATGGTTGTTGTCTGTTTGGCTGCTACCAAATTCAGATGTCAACAAGGAGGCTGAAAATGATGCAACACTTCAACTTGGATTTTGTTTAACGTCAAATTTAATTTACTCTAAAACAATAACACTCAAACAGTGCAAATCTGTAAATTTTCACAAATCTAAACTCAACCTGTTCACAAGTGACAAGTGAAATAAGTATAAGCATAAGTAGTAATGCATTAATAGACATACTTGAGTTTCTTAAATTAAAAATTAACTTAAAACAGAAGCCTTTTATATCAGTGAGTTATTTTGATGGAATGGCCGATGTCTGATATTTAACTTTATCACTAATATCGGCCAATACCATGCCGATAATATCGTGCATCCCTATCTGATATTAAATGTAAAGTTGTTTATCTGCACAGTTTCGCTCAAGTAAATTTGAAGTTTTATTTAACCACCTCCCAATGCAGTGGTTCCCAAACTTTTTCTACTAGCTAGCAGTAGCATAACTCTGACACACAAGCTCACATTAGCTTACTCTACATTCAAATATAACATATATCTTGGCTCAAATAGGCCAGATAACGTTCTGTGGTCAAAGAAATTACATTTATATTCCCACACAAGTACATATATACAACTTATAAACGTGAATCAAGCAAGAAAAATGTATCATATCAGGACCCAGGGCACTGCACGTCTTACCTCCAGTAGCCCAAAGCAGCATGGAGTCCCATCTCTGAATGTGCCAGTTGAGATAACATGACTATGCTGTGTGGGCTGTGTTCAATGCAGTAAGACATACTCACTGTTCTGCTCAAACATGGACTAATACAAAAATTAACTGATTTGCTTAACAAATTATGACCGGGTTGGTGGAAGTGGAAGCATTACTTAGAGTAATATCATTATCCTGTTACAATAGCAGTGTCTAAGCATTCTTTATTTGTTTTTCAATTCAGTCAAACCATTGCCCTCCCCACCCCTGCAATAGCTTTGGGAACCACTGTCTAATGTAATAGGTTAAGTTTAAAATGGCGTACGATCTGTTCTGGCTGGATTTCTTTTTGTTTCTATTGAGAGAAAACGTAACAAATGGAGAACGGTGAACTAACTCAATAGCTCTACTTCATGTGGAATAGCTGCCATTGACAATGTTCTGTCCTTTTGATTGTGATGTGTTTTTGTTTTTGTTGTTCAGATGACCCTGACAGCCCGGGTATGTCATGTCTGCTGTGATAATCTGTTCTGATTATGAGCCTCATTAGGTTTTGAAAGTGATTTACAGCCCGTTACTCAGTATAGGACTAAAATAGAAAAGACACCTTTAATATACATTTTGTGTTGTTGCTTTCCTCCCTGTTCCTCTGCCGTCCTTGATTGTTTAGATTCTCAGATGTATAGTTGAGATTTCTTCTGTGAGCATGAACTGTTATTCCAGTGTAATCTACACATCCTTATCACTACAAGAAGGATGCAAACTACTAATCAGCGTAATAATTTTAATGTTGTAACATCTTTAAACAATGTTCACAGAAAAATCTGTCTTTAGTGAATGGAAGTTTGTCCCTCCTGGTTTTTTTACCCTCATATTTTGTCTTGTTTGGTGAATGTGTTGGTCCTTTGTTGAAAGAAATTACAGCTTTAAAATGGTCAGTAAGTTAAGTATTTCTGTGCTTTGTGCTCCAAACAATCTGTCTGATGAGAAAATTGCATCCTGCACAGTGTGTAGAAACAAAAATGACTAAATTCATTCTCATCGTTGAAATGTCCAGAATCATTACACAAGTCACATTACTGATGTATACACATGGAAGTACTGCTTTGACTTGTATGTAATTTGTAAATGTTGTTTAACAACCTGACCATTATGTATCTCATCAAACACCTCAGGTTACTGAACCATCATCATATTTGTCTTCTTTTCTTTTTTTTATTATCTACCATTGACTTTTTTCTTTCTTTTTGATTGTTTTTGTGCCATATTAAGTGTGCATGTGTGGTGTGTGATGGGTTGATGGTCAGACTGGTTGTGTCTGGGCCGGTGTCTCTCTCTGTCCACTTTTTGCTGCACTAATTCTGGGTTTTGTGCGCAGTATTTGGGCTAAATTCTCTAGTGGAGATAATAACAGAGGCCGGCCCGGTGAGCGGAGAAGGTGGGTTCTGCCCTTTTTATTGAGTGAGCTGCATGCTTCTCCAAGCCAGTCAGTTGCATCTTCCAGCATCTCCTCCATGTCTTTGTCCTATTTCAGTCACTGTGTGTCGTCAGAGGTTCAGTGAAACATTGAGTGTGTTGTCTGACCATAAATACTTTTCACCTTTCTCACAATTTTTTTCAATTTTCTCATTCTTGATTTTTCCCTTTGTTCTTTATCGTTTAAAAATTGTACAACTTAGAGGAATTATTGAACAGGACATTAGATCTGTAGCTGCCAGGACGGAGTGGAGCAACATTTACAAAGCAACCCCCCCCCCCAAGATCAAGTTAAAAACCCAGAGGAAATTTTATAAATATGGAACAAGACTATTAAAATTATAAACCAATGAACCAGCATCTATTGTTTGTTGTTTTCTTGTTTTCCCTCAGATTACAAACTGGGGTTGGGCTCAATCATGCAGTAATTGTACTGGGAACAATAAGCGATGACTTCAGAAAAAACGTGCACATTTTAAATCAAAGCTGTATTTTTATTTATTTTTTCTTCTTAACTGAAGTCAGTCATGTGTAGCAAGGTGCTGGTTGTCTTTTCAACAGCATGTCTTTTTATAACAGTTTTCACATTTTTATTCCTTCTGAGATTTGAAGAGCTGAGTCTTTATCAAACACTTGTGATTTATTTATTTTTTTTAAATCATGGTAATTTTTTAGTTATTATAAAAAACACACTGGAAAATAATTAACTCACCAAAGCTATGAACAGTGAAAAAGTAAAAAACTAAAATTGTCAAAACTGACATCTTAAGGACTTTTGTTTTTCACTTATTATAAAAAGACTGTGTAAAATATTACAAGACATATAGATATAGATGGATGAATGAATGGATATGGGGAAAGTGTGTGTGTGTGTGTGTGTGTGTGTGTGTGTGTGTGTGTGTGTGTGTGTAACTTAAAGAGTAGTTTTAAAGCTGAACTAACCTAAAAATATTATTTTTCTAAGATTAATTATTTGGTCAACCATATACATGTACAATGAATAACTGGTACAAAGCCCATATCCTCCAGCAGCTGATGTTGAAGACCAACACCTGATGGTTATTTTATTGTTTATTTTTGGCATTGGTGTACAAGTGTTAAACAAACCTTAACCAATCAAGCCATTGAAGGAAACACCCAAACACCTAGTCGATGTTTAACGATTGTTGATGACATCATGCCAGGGATTAGGCACTTGGTGTGTAGCACTCGGTGCTCTCCCTCTCTTTCCTCTTCTAAAAATCATTAATCTCCCACTTCCTTGTCAACGTCCTCACTCTATCTCAGACTCTGTTTTTCTTTTTCATCTCTGCCTCTACTGTCTAAGAAGGTCTGACTCTGTGGCTTCATCCATTTCTGGGTCCGCAGCTCCATCCCCCACATCAAACATGCTGCAGCTTCACGTTTAAAAGTCACTTCATTGTTTCCACTCAGACACGCTAAAACTGACTAAACTAAACACTACACTGCACTCCAACTCTAAAATCCAAACACGGTTAATATCACAAATCTCACCCATTTCCACTCCTGCTGTGTCTCCATCGCTACCTAGCTTCTTTCAACTTTGGCATCTTTTTCTTCTTCCTGTAGAGTTCCTGGCACTTCACAAATAACCGGGCCTCAGTCAGAAAGGAGGTTGGTTCTTTGTATGATGGAGTGAGAACAGATGAGGGATGGGGGTGTTTTCTCCATGAGACTGCCCATCTTTACAACTGCTGCCTTCACAATTGACATGTGGCGGTCTTGCATCATTTGATCCCGGGCATGACGTCACACCCCACATATGAAAGTGGAGGGGTCACTAAAACTCCAAAACTGTTTAACACCAAAACTGTTTTTACAAACAATTTGCATTACATTTCAATGTTTTCCACAGAACATAGGTATTTATGTCTTTATCATATTTTGCTGGATATGTAATATGACGAAACGTTGGGTGTTGGACATGGACACCGGCGACCCAAAAAGGGAGAAGCAGATAAAGATGATGGATATTTTTAACAAATGTAAAATCAACACAGAGGTCAGATATTATCAATGCACTTAACTAGACTGACTTGTTCTTTTTCGTTTTGTTTCATCACGTTTGAGATATAAATGCAGCTTTTGGATCATATAAAAGACACCTATGGTCCAATCTTAATTTGTAACAGAACAAAACATCAGTTGCTTTTAAAATTCATTTTACTCTGACTTAATGAAAAAATAAAAATGTGTTTCTTTAAATAGAATAACACCACAAACACCCAACTATATCTAATTTGCACTTCTGTACCTCTTACTCATGTGGTTGTATATTTTATTTATTTATAAAATTTATAAATTTTTAAAATACAATTCAAGACAATCCCATAAACAATAACATACAAAAATACTGTATAAAAATGAAAGGTAGCAGAAAGAAGAAAAAATCTTTTTTTTTCTTTTTTTTTAATGATATATTTTTTAATTTTATTTTATTTGTAATAAAACTTAGATGACAGATCAAAAGTTTAATCTGAGTAAATGTAACATTTTAAAGGAAAAATATGTTGATTCAAAATTTCAGTG